>BSBM01000321.1:2515000-3115000 GCA_027924585.1 Larix kaempferi
AGGAGAGATAATGCATGAACTCCATAGTTTGATATAACTTCCAAAATATCCAATGAACCACAATCTTGCACATCAGTAAAATCATGGGATGTAAGACCGTATTCTAGATCAATAACTGATATAGGATCCTCAACAATAGAAGTATGATAGGATATCAAATGTAGGTTCTCTTCATACTTGAACTTCGTACTAAGATCAAGTTCAAATGAGTCTTGATTCTCTTGAAAATTGAAATTTGAACCAAAGGAAGTTAGATCAACTTAAATAATGTGGAACATGAGTTCCAAGTTTTCCAATGTGATGGGAAATGCATGAGGTTCTCCATCTTTTTTGCAACTCTGAGAATAGGTGCTAGCAATCGAGTAGGAGTACATAGGAAGCATGTGGCCAAGTAGAGTGAATGCATCACCTCCAAACTTTAATATATCTTCCAAAACATCCAATAGATCACCATTTTGCACACTAGTAGACTCATTGGAAAGAGAGGAATCAAATTCCTCTTCAGCTTCTAGAGCAATAACTAGATTAATTTGCTCAGAATTCAAAATAGAATAATCATAGGAGAACATGAGAGAGGAATTGATGTCTATCTCTTCAACAATAGAAACTCCATTAGTCACTTATTCTTCATTATCAACATCATAGGAAGGTAAGGATTCAAGATACTCTTTATCTTCTAGCGCCATAGGAGAAGATGTCTCTTAAATATCCACTTCATGACAAGTAGAGGAAGCATTCAAATCAAAGAGAATGCTAGCAATATGAATTGGATGTGTTGAATATGCAACTTCTTTCTCTTCTTGAAAAAATTCTTGAGAACTTCATGAGGCCAGGACATTAGGAGGGAGAGCACTTGATGAGGTGCTATATTCACTCCATGTATCAACTTCTTCTTTCCGCACACCAAAATATCTATTCAGATTGCTCTAGATCTCAAATGGATATTCAACAGAATCAATGAGGTAATACACATTAGGAAACATGACCAAGCACATAGCTCCAGACGCTCTATCGCAGTCATTCATCCAATCACACTTCTAATCATAGGAAGTAGGCTTGTTCACAATACCAATAGACACATCATAGAGATCATGGATCTTGAGATATGCCACCATTTTTGGTTTCCACTCATCATAGTTGAAAGGATTGATAGCAGGAATTGATTTCGAATTTATTGAGTTGTTGTACCTACACATGAAAACAACCAGAAGGAAAATTATGTTAGCTCAATCAAAATTTACTTTGACACTGTGCACATTCGGGAGTGCCTCACACCTGGGAAGACTCCAATGGATTCAAGGAAATTTCCCCAAGATTTCTGTGGTAAATCCACTGCTTCAGGTGCTACAATGGAAGTATCTTAGTGAGATCGAATACCTGATCAACTCTGATACCATGTGAGAATTTTATGACAGGTGGATCTAGTAACGAAAAAATTCCTCAAAATTAGTTTTCACAAATATGTGCATAAAAGAGAAATGTATGACATAATAAGATAGATATATTAAACTCCAATTGAATAATTGTTATTCAACCATTACATGCCAATGTATCGGTTTTCCAAATATATTACAACAGGATAAAATTGAATCCTTCTAGATGAATTCGAATGGATCACATGTGGTAGGATTAGATTTAGTGAAAATCCCCATCTATGAAAACTTACTAACTCCAACTCATAGAAAAAGGACACGAATTGGCTAGGTGGGCCTAGCTAGTCCATGAGTGACCAAAAATAAGCTAATGAGTAATTTTTAAGGAGAAAAATATGGAAGAGGTGGAGGAAAAATATTGCAAACTTTCCCAAGTTATCCTAGCGCTCCTTGTTGAGCCCAGAATTGGCCCTTTTTAGTCATCATTATTCATCTCTCCTGCCCCTGTCCCACACCATTTACATGGCAATCAAACCTATTGTACTTACCTTATTCCCCAATTTACCAAGGTATGGCTGATCATTGTTTTATTTTATTAATGCTTATGATTGTGATAATTAAAGCTGTGCATCTCTCAAATTGTGCTAACATGTTGCGATTTATGAAGGTAGTTGAGACAAATGAATTGCAGGAAGATCGGGGCTGAACAAGTCATAAAGAAAGGGATGTTTGTTCTTTGTAGAAGGTTCCTTGGGGCTCGAATCATCAATCAAAGCACAGCCGTGACAAGGCAGCTGTAACAGAATTCGCTATCTTAAGTATGTTGCTGCTCGAGTCTAGCTGTGAGCTGGAAGGACCGCCACTCTTGGGTCAATTAATAACTCTCTCATATTTGGATGTTTCTGTTCTGCCACGCATTGTAACAGCTAGATTATTTAGGGCGCCTGAAGATTAGAGATCTTCATGGCTGCCCAATTATGGGATTAGATGTTACGATTTGTATGTATAAATAGGGGGAGTTGCCTCGACTCAGGGGTTGAACAACAAACAATTAATTCATTTGTATTAGCAGCCGAGAAAAACTGTGTACTCATTCTTCTGTTAATATAAGGGGTTACTTCTGAGCTAAAGAGTGTGTTGTTCAACCAGCGTCTCTGTGTGAAGACTGGGCCCGTCTTCCACAGAGATTGCTGAGTTAAAATAGGATTTTATCTTTCTTGTTGTGTGATGCTTTGTTCTTTCCTTTGTACGCAGCAACAATATTTATTGTGTGGACTTTTCAGTAAAAGGTTATATTTCTGTGAGATTGGTGAATGGTGTAGAATAACAGTCGACTGAGTAAGGTTTGCTTTATGCATTTCAATTTCTGTTCACACTGCCGTGTTCATCTTACAGCTGAGTCGTGATCCCAGGAGCTCTTACAATTTAGCTTTCTTGTTATGTGTTGATTGACTTCCATTCTGCAATTCAATTTCTTAGAACAGTTGCTTCAATCTTTTACAATTGAAATTCTAGATTAATGTTCAGTTTATGCTTTATGATTCCCATATTGATTAGATCAGACAAGTGATTGTTCTAGAATACGAATGAGATTTCTTTTCTGCAATTGTTGATTAGATCTGATACCATTTCTTATTGATGCATAATAGAGAAGAATTGTAGTATAGCAGTTAGAAGGCAATTGGGATTGCATAGATTCTTGGGATGAACATGGATGATAGATGATAAAAGTATTCACTTCTAATGGTTTGGTGTTTAAGCATATATTGTGCACTTATCCTTTGAAATAAAAAGAATTTCTCGGGTTGACAATAAATTTCATATGCTCTGTGTGTTTGGTAACAATTTATCTGCATATAGAGTGCTTGACATTTTGGCGCAGTTGCCGGGGAAGGATAAAAATTAAACACTAGTCATTAGTTGCATCTGATAATTGCTTTTAGACAGTCTTTTGTTTGTTTTTGAAATGATCTGCTTCGCATGAATACGAGGAGGGTAAAACGCGATCACCTCCCAACCCCCAAAACCCCACAAATTACTAACATTGCAGGTGGTTCGGGTCGTGGTCGAGGTCCACCGTTGGGTAGAAGAACATTCATCGACGACCTTGTTGACAGAATTGATTCAACTATCAGGGCTCGTCAACGGGAGACTCCTATCAGAAGAGGCCCTGCTGATCCTGGAGTGCCAGCATCAGGATCCATGGTGGAAGATACAGGAGCAGCCGTGATTCCTGCATATACCCCTGCTAAAGAAGGAACAACTGCTTCAGCTGTTACAATTGAAGAATACACAGCTGTTACAACTGAAGAATACGCAGCTGCTACACCTGAAGAATACGCAGCTGTTACAACTGAAGAATACGCAACTGTTACAACTGAGGTAAGGAACGCAGGAACGAATGAAGAAGAGGATACAGAAGAAAAGATGAATAACAGACATGAGAACGAAGAGGAAGAAGCAGTGGTACAATACCATCATGAAAATAATTCCCTGCCAGAAGAAACTATGGCTACATTACAATTTCCAATACAGCAGCTAGAAGGGACAACTCCTATGAAAAACATCTCGCCATCGGTGTTGCCTCGCTTCCATGGCAGGGTGGCAGAAGATCCAGATGAATTCCTTTTTGAATTCGATATCCTCTGTCGCAGCTATGATTATGTCACAGATGCCCAAAAGCTGAAGCTTTTTCCTGCCACCCTGAAGGACAATGCATTACGATGGTTCATGAGCCTTGGGGGAGGAACTGTTGCTAATTGGAATAAGATGAAGCAAGTGTTCCTGGAAAAATATCAAGAATATTGCAACACCAGGGACAAAAGAGAGGAATTATTCAAGATGGTGTAGAAGGAGGATGAAAGTTTGGAGGATTTTGTAGAGAGGCTGCTGTACAATGTACAGAGAGCTGGGCAGACGAACATGGGGCTAGATGTGCTCAAGATAATCCTGCTTCGAGGGATCAGGGATGATTGTTTAGACATGTTAAATCTGTTAGGAAAGGGAGATATCTCCAAAGAACCTTTTGAGACAATTGTGGAATTATGCAAGAGATACTCCAGGGGATCTTCCAGGCATAATAAGTGGGACAAACGAGATAAGCTGGAACGTGATGTCTTCGACAGAACTCAGAAGTCATCCAATGGGGGAGCTACACGTGCAGAGATAGGCAATCTTCTTGAAAATTTTAAAACAGAAATGATGAGCTCTATCTCTTCGGAGATTGATGTCCTGAAGGCCAAGCAAAGACAGGCAGTGGAGGATCTCACACTAGGTGTGTTCTGTCCCCGATGTAGAAAGACTCATCCACTGAAAGAATGCTCTCTTGACAAAATACAAGTATGTCAGCTGTGCGAGCTGAACCATGATATGAAAGAATGTCCCACACTTCCCCAAGTGAAGGCTGTTCTGCAGGCATCAACTCCAGAAGTGGAATCAACCTACTTCATTGCACAGAAGAAACCCTGGAAGCCTCGAAATCAAGGTATGTCTCCAGATTCATTTCCATTTTTGAATAATTTGAACAATTGGAATAATAATATGCAAAATATGAATACACAATTCCCTTCAAATTATGCTCAGTGGAATCCTTCCCAACCTGCAGTACAAAGTTATAACGCATGGAGTCCTTGGACACATCCACCACATCAACCTACGTCATGGTCTCCTGGATGGAGGAACTTCCATCCTGGGAACCAGTTTCCTCAACCACCTCCACCTTAGCAGTTACCATATTCCCCTCCATATCCTCAATTTCATCAATATCCTCAATACCCACCTAAGCAGTCGCAGCTGCAGTTGCAGAATAATCCTGTTCCTAATGTACCAATACAGCCTCAGCTGCCTGCCCAACCTAATCCTAACCCAAATAATAAAACAGTCCATCAATTGGAAGCTCTCAATATGTCGGCCTACTCTCTCTCCCCTGTACCTTGTAATGATATTCGCTTACGGTTTGGGAAGATAATAGAACGTGTAATTTCAGAAGATATTCCATCTTCTGTGCATGACAAAGGAGAGAGTTCCCAGCATTCATTTGATCCGGTTCCTATTACTGAAGGTGCTGAGCATCCCTCAGATGGGACGGCTGAAACATTAAACGAGAAATCAGATAATATGCAGCCTACCCAGCTGGTAAGGAAACCACCATACCCTGAGAGACTAATGTTGCCAAAAGTAGGGGGGCAACCTCAGTTCAATCTCCTAGGAGAGTTGAAGAATCTTTATGTTAAGATCCCCCTGTTGCGAGCTCTTCAAGATGTACCTATTTATGCTAGAACTGTTCGGGACCTGTGCACTAAAAGACCAGGAAGGAAGCCCAGAGATCCTCCCACTGTTCATGTCATAGGGAATTTATCTGCTTTAATGACAGGAAAAACCCCTATGACCAAGTATGACGACCCTGGCAATCCTACTGTCACTGTACACATAGGACAGACGCAGATACCCAACGTACTAGTAGATTTAGGAGCAGCGATCAATGTTATAACAATTGAGACTGTAAAGAAGCTCGGATTCACCAATACTAGACCGACCCCTACCATTTTAGAATTGGCAGATAGATCCACCATCAGACCCGAAGGGATTTTGGATGACCTTGTCATCTCAGTAGACTCATGGGAATACCCTGCCGACTTTCTGGTATTACAACCAAAATCACAGCTGGGGGGACACCCATTGATCTTGGGGAGGCCTTGGTTGGCTACAGCTGATGCTTGCATCAGCTGTCGATCGGGGTCTATGACTATATCTGATGGTATGGAAACCAAAAACCTCACCCTGTATCCTCCAGCACGGCCGAGTCTAGAAACTGAAACTTCCCTTTGGATAGAACATGAAGAGGAGGAGGATGTTCAGCCATTATTAACAATAGGGAAGGCACTAACCTTCAAAAACGAAACAGAAGATGATGCCATTAGTAATTTCATTAGCGAACCTGCTTCAATAGATAAAGAAGTTTATTAACTCCTGAACAACACCCTTGGTAAGGAAGAACAAGAACAACTTACAGAGGAAACACTAGTCAATGACACAAACATAATCCCAGTTTTGAAAAATTCGAGAAGCATTCCTATTGAGGTAGAGCCTGGAAGAACTTTGAACATCAACCCTGGTCTCTCCTCAGAAGAACAGATGCGCTTAACCAATCTCTTGAAGGAACGTAAGGGGGCATTCGCCTGGGAGTATACAGACATGAAGGGTATCCCTTCCAATCTGTGCACTCATCATATTTATATTAAAAACGACTCCCGACCTGTATGTCAACCCCAACGACGCATGAACCCCAATATGAGGGATATAGTGAAGGAGGAAATCCAGAAACTTTTGGAAGTAGGATTTATCTATCCTATTTCAGATAGTGAGTGGGTTTCCCCACTTGTAATTGTGCCCAAGAAAAATGGTAAATGGAGAGTCTGTGTTGATTATAGGGAGCTGAACAAAGCTACACAAAAGTATCATTTTCCTCTGCCCTTTATTGACCAAGTACTTGATACCCTATCAGGGAAGAAGTTCTTCTCCTTCTTGGATGGGTTCAGTGGGTACAATCAAATTCAGATTGCTCCGGAGGATCAGGATAAGACCACCTTCACTTGCCCCTGGGGAACGTTTGCCTACAGGGTGCTTCCCTTTGGCTTGTGCAATGCACCTGCAACGTTCCAAAGAGTTGTGATTGGCATATTTTCTGAATTGGTTAATGATAGTATGGAAGTCTTTATGGATGATTTTACTCCCTATGGCAAGGATTTTGAGGAAGCATTGGAAAATTTAAAGAAAGTTTTAATTCGCTGTGAACAGGCTTGCCTCTCATTAAGCACTGAAAAATGCCATATGATGATGAGTGAGGGGGTGGTATTAGGACATTTCATCTCTACCGATGGTATTCTAGTGGATCCTTCAAAAATTAAGGTGATAAAAAATATACCAACTCCTTCAACTCAGAAAGAGGTGCGAAGTTTTCTGGGACATGCTGGATATTACAGGAGATTTATAGAAAACTTCTCCAAACTTGCTTCTCCTTTGTTTTCATTGTTAATGAAGGACGCACAGTTTGTGTGGAGTACAGCATGCCAGACATCATTTGATAATCTTAAAGAGAAGCTGTCCACAGCCCCTATTCTAAGGGGACCTAATTGGACCATACCTTTCCACATTTCTTCAGATGCTTCTGATACTGCCATTGGAGCAGTACTAGGACAGCAGGATGGTCAAGTACCTTATGCTATCTATTATGTTAGTAAAAACTTAGCCCCTGCTGAACTAAATTATACTGTTACTGAAAAAGAATTCCTTGCTATTGTTTATTCTATTAATAAGTTTCGGCATTACATTACTGGGTATCCTACATTTGTGCACACTGACCACTCTGCCATTAAGTATTTGATGAACAAACCTGTCACTAATGCCAGAGTAACCAGGTGGCTTTTATTATTACAGGAATTTGATATTACTATTATAGATAAACCTGGAAAAGAAAATGTTGTTGCTGATTTTTTATCACGATTTACTAACAGTGATGACAGTTCTCCTGTTGAGGATGCTTTCTCGGATGAACATTTATTCGCACTCTCAGCTCATTCACCCTGGTATGCAGACGTTGCTAATTATTTGGTTGCAGGAAAGCTTTCGCCACATATGTCTAAACGAGAGAAAATAAAAATTATTCAGCAAAGTGCCAGGTATTGTTGGCTCAAGGGCCATCTCTTTTACACAGGACCCGATCTTGAGATTAGAAGATGTGTAAGGGAAGATGAGATCTTTCATATACTGAAGGCCTGTCATGATGAACCTTACGGAGGACACTTTGCAGACAAAAGAACAGGGCATAAGGCGCTGCGGATGGGCTATTATTGGCCGACACTGTTCAGGGATGCTAAAAGATATGTTTAGTCCTGTGACAGCTGCCAAAGGATGGGCCAACCTAATAAGACAGATCAGATGCCTTTACAGCCCCAAGTGGTACTAGAACCGTTTGATAGATGGGAATTGGACTTTGTTGGCCCTATCAACCCTCCTTCCAGACAGAAGGTTTACATTCTGGTGTGTACAGATTACATGACCAAGTGGGTAGAAGCTGTAGCCTTGGCTAAGGATAATGACCAGGCGGTGATTGATTTTCTGTACAGTGAAATTTTTACCCGCTTTGGGGTACCAAAGGAAGTAGTTACCGATGGGGGACCGCAATTCATCTCACACCAATTTGAATCCTTGCTCCGGAAGTATCATGTGCAGCATAGGATAGCTTCACCTTATCATCCCCAGGCCAATGGTCAGGTGGAAAGTACTAATAAAGTTATTGAAGCAATCCTTACTAAAATAGTTAAAAGCCATCGAAGGGATTGGGCTGACAGGCTTCCAGAAGCACTGTGGGCATATCGCACAACTTGGCGCAACACCACAGGGTTTTCTCCTTATGATCTGGTGTATGGAAAGAGTGCCATCTTTCCAATTGAATTTGAGATCAAGACCCTGAAAACAGCCACCGAAATGAATATGGATGTAACAGAAGCCCAGAAGAGAAGATTGAATCAATTAAATGAACTGGATGAGAAACGGTTAGCTGCAGTAGACCAGACTATGCTGCTTCAGCAACAGAGATCTAACTGGCATGACCGATTCATCAAAAAGAAAATCTTTTGTGAAGGAGACTGGGCACTATTATACGACTCCAGATTCAAGAAGGATTTTAAAGGAAAATTACACACAAGATGGCTGGGTCCATATTTGGTCGACAGGGTATTTGACAACGGCACTGTTCGCCTGGTGACCATTGATGAAAACCGTATACCATTACTTGCTAACGGCCACAGACTGCGACTGTATCGTAAGCCCATTTCGAAAGATGCATTCATTTCACAAATTGCTGCCGATCCAGACTATCAATTGGCACCAGAGCAGGAACTTTTCTCTGCCTTTGCCAAACCTTAAACTGAAAATCGTATTTGCTGTACATAAATAATTTCCTGCTGTAGCGTATAGCTGTTGTTTTTTTCCCTCTTTGCATTTGATCTTTTTGTTTGCTGTCGTTTTTCAAAAATTTTCAGGGAAGCGCCAGGAGAACGACCAGTTTGGGCCCGTTAGACGAAAATCTCCCTGTGCCATCCTTGCTTAAAAAATAAAATAAAATAAAAAAATCCGACAGCTGCGACATATTTTCCGGCAGCTGCAACATATTTTCTGGCGACTGTATATCTTTTCCGGCAGCTGTATATCTTTTTCCGGCAACCACATTATCCTTTTCCCCAGCAGCCGTAAAATCCTTTTTCCCGCTTGCCGTCAATCTTTTTCGGCAGCTGCAACATCGGCAGCTGCAACATCGGCGGCTGCAACATCGGCAGCTGCAACCCCATTCCCCGCGGCTGCCACCTCATCTTCCAGCGGCTGCCACCTCATTTACCAACCACTGCCACATCATTTCCCCGCAGCCGTAACCGTTTTCCGCATCTGCAACATCTTTTTCTGCAACTGCCACCTCATTTCCCCGCGGCGGCCATCTCATTTCCCAGCGACTGACACCTCATTTCCAGCAGCCGTAATATCCCTTTTTCCATCGGCCGTCAATCCAGCGGTTGCAACATCGGCGGCTGCAACATTTCGCCGTTATTGTTTTCCGTCGACTTTAAAATCCTTTCTCCCGTCAGCTGTAAATCATCCCCGACAGCCGCGACTTCAATCCAGCGGCTACAACATCACGTCACAGTGCTGCAACAACTTTTCCCGCCAGCTATAATCTTTCCCGCCACCGTAAAACGTTTCCGTGACAGCTCTAATTTTCCCCGATACTGTAAATTATTTTTCGGGCTGCCGTGAATTCTTTTTCGGTGACTGCAACTTCTTTCTCGGTGGCTGCAACATATTTTTTTTGACGACTGCAACATCTTTTTCGTCGGCCGTGCTATCATTTTTTTGGCAACTTGCAGTGGTAACTCCCGTGTTAACAGAAGAATTGTTTCAAACATGCTAATCATGGTGCTGATTCACCTCAGTCGTACCGGCGAACTCATCATTCCGACCCCGAGGAAGCGACGGTTTGTGTTTCACCTGCGGAAGAACTTATTGCCTTATCCGAGTCATCATGATCACACATCCGACTGTGCATGAATTCGGCTCCGTGACGTCATCAACTGCATGCTCCACCATTTTTCGCAGCTTTCCGACGCACAGTTTTATGAGGTATGGCTTTCATTTATCACGTGATTAAGCATTGATATCATTTAAACGATATTGGTCGTACCTTCACTCGTACCACCATTATACCTGATTAAACCTTTCCCTCGTACGACGTAAACGCTAATAACTGCCACCTTCCCCAATTCGGCATGAAAATTTCAAACACTGTTCTGTGCTCAACTTTCCAAATTTGGTCATTCTCTCAACGTCTCTGCTCATCGATTCGTGCATCCTCTGTGCTGCAACTTCCATTCTGGGATCCTGTAATCTGTGGAATAACAGTTTCAGTTTGCAGCCAGGACCATGGGGATTCCAGTTCACCATGAACCTTTCAATACCCGCGAACTCAGACGAAATCCTCAAGTTCTTGCCATCTTTTAAGCTGCCGGCTGGGTCGAATTCTTTGAGCGATTGGACGGATTCGATCGGGATGCAGCCCTACAATTTGCCTTGAATATTACCAAAACTCACTCCATGGTGTGGGGGCTGTGTATAGACGTCTCTGAGGTCATTATATCCGAGGTTACAGCCATCCCGATGGTGGGAAAACCTTGGTTTAACCGTTGAGTCCCTGCAACGGTTGCATGAGAACAATTTTTACTTCCAGGGGAGCAAGTTGAAGCATCCAGGAGAGGGATTGCACTGAACTCACTGCCGCGGCCATGGGACCAGGTTGTTGTCTTCCTCAAGAAATACATTACCTGCGAAGGTAGATACCAAACTGTGTATAACTCTGAACTTCCTTTGCTTTCTCATCTCCGCCATGGCATTTTGTTGAACATTCCATTTTATTTATTGCATGATTTGCGTCATATGGCAACATTTGTTCAGTCTGCGAAGCACCCACTGTCCTCTCTCACCCACCATGGCCTTATCAAGTTAATTATTGTAAGAACCCTTGCCCAACATAATATAACTTGGGAACAATTTATAACCCGACCACAACAACCTGTTCCCTTGAGGGTCATCCCATTACAACAATTACAGGTTCCACCACAACAGGAGGACCGGAGTTCCTCCAGTGAAGTTGGGGGGAGGGATGAAATGGGAGAAGAACAGCAATTGGGGGCACAGGCAGGACCATCCGGGGTGGGTAAAACCACAGAGGAAGAACAACTAGGGGCACAGTCAGAGCCATTCGGGGTAGATGTATCCCCAGCACAAGCAGAACCAGTGGGGGATGAAATTGCATTTGAAGGAGAGCAAGGGGAAGCACAAACAGAGCCATTACGTGACAATGTAGATGAAACCTTCATGGAAAACCTAGATAACAGGACAGCTCCGACAACAGAAGGTGAAATTGGAGCAGCATCAAATGCTGCGACAATGGAACCTGAAGATGACGGAGCTAGGGCAAGGGAAGAAGACATTGAGCTGGTTACAATTGAGTCTTCACCTGAGTGGGTAGGAGGAGGAGCTGTGATTGAAGAAGAACAACATGAGGGGCAAAGAAATATTCCTTTGACCTCAGTTTTGCCTCCCTATATCCCAACTCCACAGGAGGAAACACCACAAAAGGAAAAATCACAAAAGAAAACGCCACAGAAGAGAAAGAGAGCCACCAATGAATTTGATCTAACAGCACCAATCAGAAGGAAACGAACTCGATCTACCACAGCAGCAGAGGCAGCTAGGAAAAGATGGGCAACCTCAGAGACACAGGTTGAGCCCCCAATCCTTACACCAAGACCGATGGATGCTCCACAAAGGCCAGTGGAGGAAGAACCTGGAATTGAAGGACTTCTGTATGAGAATGCAATGCTGAAAGAGGACCTCCAAGCACTTAGAAGGGAGCTGGAAACTTGCAGAAAGCAGGGTGAAAGAAAAATGTACACACTAATAGAGGCTGCAGACCAAGTGGAGGAATCAGTTTTTGCTGGAGCTGGAGAAAAGGATGAGCGAATACTCTGCCCCACCTGTGGAGAAATCTTTGAGGAAGCAGGCCATAAAATTCTAATTAGCACTTATTCAGCACAACAGCCTGTGGCCACAGTAGGGAAAGTAGTGGAAAAAGAAGGTGCTGTCACACAAGAACCAAAACTTTTGAACATCCTTGCTACAGCTGCCACTTCCCATGATGCAAAAATTATGGAACAGGTAGAAGAAGAACATGGGATGGAGGACGCTCCGGAGATTAATAAGGAATGTATGGTAACCCCAGAATGTTTCCACGATACAGAGATTATAGAGCAGATGGGAGAAGAACTTGGAATGAAGGATGCGCTGGAGCTTATAAAGGAATATGATGAAACCCCAGAATGCTCCTAGGACACAGAAATTTTAGAAGAAGAGATACAAAGGAAGGAAAGTGATAAATTGGAACAGGAAGCTGCAACACAAGAACCAGCAAACCTGAATATACTTGTCCAATCTGCTAAACAGATGGGGGAAGAACCTGGGACAGAGGAGATTATGGAGTTTAATGATGAACTCTGGGTTGTAACCCCAGAGGAATCCCATGACACATAACTCATAGGAGAAGAGTTGCAGCAAAAGAAGGATGAAGAGGTAAGCCAGGATGTTGCTACACAAGAACCAACATCCTTGGAAGCTGCAGCAGGAACTCCTGAATTGTAGTTAGAAGATAACCCTGGAGTGGATATCATTCCCGATATACAGTGGAGTGAAGATGAACAGGTACAGACACCATGCTCAGGTGACACCGAAATCTTGGAGGAAGGGTTGCATGATGAGAAGGATATCCTATCTCAGCAGCAGAAGGACAAAGAAGACGCTGCTACACAAGAACCAGTGTCTCCAAAATCAATAAAGGTAGCTGCTGAAGAAGGTTTAAAGGATGTTGCTGTTACACAAGAACCAGCAACTCTCCTGTTAAAACTAGATGCGCTGGAAGACACTGTCCCACAAGAACCAGTGCTTCCACCTCCTAGAGATGTCATTGAGTTGGATTCAGATTGAGGATTTCCTTTCAACTCCCCCAGGCACAGCATAATGAGACTGCAGGAAGATTCCCACTACACCAATTTCATTCCCAGATATCAGCAAGTAGCAGTGGAAGGGAAACAGTGAGGTTGGAAGATACTGGGTTACTCACAGAGGCCTTTCAAAAGATGGATAAGGTGCCTGAGTTTCCTACACTTCTTCCTCTCTCCTTGGATAAAGCTCAATACACGATTCAGGTGCAGGTTGTTGCATGAGGACATGCAACAGGATAGTTGGGGGGAGATGTTGAGCCCAGAATTGGCCCTTTTTAGTCATCATTATTCATCTTTCCTGCCCCTGTCCTACACCATTTATCATGGAAATCAAACCTATTGTCCTTACCTTATTCCCCAATTTACCAAGGTATGGCTGATCATTGTTTTATTTTATTAATGCTTACGATTGTGATAATTAAAGCTGTGCATCTCTCAAATTGTGTTAACATGTTGCGATTTATGAAGGTAGTTGAGACAAATGAATTGCAGGAAGATTGGGGCTGAACAAGTCATAAAGAAAGGGATGTTCGTTCTTTGTAGAAGGTTCCTTGGGGCTCGAATCATCAATCAAAGCACAGCCGTGACAGGGCAGCTGTAACAGAATTCGCTATCTTAAGTATGTTGCTGCTCGAGTCTAGCTGTGAGCTGGAAGGACCGCCACTCTTGGGTCAATTAATAACTCTCTCATATTTGGATGTTTCTGTTCTGCCACGCATTGTAACAGCTAGATTATTTAGGGCGCCTGAAGATCAGAGATCTTTATGGCTGCCCAATTATGGGATTAGATGTTACGATTTGTATGTATAAATAGGGGGAGTTGCCTCGACTCAGGGGTTGAACATCAAACAATTAATTCATTTGTATTAGCAGCCGAGCAAAACTGTGTACTCATTCTTCTGTTAATATAAGGGGTTACTTCTGAGCTAAAGAGTGTGTTGTTCAACCAGCGTCTCTGTGTGAAGACTGGGCCTGTCTTCCACAGAGATTGCTGAGTTAAAATAGGATTTTATCTTTCTTGTTGTGTGATGCTTTGTTCTTTCCTTTGTACGCAGCAGCAATATTTATTGTGTGGACTTTTCAGTAAAAGGTTATATTTCTGTGAGATTGGTGAATGGTGTAGAATAACAGTCGACTGAGTAAGGTTTGCTTTATGCATTTCAATTTCTGTTCACACTGCCGTGTTCATCTTACAGCTGAGTCGTGATCTCAGGAGCTCTTACAATTTAGCTTTCTTGTTATGTGTTGATTGACTTCCATTCTGCAATTCAATTTCTTAGAACAATTGCTTCAATCTTTTACAATTGAAATTCTAGATTAATGTTCAGTTTATGCTTTATGATTCCCAGATTTATTAGATCAGACAAGTGATTGTTCTAGAATACGAATGAGATTTCTTTTCTGCAATTGTTGATTAGATCTGATACCATTTCTTATTGATGCATAATAGAGAAGAATTGTAGTATAGCAGTTAGAAGGCAATTGGGATTGCATAGATTCTTGGGGTGAACATGGATGATAGAAGATAAAAGTATTCACTTCTAATGGTTTGGTGTTTAAGCATATATTGTGCACTTATCCTTTGAAATAAAAAGACTTTCTCGGGTTGACAATAAATTTCATATGCTCTGTGTGTTTGGTAACAATTTATCTGCATATAGAGTGCTTGACACTCCTAGCTCATCCTTATCCAAGAGAAAAGCAGATCAAAAGCTGCTTTAACTCATAAAAGCAGAATAAAGCAAGATAAAAGTAGGATGTGCAGTTTCGCTCAGAAAATCAGAGTTAAAAGCAGAAAGAGGGTGCTATGATGGATAAACTATCACTAAGTGTACAAATATGCAATAGGGAGAACGAACAATAACATAGTTTAAACCACTAAGAAGCATAAAATAATGCATAAACCAAGGTCTAGATGGTTAAATTATTCCAACAAACACCCCTTCCAACCAACTTATTAAAAAATGTTTCAATTTCTCTCTTTCTCCCTGCAAAATCCCATTCGAATATATTCTCTGCTCGATTGAATCCATGAACCAAACCCTTCCCCCTCATAAATCTAAAGAAATTAGGTAAGAATTCACTCGTATCCTTTTCTTGGTGAAATCCCTAAACCAACTAATGTCTCCAAAGAAGAATTATCTGCCCTCTGTCGTCTGAACAAAATCCTAGACAATTTCATTCTAAAAGAAGATAAAGGTAATGCCCCAGTAATAATGAACACCTTTGATTATGAGGCTAACTGAATTGATCATTTATCATTCTCTTCCTACAATCCTCTCTCATCAAATCCCCTCAATAAAATCTCAAACCATGTTTCCCAAGCCATAAAATCCTCTTCCTTAGATCCATCCATTAAAAAACATCTTCCGCCCCACAATCCACAATCTCCTAGAATTTATGATGAATCAAAGGCCCATAAGAAATATATCCCCTTTAGGCCCATTGTTAGCACCATTGGAACACCCACTTCCTCCCTAGCCAAATTCTTAGTAACAAACTCCTTCCTTTTACTATCCATACTTATTCTTACATACAAGACTCAACTAACCTCATTCATAAAATTCATGAACTTCATCTCGAATAAGATGAAATTTTAATAAGTTCCGACATAGTGTCCTTATACACCAAAATCTCAATCCTTGAGGCCCTTAATCTAATCGCTGACCTTTTAGACCCTAAAACTATTAACCTCATCAAAATTTTCCTAAACTCTACTTTTTTCAGCTCTGAAGTGAAATTCTATGAGAAAATCGAAGGCACAACTATGGGAGCTTCCCTTTCCCCAGTAGTTTCTAATATATTTATGGAAAACTTTGAAACTCTTTCTCTTAATAGCTCCCATATCAAAACAAAATGTTGGTTTCGATTTTTTGACGATACCTTCATCATTTGACCTCATAGTCGTCCTACCCTTGATTCCTTTCTCAATCATCTTAACAACATTTCTCTCATATCCAATTAATTATGGAAATCAAGCAAGACAATTCCCTCCCATTCTTAGATGTCCCGGTCACCCACCATCCTGATGGTTCCCTCTCTCACCAAGTTTAGTGCAAGAAAACCCATACTAATGGATACCTTCATGACCAATCCCATCAACGAACTACTAAAAAAATTATAGTTCTTAAGACCCTTATATCTAGATCCATTTACATCTCTAATACCCAACATCTCCAAACTGAAAGAACCCACCTCACTAAAGATCTCCTAGCCAATGACTACTCCCTAAACTATATTAACAAAACTTTTCATTCTGTTCACCATCCCAAAACTAAATCACTTCACCCCAATGAACCCCCCTTAGCCTTAACTTTCCTCCCTTACATTCATGGAATCACTAACAACTGATTGCCAAATCTTAGCTTAAAATAAAATCAAAACTCTATTCAAACCATAAAAATCCTAAATAGTTATTTATAAGTGTCAAAGACAAGTCTAACCCTCTTCTAACCCAATTTGTTTATCAAATCCCTTGCTCCTATGGAAAATCCTTCATTGGTTAAATAGGAAGAGCAATCCAAACCCGCCTCGAAGAACACATAATCAATACTAGTCATAGTTTTTTTTATCTAAACCGACCATTGCAAAGAATTCCCACAACACCAAAAACCTTTTTTCTTTATTCAAACCAAATATGCTTCTATCTTGCATCACTTGACTTGGCATATCCCTGAAGCTCTTGAAATAAAAAATCACCCCAAAATTTTTAATAGCAATGATGGATACAAATTAAGATAATATTGGAATCCCATCATCCACCATTTCTTCTCCCCTTTTCATCATACGAACACCCATTACCCGTAAATTATTCTTAATAATCCCTATTCTTCCCTTTTTATCTTTTTACAACCCCCCTCCTTTTACCTTAATCATATTATTAAAAATACCCCCCCATCCCTGATTTCTTCATCTTTACTTGACCCACATCTCAACTCTCGTTCCCCGTCTTTGTTTCTCCATTTATCCCCTTTCTCATGTTTTATTTTAATCTCAGATCCACTCCCTTCCCCTAGTTTATGTTAATTTCTTACCCCTATAAATTAATTTAATTTTAATACTTTATTCCATATTCTTTTTATTCCTTTTATCATCTTTCCCCATCCAATTTCTAACAATCAATTTACCCTTAAATTAATCTCATTAATCCCTAATCTCCTCTCTTTGACTTTCAACAATCCCCATTTTCCTTAATTATATTATTAAATAACCCCTTCCCTTCTTATTGTAAATTTACTAATCCCCTTTTCCCCTATTATTTTCTTTACTACAATTCGTTACACCCTCTAATTTAACTTAATTTAACTTGGTTTTAATATTAATAATTTCTTCCGACTACTCTCTTTCAATTAATTTATTATTTTCCTCCACCAAATTTCTAATGTTCATATTTCTCTTAATATTTATTCATCGAAATATCCTTACTCTATCTATATGATCTTGAGCTTTCATGAGATCCCTAATGATGAGTGGTGTGTTCGCTCGAAATGTTGTACTCAGAAATCTTTACACATTAAAATCCAAGAACTAATACAACATTACAAAAGTTGTTGGCTTGGAAGATTATAAGTCAACAAAATGAGGCGAATTTGGGAATTTTGATACACGGGTTTTGTCAGCAACATACAAATATACAAACATCAGCTATTACTTTTTGTAAAGGAAACTTACACGAACCTTGATGTGCATTTTTGTAAACCCAATCATGTAGTTTTGTAACTTGTTTGAACAATGAACTTGGAATTTTTAAGAATTAATACAAATTATACATTCTTGGTAAATTTTTGTAATGGGTTGTAATTTCAATTTGAAAAATTAGTCTATTTTAAAGAACAAAATCCAATGAGAACAAGTATAAATGGCCATTTTTTCAAAGATTTTGCATTTTTGAAGAAATGCAAACAACTATGACTAAAATGCATGCCAAGGTCTGCATATGGTCTCAAATGATGGCATGTAAGTTACTATGAATTACTCATAAGATACCACCTTGTGATATATGGTTATACTTCATGTCTGAATCCTAAAAAGTATTCAAATTTAAATATCAACTTCATTTACCAAAAAGCAGGGTAGATGCAAGCCAAATTCATATAAATGCACTCCTAAGGCCAAAAAATCATTGTAAAAGTTTATGGATCCTTAATAAATTATAATATAACTCCATATTCATGTTGGATAGCTGAATAATCCAATGATGCTCTTGCATCATCACTCAATGTGTAACACTTAACACCTTAGCATGCACCAAGAGTTCCAATCCAAGCTAATAGAAAGGTATGGTATATCATGAGTCATCATTTCCAAGTGTCCAAGTTAATAGAAAGGTGTGGCATATCATGAGTCATCATGATGATGGATCCTCAGTTTTGTTGTTTTGTATTTGAAATATAATTATTATTTGAAGTATATATGTTGTATTGCAATTTGTTATACTAAGGTATTGTTGAGACACCATTATACTATTTTTCATTATCAAAACTTTGGAATTCCATTTATTTTAAGTTTGTAGGTCTAGCTTCTTTTTGAAAAAGATATGATGACAATATATAATGAATGAAAAATGTAGCAAGCATTTTTGTGATGAACTATTTGATACCAAAATAAGGCCATACCATTTGACTCAGTAATGTGCTTACAATCACATGAAGAAAGGTTTTTTCATTATGTTGGAATGAAAAATATGACTTTTGTCCTTGGAAATAAAAGTAATAGCCATTGATAACACAACTAATTTTTAATTTAGATGATTTATGTCCTATAAATATGAAGATAGTATCTGTGTTGTTAGGTTTTTGGTTTTGGACTATTCTATTGTTAAAAACAAGCATGGACATAAATATGACGTAAAAGGATAAATTCATTAACCAATTGTATTCACTCAAATAGTACCATTATATAATACAAAGGGTGATGCCATCTCATGGAGATATTTTCTCTAGAACCTAACACCTTGCATGGCGACTAGGCTAGGCAATCTTATCCAAATCACTTAGTCACCATTTAGGATAAATGACCATTATCTTAAATGATAAATACAATTAAAGGTGACAATTAAACTTTGTGATTGTTAGGTTAATCCATAAGGCTAACATTCCCCCCCTCAATCACAATTCTATATATTTGTATCAACTAAGAAAAAAACACTGATTCTGAAGCTGATATGCTCGATCTTTAAGAAGCATTCATCTGTGCTTCAATGAAAAATATACCTGAAAAACTGTCAAACTGGATGTTGAATGATTCATTTGAAATGAACTAGAAGAGAGATAAAAGTATGGAGTGAACATTTGCCATGTTTGAACATTCCCTGTATGCTTGAAAATTCCATAATTTGCCAAGTGATTTAGCTAGAAGAGGTAGGATTCTTCTGCTAATTAGTGAACATGTAGTATCATCATTCTACAATCAGTGAATAAATAGAATCACTGAAGTGATCTTTGAATATTTTGACATTTTTATGTGTCAATCAACATCCCAATACATCTTGTATTTGATTAGACCATCTACAGACTATTGTTTCCCATTTTGCGATTTGGAGTCTGGCATCTATAGAATATTGCTACCCATTTGGTAATTTGGAGTATGGAATTTACAGGCTATTGTTGTTGAAACTTGAAGTTTGAAAACCATCATAAATATTCCCCCCTTTGTCAACTGAAAGGTGAGGCATCCTTGTATCTAGTGGTTTTGGTTGACCACCATCCATTTTCACTTCACAGTGTACCCCCCTTAAGTTGAAAGAGAGTACCATTTTGACTTCAAATCAAAGTCGGCATGTGGAAACAACTACATGTTATCTTATCCCATGGGGTCCATGCTTGAAAGCTATGCCATAAGAGGACCACTTTGGGGTTATATTCTCCTGTCATAAACAAGGTGAGAGGAATGAAAATCTATCTACTGCAAGGTTTGTCTTTACTTGTGTTTGAATTTGATGGTAATACTGATGCAACTTCTTGGATGTTGAAGGGCATTACCAAGGATTGATCCACCCGAAGTGAATATTTAATCTTGAAAGCTTGTTTCTCTTGGAACATTTTTACGATGCATGTTTCTTCTTCCCATAATGTTGACAAGGATGGATATCATACCATTGATGTTCCATGTGACCAATGCGATTGCAATGTTGGCACTTTGCAATCTCATGCTTGAATCAAATAGGTGAATTTAAAACTTCTTGAAGCAATCCAACACTCTGGAAGTGGATTGGTTTTGAATAATTTTGGATATGCGAGCTATTTTCATCATCGTATCCTAGACCATGATGATTTTTGTTGACTTGTATTTCTTCCCAAGGTCTAATGATTGGCTTGGAAAGAGATCGCTGAACTTGGACAGCTTCATCTGCATCTGCATCTGGAGTTGTCTTATGGGATTGATGTTGAGTGCATTGTTGATTTGAATGATGATGATCATCATTATCATCATTATCATAGAGATGGTTGTTCTGAACAAAAAACTAGTTCAGAATGCTTCACTGAATCCGAAGTTTTCCGATCCCTGATTTCATCATTCATTTAGGATTGTTCTTGAAGAAATGTCACTTTAGCTTGCATAACTTGCAAATAAGTTAACACTAATTGAAGAGTTCTTTTGTTGAGTATGATTGTGTCGTGTTCAATAATGATTATTAGGGTGTTCAAAAAATCTAATAATTCTAGACTTTGATCCATTTCAAACACTAAATGAGGCCTCCTTGTGCAGGTAGGTCCTAATTACAATCCGACTCAACCAAAAACTGGCTTCTTGCAACTCCACCATTTTTAACATTTCAACTCAACAATTTTGACTCAGAGATTGGAGGGTGTCAGATTCAATCGAGAATGCACCCAATAACAAATTCAACTGAACTTGATTTCAAAAAGACAAGTAAACTTACAAAATAGACTATTTGTAAGTTACAATTGCTATTGATTTAGAAATTGAATTTGATCTCCAAATTTGACTTTGTTGTCGATGTTTTGAATCCTTGAATAAATTTCTCCTTTGATTATGAGCTTGATTGGTCCACTTGATTCTTTGACATTGCTTGATTTCCTTAAGCTTGTCAATGAATGTTTATGTGATCAGCAACTTGAATGATTTGTGGTGCTTGTTTGGAAAATTAAATGTGTCAAGGACTAGACACAAATTATCACAAAGAAACCATGAAAGTATTCACCATCACAAACAAAAAATGTCCTTAGACCCCCTTATTCAATTTCAGGGTGGTTTAAGATATACATCCACAAAAAAAACCTTTTTATTAAAAATATTAGTGCAATTTACTCTAGCACTCAAGAGTGAAGAGTTCAAACTTTGTCTTTACACATGATTTCAAAATTTGTGAATTCTCTAAATATGAGCTTAACTTCTCATGCGCCCCCTTTGAAATACATTTTATTTCAATTGCAAAAAAGAATAATCTCTTATCATTCCACTTGCTTCATAATGGAATAAAGAGTTTATATTTTATGAATTTACCCCATGAAACCTCACATGAAATTTTGTTTTGTCTGACAGCATTGAACCACCCACCACTCGGTTCTACAGATACAACTAAGTCTCAACCAAATTTCATCAAGGTTGAAATTACACTAAACATACAGATCACAATCACCTTTATATCCTTAACCCCAACCATCCATACTCGAGCTCAATGCAACAAAAGAGTGGATACCCAATGAAGCCCAAGCTAGAGTTACCAAATTTTGATGGTGAGACAAAACATAGCATGTCTTGGATCAATAAGGTGGAAGAATACTTTTTCATACATAAAATATTATCCAATGACGAAAAGATAAAATATTCCTTGATGCAACTTGAAGGCCGAACATATAACTAGTATATGTGGTGGAAGATTACGACAAAAGTGTGAGCCTACAACTGGAACACTTTCAAAGATTATTTCTTTAAAATATTTGAAGATGTGATCGAGAAATATTTTTTGGCAAAAATCACCATATTACAACAAAAAGGTGACGTGGAGGAGTACACCTACAAATGACAAGCATTAGCAACACAAGTACCAAAGTTAACAGACGATCAATGAATCCAGACATATGTGCATGGAATCAAGCCATACATTAAATATGAGTTAGATTTACACAATGTCTCAATCTTGGATAAGGCTAGGCATAAAACAAAAAATATTGAAGAAAAGTTTAAAAAGTCATGGCAAAAAAACCTTAAAAAGGGTTATTTACGACAAAAATACACACATGTAGATATTGTGGAGGCTACCAGCCACTAGAACATTAGTGCATCGATTCCCAATCATATGGATATAAAGCTGGAAGAGAATAAAAAAACATCCATCATTCGTCCTGACAGTGATAGAAAAAAGAAGAAAAACAATTGTCATTGATGTGGCGAAAATTGGATCCCAGGCCAAAAATGCGTATCCATTCATACAACTCACTACAAAATTATAAATGGGAAAGAAGTGTAGGTTTTTTCCAAAGAAGATACATCTGATTCCGAGTTGGATACAAACTCACTTGAGGTATCAAGAGCGGTAATCACATGCATCCAACAAACTTATAAAGAAAAAGATTCAACAACGCCCAATAAAGTTTCCACCCAAAAGCAAGAAACTCAGTTACATACAGAGAAATATATTCTGCCCCATTTGAGAAATTGAGACAACACTAAGGATGAACAACTCTTATCCTAGATGGAAAAATAAAAAAATATGGGACCTAAGAGGTTACAACTTACAGGAACTATTAAGAGTACAAACATCAAAATTCTAATTAATTCTAAAGTACACACAATTTGGTGGATATAAAAAGGGAAAAAAGAACTTAATATTTTTGTATACCCTATGAAGAATGTCACGGTCTCGACTATCAATGAACGACATGCAGAAGAATTAGGGAAATGCCATAAGATGTCTTTACAAATATATGACTTAAATCTACAACTCAATTGTTATGCCTTACCACTCAAGGAAGTAGATATGGTGTTAGGAGTTGAATGGTTAATACAATTAGGAACCTACACTACCAACCTACAAGAACAGTACATGGAATTCAAATGGAAGGGAAGCAATTATAGGTTGCATGGATTGAGAAGCTCACTGTTCAAATAGAAGGAATTATAACACAAAAAATGTGTTGGACCACTTAGGGATAAAGGAATCAATCCAGATAGCATATCTCAAGTCAACGCTTCAACACAAATCCATAATAAAGATGACATCAACAAAATCAACTTTGAGGACAAATATCCCTTTAAAGTGGGTGGCAATGTTATGAACATAAATAATAAATAAAAATAAAAAATAATATGAATGAATAATCATTAACTAATAATAATTATAATTAAATTTAATAGGACGTGACTCCTCCCAATAAGTGCCCAAACTATATAAATAAGTGGGCCATCAATTGTAAATATCATCATATCAATAGTCAATCATTATTTATATATTTTTACTGAGCATGATTTTTTTCTCAAATGTAAACAAGTTTGTTTACTTCACATAAATACAACCAAGTCTAAAACAAAAGTATATCTTCCAAAATATATAGCCTTGGAAACGAAAATAAAATTAAATAATCTTACCAGTGGACCACCATCACTCTTGTTCAGAAAATTTCCCTACAGTCTAATTTGGTTTGATCATAGATCACATCTAATGTGATTTTATCATTTTTTTTTTAATGTAGGACATTCCACCCAAAAGTTTGTTAAAATGGTTCTCTCATGGCCGTCGCAGTGTTTGTTCAGGTAGTGCATTGGACTTCATTTTTCATAGGGTTGTCTCATTAGGTTTGCTTAAGAAGGGGATCCAACTTAGTATGTTGACAAGTTTCTCTTGTAGAGTTCATTTAAGTAGAGAAAAACACATGGTTTGATAACACAATTTTGGTAAATAAACAAGGAAAAAAAGGTATTTTTCTATGATTACCCACTTTCATATAAATTTCAAAATGATGAGTCAACCCCACATAATTTCACGTGCAAAATAGTTAATGCCACATTATTTCTTGTGCAACTATAAAGTATTTCCAGGGAAAATAGGGGATTGAATTATTAAGTAATTAGTGATTATAATTACCTCTTAAGTACTTTTTAATCCATTTCTTATTTAGGATACATTTTGGGGGTGGTAATTTCTTATCTGGCCATCAATATCCACCTAGATCATCTCTAGAAAATCTAGATCAATGGGATCAGAGAAATATTCTCTTTATTTTTCTTAGTTCATGTTCCTAATGAGATTCATGTATTAAGAGTTGGTTCTTGAACTAATTGAGGTTGGGGAAAACTGCTCTCAGAATCCCAAGCAACCTAACATGGTGGAATAAAATAAACATGATAGGGAAATAGATCCTATTAAGTTGTTTCTTGAAGAATCCCTCATGACATAGAGGAACAAGATGATGGATAATTTTACCCCAATCCTTCAATGACTACCAATGACAGTGGAAATGCCTTCAACTAGTATTCATATTGGAGGTGCAAGACCCTTCAAGGTAAAAGTTAACTTTGACATTCTTGAATTTGAAGGCCGCATAGATGAGGATTATTTTGAGAAATGGTTAAATCTATCAGAGGGCTATTTATTTGTTAAAAACTTTTGACAACAAAAATATCACCTTGACACTCCTTAAGTCTTCCCTCATGTTAGAGAAAGGTGGGATGGTTACTAGGACATAAATTCCATAGATGAGTTTACAACATATAGGACACAACCCGTTTTGGAAACTATTTTCAATTCCCTCAAGAATAAATTCCACCTATCAAAAACTATGATGATCACAAATACATGAGATGGAAAAATTTGCATATGAGAGAGACTAGATGATGCCAGAGTTCACCAATATTTTCCATACCTTATACTCAAACGTTTCTATTAGAAAATTTATTAAATGACACTTCATCTTGAAATACCATAGTGGCCTACATAGGTACATCCATATAGAGAGAGTTTGGATCTACAATTCCACCATAATAGAAGCATAGTAAAGGTTCCTGTAACTCATAGAATAAAGGATATAGCAAGGATATCCAACCTCAAAAAAACTATTCCAAGCTACAATCACATAAGAGTAATGCGAAGTTCAAGAAGGAAACTAGAAAGTGGCGAGAGTTCCATAAAATCCCCTAGCACAATGCTAATGAATGTCGCTCGAAATAGTCATTGCTGGATGATATGAAAGCCTTAGAGCGAGAACCTAGCTTAGAATATAACTTGGAACTAGATAAGGGAAACCATATCATTGAAACATAACCCAAAGCTACCATTGCAACATCAAAAATCCAATTAGAAGATCAAGAGGATCCAAAGGAAGGTGAGCACCTATTCAATTCACAGATGTAGGTGAAGGGAACTCTAGTACATTTAATTGTTGGTAGTGGTATCTAGAAGAAATCAATCTTATTCGAGGTCATCATGAGACTACAACTACCAAAAATGTCACACCCCTAATCATACATCACTGGTAGATTGAGCTAAAGACAAGACATCCACATCCATGAGAAATGTCACTTTCCATTCAACATAAATCCCTTAAAAGATGAGGTACCGTGTGATGTTTCTCCACTTAAAGTTTACAATTTTCTTTTAGGAAAAATCTGTATGTGGAAGCATTAAGTTTTTATGGGTTTAGACACCATTGTTACTTTGGGAGGTCAACTGTACAAGATACCGGAGGTAGTTTCAACTATTATAGTTTCTTTGATCTCAACAAAATAGTGGAGGAAGGTGATCTTTCAGATTTTTTTTTTTCCTCTTCATGATTTTTTCCAAAGGTGAATGGAAGGTCACTACAACTACCACATCCTCTGAATGAGTTTCCTCTACATAGCATAATTAGGTGGATACGATAGTGGACGAATTCATAAATTATTCTCTTTGTCTCTAGGGTTGTCTTGACACTGATAGGTCAAGTATTCAATTGATTTGATGCTTGGATATATATTTCCTAATGGCCTAATATATTTATGCTCTCTTATCAAGAATGAATAAATCAAATGTTAGATTTAGGAGCTCATCAAAAGGGGCACATTTACCAATATCCTCACCTTGTGGGAGCACAATCAAGTGTTGGTGTAGAATAAGGAGGAGACATGGGAGACTTTGTTATTGTTTACAAATATCTGAACAAAATCATAGTCAAGAAACCAATATCCAATCCATAGATTGATGATATTTTGGATCTTGGATCAAGGGTCAAGTTATTTAGTAAAGTTGATCTCAAGTCAGGCTACCACTAGGTACCCATTGAGAAAATTGATGTATGGAAGACAACCTTCAAGTCTAAAGAAGGAATTTTCTAGTGGTTTGTCATTCCTTTCAGCTCGACTACTACCCCAACAACATTCTTGAGATTGATGGATGATATGTTGTGACCATTCATAAATTATTTTGTGTTTGTATATTTTTATAACATCCTGATATTTAGTAAAAATTAGGAAAAATATTTGTAGCACATTCAACTGATCCTAAGTTCCTTGTGATATGACAAGTTATATGCCAATATAGAGAAATTCCCATTCAATATGTAGAAAATTTAGGATCTAGGATACATCATAGATGCACATGGTGTGCATGTGGATCCAACCAAGATCCAATTAATTTGTGATTAGATAGCCTCTAAAATTCTCACTGATCTCCCTGATTTCTGTCACCAACTTCTATCATAGTTTCATGTTGGTGTTCTCTCATATTACATGTCCCCCAAGCCAACTGACCAAGGGTGGGCCAAAATGAATTTCATTTTGTATAAGTCACAATAGAAAGCATTCAAGGATCCGAAACATCATGTTTGTTTGGGACCAATACTCATCATACCATGCCTACCAAATACCTTTGATTATGGAGATCGAGACAAATGCTTTTGTTAATGTTGTTGGTGTAGTCCTCACTTGGAATGGAAATTCAATAGTTTATCACAATGATGCACCATATAACATGGTTCATACTTACCCCATCTATGACAACGATATGTACTCTAGTGTTAAATACTATCACCGATGAAAGAATTAAATCCTAGGGAAAGTTTTGTGTTCCTTAACCCAAAAATTGAATCACAAATAGGATAAAACCATTAAAATTCATAAATAACCATAACACACTTACTCAAGGATGGATACAAGAAAACAGAGATAAATATTAATATTGGGTAACACCATTAATTATTCCTTATGGAAGAATCACTCCACAACTCATGCTTGCTATAAAACAATTCATCAATACTTCACAGGACATCTCGTTACATTGCTTCTACTTATTTATATAATTTATATCAAACCTCCTAGGTATTTTCTAGAGAAGGAACTTTCTAGTAGGTGGAACCTTCTAGGTACTTTCTAGAGAATGAAATTTCTAGTAATCAAAACCTTATTATTGGGCCTTCTTACAATTATCGCTTTCCACACTACATCTACCTCGATAGATATAGACTCAATGCATATAATGGTTTCCTTGGGTACCTCCCTAGGTACATTACATTTCACCCCCCTTACAATATTTCATCCTCAAAACATGGGGGGAATCTATACAATATGGTATACTAAGCAATGTAGCCAACTAGTACCAAGCACACACATACATCCATCCTAGTGAAATGTGGACATGGGGTCGAACTTCTTCCTTGCCACCTTGATTTTCATCTTGGTTCTCCTTTGGTTCCATGTTTTCTCCATGCTGCTTTGATATCTCCATGAATTTATTTTAGTCCTCTATGTATCTCCATATTGGTTACATTTTTGGTTCCATTTTTGTTGATGCTCCCAACCTTTTCTTGATGACTGTTGTTTCTCATGCTAGTACATGTGTAGAAATATAACAACTTGAGCTATTGGTTCTATTTTTTTTACTCTTCAACATGTGTTTCCTTTGATGCTTGTATATCCTTAGATTCTTCTTCCATTTTATGTGATTTTGTAGATTTTTCTTCTTTTGATTCAACCTCAAACTCTTCATGTGATATGTCAGTAGGTGCTGCAAAAAATTCTTCATGTGCCATCTTGATCCATCTAGCAACATAAATATTATGTAAAATGATTTTATTTTTCTTATACCAAAGATTCAACTTTTTTTTTGTGCATTAATATTAATTGCACCAATTGAATCCATCCAATGATATCACAAAACAATATCCACATCATTCATACCTATAGCATGAAAATTTGAATGCAACACATATTTTCAATAGTAATATTCAAATCTTAAGAAATTTGAACTATTTCACCCTTAATCTGTGTGCTTTGATTATGATTTGTGGGGACTTGCAATCTTTTAGCCACATTAACATTTATGAAATTATTCTTACTAGTAGGGTTTATAGATTAAATACTCATCCTTTTTTTCTAAATACATCCATGAACATGTAATAGGAAGTTGTGACATGAAAATAAACCCTTATGAATCTCATTATCCTTCTTCACAACTGTTGGCACAATATTTTTTGAATTAAAAAAAATGGATAATGAAAAAAATTGTTTTGATATTTCCTAAGTTTGGTGAGGAAGGTGCCAAGTCCTGAAGAAATGATCCACATGAAGAAAAGATCGACGACGGAGACTGAGTTTCGTCGAAGAAGAAATGAAGTGTATAACGTGAGAATTGGTCTCCAAAGTGACCGTTGAAGAGGCGTTAAAGGAGAGACGAGATCAACGGCCAGTTGATCAAGCGATGATAGATCAACGACTCACATCCATTCCGCCTTGCCAACATGCACGAATAAATGAAACCTTGGGTGGTTGCGAAATAATAAACCGCTTACCATTTGTTTCTTCCTTAGCATTTCACAAGTTGAGGAAATGGCAAGAGAAACCACCTTTCGCCGCTGTGAAAACCACTTTTGAGGTGTAGTATCGGAGAGAAAATGTTAACAATGAGATCAACGGTCAAGATCAAGGCGGAATAGGATCCGACGACGGAGAAGGTTTTTCGAAATAACCATGGAAGTGACTGTAAAATGATGGATGATCCAACGATCTGGTTCGCGCCAAGGGAGATCGACGGGTGAAATAAGTTTCTACTGGGAAAGGAGTAGGGTAGATAGCCGAGACTCCGTCGACAATGGTAAAAGCGGAAGGTTTAAAGGGTGATCAAGTCTCACTGTCGATTGAACAAAAAATGACATATATACGGCTCAGAGGCATTTTGCGTCGTGGAGATGCATGACAAAACGAAAGGATGAGTGGTTGCGAAATTTGAAACTGCTATCCATGTGTCAGCTCCTGGGAATTTTGCAAGTTGAAAAGTGGTATAGAAAAATGCCTTGGCTCCGTGTGAAACCACCTTCGAGGGTTATAAATGGGAAAAATCCACATGAGGGTTGACATTTGTCTTGTGAAGCGTTAGAAGGTTCGAAATGTGTGCGGACCAGGAAAGCGACAGAGCATGCCCTATTGCAAACTCGTTAGTGTCAGGTAGGATTCGAAACTTGTGCTGTCAGTTAGATAACTTGTTTATATAATGGAAGGAATGGAATATACCTCAGGTGTCGAGCATATTAAAACAGATCATGCCCTAGAAGACATGGATAAAGACATTTATGACCCCGAGGTTAAATTGTCCGTTACAAAGATTAAAGACAGGTTGAATAGGTTATATCAGGAAAATTCAGATATACACAGAGTCTTTGAGTCCATTTTTTTCTATTTTTGTCTAGACCGGATATTAGGGTTTCCTGAGTTCGTGTCATGGTGTGAAATGAACTACTCACAGAGTGAGAAGCTAATCATGAATGCGTCCAAGACCAAGATCATTTGTCCTGTCGAGTCTTCCACTGTTAGAAAATCCCTAGAAGTACCCCTGTTTCAGCCTCATGAGCAGGAATATTTTGCCGAAGAAGCCCTAATCATCCATTCCCAACAGTCATCTCCGGAGACCAAACACGTTTTTTTAACTAGTTGTCTTAAAGCCCGAACTTGAAATTGAAGATACTCCTTACCCATTAGATATGAATTTTTTCAATGAGAATACACAGTTGGTATTATCTCTAATTGCTCAGTTTTTAGGGCTAGATGGTGATACAATGATAACAGAAGTTCAATTGTGTCTTCTTTTTAGAATAAGTTTTGGTATACCACGGGTAGAGTACAGTCAGGTACTGTGTCTTAAATATGATGAATTCCTAGCTGAAAGCATTCACTCTCAACTAGTGAATTTCCACAATACCAGGAACTTCAGATTCCAGTCTTATTTAATGAAGATGCTTTTGTTTTCAAGTCAGAAAGATCTACATTTTTCACAGGTGGGGTTTTCAAATACTTTGGAGGATAATATGTTTAATTTCATGAACCATATTTTATCAGAAATATATAAATTGATTTTTGGGAAGAACTGCCAAGGGTACTGCCGGAGATGAAGACATTGATGTACTAGCTCAAACAAGACATGGAAGTAGGGGATTGGTTTCTATTGAAGGAACACACAATAGTCATACTTTTAGGGTTTAATGAAACAACCTTATATCTTGGTAGCTTTTCTAACCTCAAGAGTATTTGCCTTGGAGTTTATCAGGCAAAAGTTAATTGTTGAAAATGATCAATTTCTATCTTTTAAAAAGGCTTATGATATAAAATTTCCTTTGAAAGTTGGTTCATTGTAAGAATAAGAATGCACTGTCTTTTATAGAAAAACGGTTAGAAGAGTTGGATTTTAAAAAAGCAAATGCTGTCAATTATGATCCCTGTCACATCATTTTTCAGAGAAGACAACAAAATAGTAGCAAGGGATTTGATGATCAAGAAGTTGAGGGATTATAAAAAATGGCTAATCGTATACAGTATGAATATGATAAAAGAGGTTTCAACATGTTTGTTAGCACTCATAATTTACCCTTTGGTTGTAGAAGGATAATCCTAAGGTAACTCTTTCAAACCAGTCTTTAGGAGGAAAACTAGCCTTTTTTCCTACCAGAGAGGGCTCTCTCCAAAATATATGAAATGGCTAAAGATATTGGAAAAAGATTATGTTTTTCAAATTGGTGTATGGCTAAAACACACAAGAACCATTGGGAAGGGAGTTACATATGAATATTTAAAGACCAACAGAACTTAAACAATAAAGGTTTTGGCAAAGGCTAGTTGTTATTTCACAGTTAGTTTCTTTTTTTGCAGTAGGTATTTGAAAGAAAGAATGCCAGTCCATCAATATTAGGCATCAAACATGTATGAATCCAACATTGATTTTAGAAGAAAAATATGAATGATTTGATCCAATTAAAACAAAGCATGGTTACATGAATTCTGAATTAAACAAAACTTTCACCAAAGCATGAAATAAAATACATAATGAAAGAGTTTCACAGGAAAACACAAATCACATAAGGGAAAGGAAAATATAGACTGTAATATGAACAACACAGGAATCATTTCTCTTCAAAAATGCGTTTCAACTCTGCATGGATATCTTTATTAAAACTGATGTAATCTCAATACAAAGTGTCTCTCTTTTCATGGGTTCCAACCTTTACAATATTGCCAAAATAGTCTTTTATACAAAATCTCTTTGAGGCAAACCCTAATTGCCTCATAACTAAAACAGTAAATATTAAATTTACTATTACATTTCACTTTGGTCAAAATTTATACACATGTCAAAATTGATCAAAACAGAAATTCTTGATGTCTTTCTACTGGATAACGACTGTTTGACAAACTATAACATAAGTCTTCAAGAGTGCAACCTATACTTCATCTTTCCATACTTTTCTACTGTCTTCCATTGATCTGCAATAGGTATTTCATAACTTGTCATCTCTTTGGCCAAAACCTTCATTTCTATGTGATAAACAATGGAAATTGGAGGTATCCTTTCACCTATCATGGCCAACTGATTTAAAACACCAAAGTCATCTGAAATTTTTTCCAATAAAAATTCCCTGTTAAAACATGAGTTAATCCTTCAAAATTTTCATGATTTGTTCTGACCTTAAATAGTGATTCTTTGTAATTACTCTGAGAAATCAACTCATTATTTTCTTCCTAGAATGAAGGAAATCCTTTCTCAAATAACTTTCCAAATCCTTTCTTGAAGTCTTCCACCTTTTTTTTCATTTTTTCTGCTCTGGCTTGAACATTTTCAATATGTGCATGTTTCCCAAGCACTCTCCTTTCCCATGTTATGATTGATACTCTGTTTTTGATTTGCATAGCTTTCAAATCATCTTCTGTCAGAGTATTCAGAAAATCTATAGTGTTTTGGGCTGTGTATTTTGGTTTTCTGTTCAAAACCTCCCTCATGGCCGTACAACTTTGTAAGCTTTCATCTGCTAGTTTTTATTTTTCCTTCATGAAATTCAAGTAGGGCCTAAATTTTGTAGCTTCATTTATGATTGAATCCCATATCAAATGCTTTGCACCTTGCATTGGAATCTGCCCTGTTACTTGGGTTATGAATCTTTGGTTGTTGTCTATCAACTCTTTATTTTAGTCCTCTAATTATTTTATCTCTTTGTCTTTTTACTGATTTTCTTCTTCTAATTTTTGCTTTTCTTCTTTTAACTCTTTTATCTCCACCTATTTCAAGCTAACCTGAGACATAGATTGGATGAGGTCATTTGTATTTTCTTCTTTGCTTGTTTGACTAGTTCCCTACTGATCTTGTGCTATGGCTGCCAATTTTCCTTTAAGATCTTCAACTTTATTTTTGAGACTTATTCTATCTTTCTCCCATTCTACTTCTTTTTTCTGTAAACTTTAGCAACTTTGCTTCACTGTCATCCAAGTCTTGAGATAAAATTTCTCTTTCTTGTTCCAACACAGTCAATTCAAAAGCTTGAATTAATTATGTTGCCGGGATCTTGAGTTTCTTCTTGATAATATGAATAGTATTCTCTTTTTCCATCAATAACTTTTTACTTTTCTCTCGCTTGTTGGATCCATCATTATCTTCCATCAAATCTACATGCAACCTTTTAATTTGTTGTTGGTGGGATTTGTTCTCCATTTTTTCTTGTCTCAGCTGAATCTCTAACATATTAACTGTATTTTGAAACTTTGAAACTTTCAAGGTGGCCTTCAATAAATTTGTGTAAATAACTTCCCCAGTTTTCCCGTGCAAATGAATTTTATTTGGAATTGTTTTTTTTTTCAAATTCAACTTCATTTCTGTAACTTTTTCATCGAATGACACAACCAAATTCAAGGTGTTTTCTATAGGATCCCTGCTGGACATTAAGGTGACTTCTGATTTCATTATGCTTCTAACTTTTGGGAAAAAATTATAAGTATTTTCTGTGCCTGCTTGCTTATACTGTCCATATTTAACATACATTTCTGCTCTCGACTGAAATCTACTAGTGTCACCAGCTTCCTTGGCTTCCTGAAATTTGTAATCAAGCACTTGAACTTCTAGAGCTTGATATTTTTCTTTGTTCTTCTCTTTTCCAATTAAAAATAAAACTAAATCACTTTGGGGATCTGCTTTAAGTTTCTTTTCTATTTCCTGCTCTTCAATTTCTGCATCAATGATCTCTTCAAAACTCCTTTTACTAACCATTTCCATTTTGCCTGGAGTAGGTATTACTTCTGTTGAAGAAATTTTTGGAACAAAATGTTTTGATTGTGAACATGGTGAAACCTCTTTATCATATTCATACTGTAGACGATTAGTCATTTTTTATAATCCCTCAACTTCTTGATGGTCAAATCTCTTGTTCCTATTTTTCTTTCTTCTTTGAGAAATGATGTGATATGGATCATAATTGATAACATTTGATTTTTTAAAATCCAACTCTTCTAACTGTTTCTCTATAAAATATAGTGCATTCTTATTCTTTACAATGAAAGGCCCTAATTTCAAAGGAAATTTTATATCAGAAGCCTTTTTAAAAGCTAGAAAATGGTCATTTTCAACAATAAATTTTTTCCTGATAAACTCCAAGGAAAATACTCTTGAGGTTAGAAAAGATGGAAAGATATAAGGTTGTTTCACGAACCCATAAAGTATGACTATTGTGTGTTCCTTCAATAGAAACCAATCCCCTATTGCCATGTCTTGTTTCAGCTGCATCAATGTCTTCATCTCTGACATTACCCTTGGCAGTTCTTCTTCAAAAATCAATTTATATACTTTTGATAGAATATGGTTCATGCAATTAAACATATTATCCTCCAATGTATTTGAAAAAACCACCTGTGAAAAATTTAGATCCGTCTGACTTGAAAACAAAAGCATCTTCATTAAATAAGATTGGAATCTGAAATGCCTGGTGTTGTGGAAATTCACCAGCTGAGAGTGAACACTTTCAACTAGGAATTCATCATATTTAAGACATGGTACCAGACTTTACTCTACCCCTGGTATGCCAAAACTTATTCTAAAGAGCTGACACAATTGCACTTCTACTACCACTGCATCACTGTCTAACCCTAAAAACTGAGGAATTAGAGATAATACCAACTGTGTATTCTCATTGAAAAAATTCATATCTAATGGGTAAGGAGTATCTTGAATTTCAAGGTCGGGCTTAAGACAACTGGTTCAAAAAGCTTGTTTAGTTTTCGGGGACGACTTACGGTACTGGGTGACAATGACTTCTTCGGTAAGATTTTTTCGTTCATGAGGTTGAGACAGAGGTACTTCAAGAGAAATCCTGATAGTAGTAGTCTCAATAGGGCAGATAATTTTGGATTTAGATGCATTCATGATTACTTTTTCACTCTGGGAATAATTCGTTACACACCACAAAATAAACTCAGGGAACCCTATAATTTGGTCTGGGTAGAAAAATATGAAGGAAGACCGAAAAACTCTGTGTATATCTGTACCTTCCTTATACAATCTATCCAATCTATCTTTTACCTCTGTAATTGAAAATTTAACCCTAGGGTCATAAATATCTTTATCTCTGTCTTCTAGGGCATCATCTATTTTAATATGCTCGACGGCTGAGGTCTCTTCCATTCCTTCCATTATATAAACAAGTTATCTTATTGACAACACAAGTCCCGAATCCTACTTGACACTGATGAGTCTATAATAGGGCTTGCTCTGTCGATTTCTTGGTCTACACACATTTTGAACCTTCTAGCGCTCCACAAGACAAATGTCAAATTTCAACCCTCACGTGGGTTTTGCCCCTTTTTATAACCTTCGAAAGTGGTTTCGCACGGTGCTTGGGTGGTTTTCTATACCACTTCTTCAACTTGTGAAATGCTCTAATGTCGACACGTGGATAACGGTTTCAAATTTCACAACCGCTCATCCTTTCATTTTACCCCGCATCTCTACATCGCGAAATTCCTTTGAGCCGTTGATCCATCGATGCTGATCAATCGACGGTGAGATTTGTTCACTCTTTAACTCTTCCAATTTTACCACTTCGATGAAGTCTCGGCTATCTCCCCTGCTCTTTTCCCAACGGAAACTTATTTCACCCGTCGATCTCCCCTGGTGTGATCCAGACCGTCGGATCATCCATCGTTTTACGGTCACTTCTATGGTTATTTTGGAAAACCTCCTCCGTCGTCGGATCTTATATCGCCTTGATCTTGACCGTTGATCTCATTGTTAACTTTTTATCCCCAATACTACACCCCCAAAGTGGTTTTCGCATCGGTGAATGGTAGTTTATTTTACCACTTCCTCAACTTGCGAAATGATGAGGAAGTGACACATGGAAGGCGGTTTATTATTTCACAACCGCTCATTCCTTCTTTTCTTCGTGCAACTTAGCACTGCAGAATGGTTGTGGATCATCGATATGTTGATTTCCAATCAATCAACAACGAGATTTTCCCCCTTTTTAACTCCTTTACTTTATTTCTCTGGTGGGGTCTCATCCAAATATCCTCCACGCTCCTTCCGTGGAGAAAATTTACTGCCTCCATTGATATCCGATGATATGATATGGGCCATCAGACTATCTACCCTTTTAGATTCATTTTGACTTTAGCCAGTGGTCATATGGCAAGTTTTATTTGGGGTTGAGCGCTTTCTTCACAATGTCTGAGTGAAATCTAAACAAGTTTTGAATTATTTGTTTCCTAATCAAATTGGACAACTACTGTGCCAACAATGTTCACAATCAAATCCTGTTGTTCCAGAAATATCTTCAACAGAGGTGATACCTGCTCCAGGGAATATGGAAATTGTTAGTAAAAGGAGTTTTGAAGAGATCATCGATACAAAAGTTGAGGAGCAAGAAAGAGAAAAGAAACTTAAAGAAGATTTCCAAAGTGATTTAGTTGTATTTGTAGGTGAAAAATAGAAGAACAAATAAAAATATCAAGCTCCAAAAGTTAAAGTGCTTGAGTACAAATTTCAGGAATCCAAGGAAACTGGTGACACTAGTAGATTTCAATCGAGAGGAGAAATGTATGTTAAATATGGACAGTATAAGCAAGCAACCACATAAAAGACTTATAATTTATTCCCAAAAGTTAGAATCATAATGAACAAAGTATTAGTCATAACTTGGACAAGGAGAGTACTTGGGAAACATGCACACATTGAAAATGTTCAAGCCAGAGCAAAACAAATGAAAAAACAGGTTGAAGACTTTAAGAAAGGATTTGAAAAGTTAATTGAGAAAGGATTGCCCTCATTTTGGGAAGAAAATAATGAGTTGATTCCTTAGAATAACTACAAGGAATTACTATTTAAGATCATAACAAATCATGAAAAGTTTGAAGGATTAACTCATGTTTTAACAGGGAAAATTTTATTGGAGAAACTTTCAAAATATTTTGAAATGTTAAATCATTTGGCCATGATAAGTGAAAGGATACCTCCAATTTCTATTTCTGATCACATAGATATGAAGGTTTTGGTCAAAGAGATGACAAGTTATGAAATACCCACTGCATATCAATGGAAGATAGTATAAAAGTATGGAAAAATGAAGTACTCCCTGCACTCTTGAAGATTCCTATTTTGTCAGCAGCTGCGACCAAAGAAGACATAAAGAATTTGATGCTATTTCGGGAAAGTTCAAATTAGGAATTTTTTGTTAAAAATAGATTGTAATAGGTAGTTATAAGTATTTATTTTTGGAAAGCAAGTAGTTAGGTTTTTGGCTCAATGAGCTTTGACGGTATAAATACCTATGTTTACAATGTAATGAGGGTTGAAAACCTGTGAAAGCAAGAGACATATTGTATTGAGTTACTCCAATTTTAATAAAGAAGACAACCATGCAGAAATGAGCATATTTTGCAGAACAAAGATTCTCGTGTTGATCAAAATTACAGTCTGTACTATCCTTTCCTTCATGTTTTTGTGTTCTTTCTTGTAATTCCTTTCCATTATGTTCTTTCTTTCTATATTTGGATGAGAATAAAAATGAATCAGAATTTGTAGATGTATGCTCTGATTTGTTAGGTCCAAGTATTCATTATTTTTCCTCCAAAGTCAATATTGGATTCATCTAAAATCGGTTCCCATGTTGATGGAATGTCTATCTTTCTTCTTTTATCACCTGCAATAAGATTTTGACTGTAAAATGACAGCTATCTTGCCTTTGTGAAAATACCTATTGTTAGATTTCTACTTGTTGCTTGGGTTTTCACCCAAGCATGTGCAAATGTGCACCTACTAACTTTGTAGTAGCAGTCTCGATTAAATCAATAAAAACTAATGTAAAAACAAATATTAATCTAAGATGTGCAAGAAAAGTAAATTTACAGTAAACAGTAAAAAATCAAATGATCCATGTAAAACAAATTTTTATTTATGAAAAAATAGCTTTACAAATAACAAATTACCTCAAAGGGTGAGGATGGTTGAGCTTGAGCAGCTGCAATGGTGAGGTTCTCCAATGCTCCAATGATCTCTCTTCTCCAAATGCAAGTGGGAGGATTGGCCAAGAAGGAATTCCAAAGATAGATCTAAGCTCAAATGATGGCTCAAGATCTCAGGGAATAAATTGGCAGCATAAGGATAGGATGAGTGTGGATGAATAGTGAGGAGCCTCTATCACCTTTTTATAGATTTTTGGTGATGGAGAATACAACTATGGTTTAAGGAAACCAATGGTATTGGTAAAAAATGGTTTAGGTTTTCTTTTCCTCTTTTTCCTTTTTTGAATATATTTTTGAATTTGACTCCCTTTTAATTGATTTTGGGAATTTTGGACCCTTTTTGAGGGTTTTTTGTATTTTTTGAGGAAAATTAAATAATTTGAGGAGAAAAAGATGGATTTTGGTCTTTTTGGTGACCTTTTGAAGGTTTTAGAAGCTAAAATGGTAGGAAAAGTGGACAAATGGGTCATGTGAATAGGGAAATGAGCTAGTGAGCATTTTTTGGGTGTCAACAGATTGCTCCCTAATGTGTGAGGGAAGGAGCTCATTGTATGGCCGATAGACATCATAGTTCTTTTGTCTTTTCCCTGGGGTTTGGAGGAGAGAAGAGACCGATTGGAGACTGGAGCAAGGGTCCCATGCAAACTGCAAAAACTGAAAATACATGGCCTCAAAATGAATGAGGAATAATATCTAATAATGGACGAGGCGAGCATACCCATGCTTGTTTCAAAACATATAAATAAAAATGAGGCCCAAAATAGGCCACTTGAACAATACATATAAACCTGCTATGTACATCGTAATGGTCTAGAGGGGACACAATGCTGGGACATACTCATGGTCATTCCATGACTGATCTGAAGAACTGATACACTAGAAAATAGCAACAACAGTTTTGAATGAGGTGTCAGAAGGGTTGATGAACTGTTGGATCTGAAGGTATCCAACAACTATAGGGATTCAATAACTATGAGTCAACTTCTGAAGAGTATATGGAATTGTATACTCGAGGGAGTATAACACTGGGGTACTTCCGAATACTGTCGCCAAGCGCAACGCGGATATCAATAGGAACATGTAACTGGTTGTTCCGAAAGTAGACTCATCAATGTGCCAGATTCCAGTGACATCCGGGGTCTTCGAAAAATAACTGAAAGGACCAATACCCTATACGAATCTCAACGATGTGATCAAGGTGTTGACATCAAGCATATGAGAAACAATCATTTGGAGAGGCACTAAGGACTCCTTTCAAAATGATCCGTAGGCACTCACCACTAATGGTGATGAGTCCAAGGCACAGGGACCTCTGGGTCTATCCTATGGAATAGATTGGTTGTCTTCGACAGAGGGAGACATGCAACTATCAAGGGAATGATGTTTCCTTGATAGGAGCGCGAGGTGTACAACCAAAATATTGATAGTGGGACTGACGTTCTATGGGGAAGGGGAATAACTGGGGTCATAGAGTGGGGGGGACTCAAACTTCCTTTGTTCATAGCATGATGACATGGATGACTTGGCAGCGTATGAAACTGACTTTAGGTATAGGGATCATAGCTTAAGGGATCGGGGTATGTACTACAATGGGAGAGGCTGAGTAGGGAAAAATGATGTATGGTATCGGGAAACTCTCAACGTGGAATATCGCAGAATACTCTGAACAAAGGTGACCAAATTGGGGAAGCTACCATAATAGTGTGATTACATATGCTTTGCTGTGGCGCCGAGAGGCACCGTTGGGGCCTTCTTCATGGTTTAAGGAGCTCAAAGAAGGGATAAAAGTGTGCTAAAAAAATGGTACTGTTGTGTGGATTTGTACAAGCCCAGGACAGTTCATGCACGTGTTTGCTTTCAGTTTTAGAGAGTCTGAAAGCGATAAGTAGACTCCAAGGGGGTTCTTTTTTGTGTGTTAGTCTCCAAGGCCCGAAAAAGCATAAAGGATGCAATGAAGAACTCTTCTAGCCGATGTGTAACATCCTGTAAAATACAATTTTTATTTTAAATAGCAATAATTATTGAATTTGTTAATGCAAAACATATAAAAATAGTTAAATCTCTTAACTAGGATAATTAATAACGACGACACGTCGAATTTATCATAAAAAAATATGATGCTAGTTGTAATTGCTATTGTAGACTAAATGGATGTTAATCTCTTTAACAAAGGACATTTTATGATCATAACACAAGAATACATCTTCAGATCTGCTTAAGTTTTAAATGTAACTAAATGCTGTACATAGGTTTGTATTATTATAATTTTCTTGGTAATGTGCTAACAATTTGTTTTAAATGATGACAAATGGGTCCTATGAGGTACCCTGAGGTTTACTTAGCCACGTTTAGATAAGGCGTTTCCATGTGTAGAACGCAGGTAAGAAATTTTACGACAAACATGAGTTAAAAGTACATGTGTCTTTCAATTCATCGTCAATGTAATATGAAAAATACTAAGTACTTCCTTGCAAAACAAGTTATTGGAGGTATGGATATTTTGGTTCCAATTCTCGTTTACGTGTTAGCTTACAAACTTTTCAGTGTTATTAAAATCACGTCGTCACTGTGCTTTTACATTGCTATATTTATTATTTACAAAAAATCATCCTAATATGACTATTATTATTAATATCAAAGCGGTGATACCAATGTCCATTTGTAACTCTATTTGAAATCTTGTGAAAATAGTGTTTATGCTATTTCAAAATGAACTAGCATTATATTGTGTATCAACATAACCTTAAACTATACCTAAAGTCTTACATTTATTAATGGATTTAGCAATACATGGCTAATGCATGAAACTATATAAACTTTACCCTAAATGACTATACATATACTATAGGAAATAAATATATATACAACCTATAGTAACTATGCATTCACGCACATACATTAGCATGTATTACTATTATTACGATGCCAAAATAATAAAGCTTAGGAACTATTATAGAATGTGAACTATGAATCTAAGCATTGCAATGATTACGATTTTGACAGGGTATTAAAGATTCAGTACTTGGCATGCTTTCAAATTGTCGATATAAGGTCCTAGCATTAACGTCTCATGTTTGTTAAGTGAAATCGAAAGCTTAGTTGGATGGTCTTCACATGGAAGAGCTTACAAAAAATGCACCATATGCTGCTGAGTTGTGCCATGCACTAGCCCTTGGTTTGCTGATTTGGCAACTTGGTAGATGCATTAATCAATGTGGTATTGATTGCAATGATCTCTCAAATCTCAACCTGCCCGACTGGAAGCTAATCCACCGTTAATCTTTACAAGATCTAGGGCTTGGAAAGAAACCCTAGTCTTTCGTTGGTAAGTAACAAAGAATTGTTTTCCTGGTCTTCATTTCACGTTTAGTGGTAAGGTTGAAGGGCCGACAGTGTCGCTGCAATGTAGGGTTTGGAGTTTACTCTTAGGAGGACTCCTTCCTCGGTTTCGAACCTTAGACCCGTGAGAGAAATTTTATGTGTTACATGATTATAATCTTGTGAAATAGAGCCACGACTCAGCCATTGAAATTGTGGGGAGGTTCTTCTGTAAGTTTATTGAGTGTAATTCGAACTGGAGTTTGATTCTCCAAGTCCTAAAATGGTTCTATGAATTCAAACTCTTATTTGCTGCAATTGCTATCAGGCTTTGTCGTTTTGTTGGTGTGGGGTGTCTCAATCCAGGAGCTTCGTCGCTAAGGTAAGTTTTCAATGACAGTGACAGTAATACTGTAATGTTTAAGTTATTCCTGCGTTTTTCTTGTTTTAACCCTTTCACACTGTAACTGGCAGGTGCTACTTCGTTGGAGGATTTCGATGAGAAGAACTCAGAATGAGGATGTTGCAACAACCTCCTGGTAAGCCTCGATGGTTCTTAAAACCTCGTAGGTACCTTTGGCATGGTTTAGCCAGTGAATACAGTGTGACGAGAGTTGGAAATATGACCCTGTTCGGAGTATTGGCCGAGTTTAAGTTTTATTTTGAACTGTACTGTAAGAGGATAAACCCTCAGTTTTTAAGTTGCTATTCGGCTCAGTGATGATTTGCTGCGTCGTCTTGAACTTGTTTTGTGCTGCTGTTTTTTAAGGGAAAGACCCTATGTGATTTTGGAACCTTGAAAGGTCTTCTATGTAAACTCTGTCAAATTTTAACTGTACTGTTGAACATGAAATTCTAAGCCGAGGTTCACTTGCTTATGTAAGACAATGGCACGTATTTTATTGAAATGTTATAATTTTGTTTAAATAATGGTTTGAGAAATCATTTGTATAAAATGTTGATTTGGTTTAGAACAACGATAGTTGTCTCTGGTCGAGAGTAGTAGGTTGCATGTCTGTTGGTAGATAGACCCTGTACTTCGTATCGTTTTTTAAATTTAAGTTTGAAATAAAGATGTGGTAAAATTTGGTCTGTCATATGTTTTAAAATGGTTAAATGCCACAGGGTTTGATCTTGTTTCAATGAACGAAACCCTACCCTGTAGGTTTCGTTGGTAAACCTGAATGTACTGAGAAATTAAACCCAAGAACTGGGCCTTAACTTGTGCATCTGAAGGTTTCGACACTGTTTATGTTTCTTGTTAGGGTTTGATAGATAACGATACAAAAATCATATCTTCTTTTAAATGATGTTAAGTGCCTTGTTAGTATTCTTAACACGAAATAATAGATAGTAAGTTAAATAAAATATTGTTCATGGTTTGGAAATAATGTCTGTTATAACTTCAGAAAACGTATCTGTTGTTGTCATGAATGGGTGATATGAAATTTATTGAACTGTATACTAAATGAATATTTAGAATCTAGGGTCTGCAAAATCTTAGGGTTTTGGTTTTTATAGTGAAAGTATTTATATTTAATGATTGAAATCTATACTAGATCAAATGTGATAATTAGTGATGAAAAATAATAAGTGTTTACTTATCATTTGTAAGTAACACTCTGTATAGAGAATAATTGCAGCTGCTATATTTCTAGATGCATGAAACCATAGGTTTATAATATTGGAATGCATATTATTACCATTCGAGAATAAATGGAATTGAATTGGAAAATATAGATCTGTGCAAAAATAAAAGTGTTTTTCTTTTATTATGAAATAGAGGAAATGCTATACTATTTCGTGCGTTTTAGACATATGATTGAAATGGCAGAATTTAAAAGAAATACTACTGTGTTTATCTATTCATTCAAATGGCATTCTTCCTATCACTCATCTCTATTAATTTTACTTTTTTGTACTAGAGTACTATACAGATAACAGTATGGGAAAAATACACAAAAGAATTTAATCATTCATCTAATTTACTTAATCATCCTTAAAACATATCATCTTTAAGTCAGAAAATAAAATAGTTTCTTCTGTATAACTGTAATTAATAGTTCTACCACGCAGAAAATCATTTAACTGTAAACAATAAGTCAGAACAGTAGAACCTGATTGACTGTCGGGAAAACAAACAACCCAAGGAACCTATTCCACCCAATCTATTCCTGAAGACAACCAAATTACTTGCCTTAGGACCCCCGAGCCTGTTCACTGAACCACCGGGAAGAAGAAGAGTCTGTAGAAGCCTTAGTTCATCAATTTGCAGTAAAATATAGATCATCCAGTCATAAAGACTTAGTAGTCAAAGAGAGCTGCACCAACACCTCTGGTTTCCTTCTCAAAATAACTAGCAGACTTAGAATGCACTCCCACTTAGCCTCCCTATTTGAATCTCTCAGTGATCACTTGATACAGTTGAGGAAATATTTTTGCAGAAAATATTGTGGAGCTGCCTACTCAATTCCAATTTCCTTATCTAGGATGCTTAGGCCTTTTAGTGGTTAACCTGGTCATTAATGAGCTAACAACTCTCTTCCACCCACCTGGGGGATAATGCCACAAATTTAGGGGTAGTTGTCCCATAACCAACAACTAGCTGTGGAGGGCAAATGCTGCCATCTATCCCATGCCTTCTAACAGCTTTCATTCCTCCTAGTGGGTTAGTGAACACTCATTTAACAGTTCCCTTGGGTGTTTGTCTCCTGTTTAATTTATTAAATAATAATAATAAGTCATTACAATCATCCTTGAACATATTTGGTCATAATTAGAAAAATTTGTAATTAAAATTTAACATAATGTATTTTGAAAATAAAATAATTAGTCTTCAGAATTTGGGTAGGTGACATACACCCCCCCTTAAATCTCAACATCGTCCTCGATGTTGTTTAATCACTCTTTGAGTGTTCCTGAAACAGAGTTGGGTATTCTTCCCGCATTTTACTCTCCAACTCCCAGGTTGCCTCTTCTGGGCTAAGGTGCTTCCGTTGCACCTTTACCTGCCCAATGGTGTGATTCCAGAGTAGAGTTTCCCTCCTTTCGAGGATACAATCCAGTTCCACCTGAAAATCGTCGTCTTGTCCCACCTGTACATCATTCCAATTTACAACATGAGTAGCATCGTGTACATATTTCTTTAAAAATGATATATGAAAAACATTATGTATCTTTAGATTTGGTAGCAAAGCCAGTTGGTATGCCACGGGTCCAACCCTTGACAAAATTTCGAAAGGACCACAATACTTGGATGCCAACTTGGCACAGCTTCCCAATTTCAATGAACTCTTTTTCGGTCTTACCTTAAGAAAAACATGTTCACCAACCTGGAACTCTTTATGAGTCCTTCTAAGATCTGCTTGAATCTTTTGCCTATCTTGGGCAACTTTAAGATTTCTTTGTACCTGTTTCACAATTAGTTATAATTCTTGCAACAATTCAGGTCCTAAAATAACTCTATTTACTGGATCGTTCCAAGAAACTGGTGTATCACATTTCCTACCATAAAGAATTCCAAAAGAGATAATCCTAGATGATGCATGATAATGGTTATTATATGCAAATTCTGCTAAATGCAAGTAGTCCTCCCACTTACTAGGCTGGTCCTTAACATACATCCTAAGCATGTCTTTCAATATCTGATTCATTCTTTTTGTCTGTCCATCCGTTTGTGGATGAAATGCTGTGCTGAAGTTTAAGTTTGTATTCAACCCTTTAAACAAAGATCTCCAAAATTTTCCAGTAAACTTAGAATCACGGTCTGAAACTATCACTTTTGGTATCCCATGTAATCGAAAAATATGTTTCATGAAGATTTCTGCAATATCTGGAGCCTTATGAGTAGTCTTTACAACAATAAAATGTGCTGCCTTGCTGAGTTTATCCACTACCACCATGATGGAGTCATTTTTTTTTTGATTTTTGGGTAGTCTGATAATAAAATCTATGCTTATGATCTCCCATTTCCAACTAGGTATAGGCAATGGATGTAACAGTCCAGCCGGATGCTAATGTTCAACCTTCACTTTTTGACAGTCAAAACACTTAGCTATATATTCTGCTACTTCATCCTTCATTCTGGGCCAATAGTACTCTTTCCGTAACATAGTGATGGCTTTCTGATAACCTGGATGACCAGAATAATGACTTTTGTGTATCTCATCTAAAATCATAATTTTTACTTTTGGTATGTTGGGTACATACAATATGTTTTTGTACAACAACAGTCCATTTTCTTTTAAACTGTAATTTGCCATAGAATTTTTAGAATTGCTATCCACTATCTTTTCTTGTAATTTTCTGTATTCTTCATAAGTTTCGATCCCTTCAAAGATCTGATTTTCTAAATCTGTTGAGTATGTACTGATGGTTGAAATAAAATTCAACTTTGCTTTACGAATTAATGCATCAGCAACCTTGTCGTCTTTTTCTTTTATGTGTTGAATTTCAAAATCATATTCACTTAGAAAAGTTAGCCATCTAGCTTGTCTAACGTTCAAATTTGTCTGATCTAATAAATACTTCAACCCCATGTTATTTGTCAACAAGGTAAATTTTCTGCCAATAAGATGGTGACGCCACATTTTTAAAGCGTGAATTATTGCTAATAACTCCGAATCATAAGTAGAGTAATTCTTCTCATGTATTTTCAGCTTTCTAGACTCGTATGCAACAACATGTCCCTCTTGTGTTAGGACTCCACCGAGTCCGTCATTACATGCATCGGTGCATACTATAAAATCCTTATTAGGATCTGCAATCCTCAGAATAGGCGCTGTAGTTAGTAATTCCTTTAACTTCTTAAAACTGTCTGAACATTTCTGATCCCATACAAACTTCTTCCCCTTCTTCTGTAAGGAGGTTATGGGGTTTGCAATCTTTGAAAAACCTTCTATGAATTTCCTATAATATCCGGTAATCCCCATAAATGATCGTACATCCAACACATCTTTAGGAACCGGCCATTCATTAATGGCTTTTATCTTATAGGGATCAACCGAGATTCATTATTTAGAAATTATGTGTCCTAAATACTGAATCTTATCCTTGTGAAAGTCACACTTACTAAACTTAGCATATAACTGATGATCTCTCAGAACTTGTAAAATAATACGCAGATGTTCGTCATGCTCTTCCTTACTTTTAGAATATACCAGAATGTCGTCTATAAACACAATAGTGAACTTATCCAAATATTTGTGCAGAATATTGTTCATTAAGCACATAAATATTGCAGGGGCATTAGTCAATCCAAATGGCATGACTACGAACTCATAATGTCCATATCGAGTTCTAAAGGTTGTTTTAAAAATATCCTCATCCTTCACACGAACTTGATGATATCCTGACCTTAAATCAATCTTTGAAAATATCATTGCCCCACGCAGCTGATCAAATAATTCGTCGATGCGAGGCAACGGATATCGATTCTTGATTGTCATATTATTCAGTTGGCGACAATCTATGCAAAGTATTAAAGTGGCATCCTTCTTCTTAACAAAAATAACAGGTGCTCCCCAAGGAGACACGCTGGGTCTTATATAGTTTTGATCAATCAGTCCCTTCAACTGTGACTTCAACTCATTTAATTCTAGTATATTCATCATATATGGAGCTTTAGAATTCGGTACCGCACCCGGTATTAATTCAATAGTAAAATCTAGATCTCTCTTAGGGGGTAATCTTGGGATCTCTTCAGGAAAAACATCCTGGAATTCTTTTAAGATAGGTATATCTTCTAGTTTCAGTTTGTCCTCTTTGGTAATTAATTCCTCATTTACTACATTCACAACAAACATTTGACATCCTTTTCTAACTGCTCTCTTTACTTGCATCACTGAAATATGTCTAAGTGATGTCTTTCTTGGAATGCCTTTTACTTCTACTGTTTCTCCCTCATCATTTAAACAAGCAAAATTTTTATCATAAAAATTCAGAATGACATGATGGGATTCTAACCAGTTCATTCCAATTAATATATCATAGGATCCTAAAGGTAAAACATTCAACTTGGTTTGTGTCTTTAACTGATTCATAGATAAAACACAACTTTCAATAAAATCAGATACTTTTCTTTTTGTCCCTGTTGCTAGTCTAACTAACCAGGATTTATTGATTTTTTATTATTTTAAGATTAAAAATTTCTACAATATCTGGTGATATATAACCCAGGCTAGCACTTGGATCAATCAAAATAGTAACATGGTGGTTTTGTAGCATACCTTAAATCTCTACCATAGAGGCTTGATGCTTTGCTTTCATGTTGTCTAGAGCTGCAGTAATTCTGGGCATCTCCCTTGCCAAGTATCCCACAATAGGTTCAGTTTGTATGGAATGAATATTATAAGCTGTCCGCTTCCTCTTGGGGCATTCTGAAGCATAATGAGGACCTTGACACTGAAAACATTTTATAGGTGCCTTTTGATCATTAGTTCTGGTAATATTGGGAGTATTTCTAGGAGATGTAAAATTCTGCTGCTGATTACTTCTGGAATTGTTGCCTTGGAAATTCTGATTCAGAAAGTTTTTCTTTTGGAAGCCAGAATTCCCACTAAACCTGAAATTTTTCTTTTTCAACTCAAAGTTGCTGGGTTTATGATTTTTCTAGTTAGATATCCCTTCTCTTTTCCGATCAGTGTCATAACAGAAAGTTGCTTTCCTCATGGCCTCTTCTAAGGTCTTTGGATTGTCATACTCTATTCTGTCCTTGATGTTGAAAGGTAGACAACTCAGTTATATTTGAATCTTTGGTTTCTCTTCCATGAGGTATGGCACATACCTTAACAAATTTAGAAACTTGTTGTTCAGTTCTTTCATGTTCATAGTTCCCAGCTTTAAATCATAAAATTCCTTGGATTTTTCTTCATAGTATTGTTCAGATAAGAACTTCTTCTTGAAGTACCTTTTAAAAGTGCTCCAATTCACATCCTTGTCTTTGATGCCCTTTACTCTTTTGATGTATTGCCACCAAATATCTGCCTTCCCAATCAAGTTGTATATTGCCATCTTTGCCTTCAATGATTTTGAATAATCATAAATTTGGAAGTACTTCTTCATGCCGGACAACCATGCTTCTGCTGTCTCTCCTTTCTCAGTTTCACCATTGAAGGTTGGGGGTTTGATTTTCTTGAACTCCCCAGAAATCTGTTCATACTGTTTATGACTTTTTCTTTTGGTTTTGTAATCTCCTTCACTGCTATCACTTGAATAATTATGTTTCTTTTTGCATTTTTCATTGACAGATTATGATGATGTTGAAATGCTGTTCGCATTATCAGTTTTCATTTTCTTACCCCTATATTGATGAGGTAAGTCTTCAATCTTGGAGGTATTTTCAATCCCTCTATCCTGTTCATCAGTTGGGCACTGATCGAACAGTACTTGGTTAAGTTCCTCTTGTGCTTTCATAATTTTCTCATTGTCTTGTTTTACAGATCTGATTTCTTCTTTTAACTCTTGAAATGCATGTAACAATTCTGATGAATTGTCATTCAATTCGCCATGGAATTCTCCTTCATAATACTGTCCTGTGCTATGACTGTTTGGTTGAAATATGTCCTCCATATGTTCGGGTGATCCTTCCATACCTGTAGCTTAGAAACAAATTTATGTATAACAAAAATAGTTTAATTTGAATTAGTAATATTTCTGTTGTAATAAAATTTTCTGTTGCATGTTCTTTGGACCTTTTCAGGCATAGAGTTCGAACGTGAGCTCTGATACCACATGTAACATCCCGTAAAATACCAAAAATTTAAATTTTTTTAAAATAGCAATAATTATTGAATTTGTTAATGCGGAACATATAAAAATAGTTAAATCTCTTAACTAGGATAATTAATAATGACGACACGTCGAATTTCTCATAACAAAATATGATGCTAGTTGTAATTGCTATTGCAGACTAAATGGATGCTTTTTTTTTTGCTGGCAAAGTGGTGGAACCTCCACACCCGACCTGGAACCATGTTAAGGGTTGGTGTGGTCCAGGTCGGGTTGTCATTTCACATTTAGTGGTAAGGTTGAAGGGCCGACAGTGTCGCTGCAATGTAGGGTTTGGAGTTTACTCTTAGGAGGATTCCTTCCTCAGTTTCGAACCTTAGACCTGTGAGAGAAAGGTTATATGTTACAGGCTTATAATCTTGTGAAATAGAGCCACGACTCAACCATTGAAATTGTGGGGAGGTTCTTCTGTCATTTTATTGAGTGTAATTCGAATTGGAGTTCAATTCTCCAAGTCCTAAAATGGTTCTATGAATTCGAACTCTTATTTGTTGCAATTGCTATCAGGCTTCGTCATTTTGTTGGTGTGGGGTGTCTCAATCCAGGAGCTTCGTCGCTAAGGTAAGTTTTCAATGACAGTGACAGTAATACTGTAATGTTTAAGTTATTCCTACGTTTTTCTTGTTTTAACCCTTTCACATTGTAACTAGCAGGTGATACTTCGTTGGAGGATTTCTATGAGCAGAAATCGGAATGAGGATGCTACAACAAACTCCTGGTAAGCCTCGATGGTTCTTAAAACCTCGTAGGTACCTTTGGCATGGTTTAGCCAGTGAATACAGTGTGACGAGAGTTGGAAATACGACCCTGTTCAGAGTATTGGCCGAGTTTAAGTTTTATTTTGAACTGTACTGTAAGAGGATAAACCCTCAGTTTTTAAGTTGCTATTCGTCTCAGTGATGATTTGCTGCATCGTCTTGAACTTGTTTTGTGCTGCTGGTTTTTAAGGGAAAGACCCTATGTGATTTTGGAACCTTGAAAGGTCTTCTTTGTAAACTCTGTCAAATTTTGACTGTACTGTTGAACATGAAATTCTAAGCCGAGGTTCACTTTCTTTTGTAAGACAATGGCAGTCTTGTATTGAAATGTTATAATTTTGTTTAAATAATGGTTTGAGAAATCGTTTGTATAAACTGTTGATTTGGTTTAGAACAATGATATTTGTCTCTAGTCGAGAGTAGTAGGTTGCATGTCTGTTGGTAGATAGACCCTGTACTTCGTATCGTTTTTGAAATTTAAGTTTGAAATAAAGATGTGGTAAAATTTGGTCTGTCATATGTTTTAAAATGGCTAAATTCCACAGGGTTCGATCTTGTTTCAACGAACGAAACCCTACCCTGTAGGTTTCGTTGGTAACCTTGAATGTACTGACAAATTAAACCCGAGAATTGGGCCTTAACTTGTGCATTTGAAGGTTTCGACACTGTTTATGTTTCTTGTTAGGGTTTGATAGATAGCGATACAAAAATCATATCTTCTGTTAAATGATGTTAAGTGCCTTGTTAGTATTCTTAACACGAAATAATAGATAGTAATTTAAATAAAATATTGTTTAGGGTTTGGAAACCATGTCTGCTATAACTTCAGAAAACTTATGTGTTGTTGCCATGAATGGTTTGATATGAAATTTATTGAACTGTATACTAAATGAATCTTTAGAATCTAGGGTCTGCAAATTCTTAGGGTTTTGGTTTTTATAGTGAAAGTATTTATATTTAATGATTGAAATCTATACTAGATCAAATGTGATAATTAGTGATGAAAAATAATAAGTGTTTACTTATCATTTGTAAGTAACGCTCTGTATAGAGAATAATTGCAGCTACTATATTTCTAGATGCATGAAACCATAGGTTTATAATATTGGAATGCATATTATTACCATCCGAAAATAAATGGAATTGAATTAGAAAATATAGATCTGTGAAAAAATAAAAGTGTTTTTCTTTTATTATGAAATAGAGTAAATGCTATACTATTTCGTTCGTTTTAGACATATGATTGAAATGGCAGAATTTAAAAGAAATACTACTGTGTTTATCTATTCATTCAAATGGCATTCTGCCTATCACTCATCTCTATTAATTTTACTTTTTTGTACTAGAGTACTATACAAATAACAGTATGGGAAAAATACATAAAAGAATTTAATCATTCATCTAATTTACTTAATCATCCTTAAAACATATCATCTTTAAGTCAGAAAATAAAATAGTTTCTTCTATATAACTGTAATTAATAGTTCTACCATGCAGAAAATCATTTAACTGTAAACAATAAGTCAGAACAGTAGAACCTGATTGACTGTAGGGAAAACAAAAAACCCAAGGAACCTGTTCCGCCCAACCTATTCCTGAAGACAACCAAATTACTTTCCTTAGGACCCCCGATCTTGTTCACTGAACCACCAGGAAGAAGAAGAGTTTGTAGAAGCCTTAGTTCATCAACTTGCAGTAAAATATAGATCATCCAGCCATAAAGACTCAGCATCCAAAGAGACCTGCACCAGCACCTCTCGTTTCCTTCTCAGAATAACTAGCAGAATCACAATGCACTCCCACTTATCCTCCCTATTCGAATCTCTCAGTGATCACCTGATACACTTGAGGAAATATTTATGCAGAAAATATTGTGGAGCTGCCTGCTCAATTCCAATTGCCTTATCTAGGCTTCCTAGGCCTTTTAGTGGTTAACCTGGTCATTAATGAGATAACAACTCTCTTCCACCCACCTGGGGGATAATGCCACAAATTTAGGGGTAGTTGTCCCATAACCAACATCTAGTGGTGGAGTGAAAATGCTGCCATCTGTCCCATGCCTTCTAACAACTTTCATTCCTCCTAGTGGGTCAGTGAACACTCATTTAACAGTTCCCTTGGGTGTTTGTCTCCTGTTTAATTTATTAAATAATAATAATAAGTCATTACAATCATCCTCGACCAGATTTGGTCATAATTACAAACTTTGTAATTAAAATTCAACATAATGTATTTTGCAAATAAAATAATTAGTCTTCAGAATTTGGGTAGGTGATACGATGTGACTAGAGTATTCCTTTTTCGTAATTATTTTACAAGGTCTGGAAAAGGGGTAAAATTATACCAGGTAGACGCCCTTTCAAATACATTGAACGAGCATGAAAGGAAGCAAGATTGCTCGGCGATATTTTCATTGTTTTAGGAGTCACAAAAGAGCTTAACAGAAACTCCCTAAGTGCCTTTTTCGTAAAGGAATTGATCGACCCAAAAAATGGATAAAATTATACCAAACAAAAGTAATGGTGAGGCAAGGAGGTGGTGTTCAATCAAGGGACAAGTATGGGGATGAAGCACAGTGATAGGTGGGGAACACTGATGGGGCCTCCTTGCAGGTTGATGAATGATAGCAAAACAACGCCATAATTGCAGTATGGATGGAGTGGAGGGATCATGTAGAAGTTGTGATGCACAAATTTTGTAAAATTCGATAGCCGTCGATGTGGCACGCAAATCGAGGTGATGAAGGGTATGTGAAAAGATGCCCAAAAAATCTGGTGGTGAGAGCGAGAAATGGTCTCAAGGATCGTCACGAGCGTGGAAAACTGAATCCGATGATATAAAATTCGCCAAAAACGGACAATGACTGATGTGGCATGCAAACCGAGGCGACGAGGGAGTGTGAAAAAATGCTAAAAAACGGGGCCAATGAAATCGAGAAACTGACTAGACAATCGTGAAGTTCTCATCGTGCTGAATCCAATGGTATCAATGGTTTGGAAAACAGACGTCGTATGGCTCCGAAATGGCTGGCTGAAAAATGGGTCAAATATCTATAAATAACAAGTGGACCCATAGTGACATGTGTCATTTGCACTATTGAGTTTGACAAGAGATTTGAGTTGGTCAAAGCAAATTCATCTTTTGCGAGAGAAACGACCGCCTGATTTTCATTTCGTCAGTTCCAGGTAAGCCTATTGGCCTTAAGCCTTAACTTTATTTACTTTCGGGGGGAAATGGGGGCCTCGGGGGCGGTGCATTGGTCACATTGGGTGACCAATGAGGGAAATCGCGGGTTATGAGGCTTTTTGCACGATCTGGATCGCTACTTTGGTCTCCACAGTCGCGATGTGGGTCGTAGCTGTGGTCTTTACAGTCGCGATGTGATTCGCGACTTTGGTCTTCACAGTCGTGTTGTGCATCGCGACTGTGGTCTTCACAGTCGCGCTGTACATCTCGGGTGTGGTCTCCATAGTCGTGATGTGGATTGCGACTGTGGGATTCACAGTCGCAATGTGGATTGTGTCTGTGGGCTCAACAATCGCGATGTGGATGAAAATTGTGGATTCTACAGCCGCGATCTCAGATCGCGATTGTGGGTCCCACAGCCGCGATCTGTATCGTTGCTGGGGGAAATTTTTTGGCATGTTTCTAATTGAAATTTTCTTGTTTACTTGGTAGGATGCTCAGGCTTCCGAGGGAATCATGGAGGGAGAGAGATATTCCGGATGCTCTGATGCAGATCATCCGTGAGAACCATCATGCGTAGGCTACTTTGGCTTTGGGCAGACTGTTAAAGTTCGCCCAGATTCCCCTTATGCGTTCAACAAATTTGTTGCTGAACAAGTTGATCGATTTCTGGGACCCGGATATTCAGGCCTTTATGGTTGAAGGTGAGAGTTTGGATCTCACCTTGACTGATGTTTATTTTCTGACTGGACTGCCCCGTTTAGGTGAGATAGGGGACACTCAGCCGAGGATACCGTGGGGTGTTGAGATAGAGGATCTATTGGAGAGATTTTTCCATCCGGGGTCTCGTGTGCATGCTAGTGCTTTGCTAGTTTGTGATTTGCGGGATCCGGCGATGTGGGTGGTCGCGGCTTGCGTACTACGGGTACTTGGAGCACAGGTGCCCCACCGATTGTCGGGGGGGGGAAGATGTTGATGGTTTATCGGGTTATGACTAGGACATACTATGCCCGGGGGAAAATGTTCCTTTCCTGTGTTCAGCGTGAGCTGAGCAAGGTGAGGCTGCAGGGGGGAGAGTTTAGTTATGCTTCTTTTCTATGTTGCTTATTTTTTGAGTGGGTGCCTACATTGTGGCCCTTTGTGCCGGTCCGGGATAGTGAGATCAGTGAGCCGTGGATGGTGCGGTGGGGAGAGATGATGTGCCAGAGTGGTGGCTGGATAGTTCTTTACTGTAGATATATATGAGAAGTGGGAGTAGATGCTGGTTTTGTTTGATGACTATCCGTACCGAGGTATGGATTTCCGGGGGGATATTGAGATGCCGTGAGCTCCAGGTCAGGCCTGGGGGCCAGATGGTATGTATTTGTTTTTGTTTTTCTCTTTTAGATCATGTTTGTATGTTTTTCTATGATGATAGCTACAGGTGTTTTTATGATGTTTGACATTTCTGAGTGTTGGTTATTGCAGATGTGGGTCCACGGGCCACAGGGGTCATGTGGTTGTAGTAGCACCTCCACCGGTGGTGGCACCCCCACCTCCTGCGCGAGGAGTTATACGTTGTTGGGGTGATGATGAGGCGGTAGAGGGAATACGTGAGACCATCGATCATCTATTGGATGGTGTGGCAGATGATGGCTGGAGGGATTTGGATCCGGAGGTGTTAGACCTCTGTTTTGATGCTCCACATGAGTGGAGATCGATTTTGAGGCGGATAACTGTGTTGGCAGCAGAGAGGAGGGCTAGGGACCAGTATGATCCAGAGGAGGAGGAGCTAGAGGAGTCGGCTGGCCATGATGATGAGGATTAGGCTGTCTTTTACTTGCCCCCAAATGTTGATGAGCATATCGGGACATTTTTGTGGATATGTATCATGTACGACTGATGTACTTTTTGTATATTTGGGTGCCGAGGGCACTCTTGATGCATTTTTTGATTATACAGTCGTGTATGCACGTGGATGCACATATGTCATTGTTTTTATGTTTTGTTGCACGTGGATGCAATTGTTAATGTTTTGTATGCCCGTGGAGGCCCATTCTATGCACGTGGATGCAATTTTATGTTTCTGTATGCCCGTGGATGCACGTTCTATGCATGTGGATGCAATATTATGATGGGTTATTTTGTCTATTTTTTATGTTTTTTTTGATGCCTATGTGATGTTATCTTGATGCATGCTTGATGTCCTATATGGTTTGGTTGACATGCCAATCTAGAATGTTGTTAGCCATTTGGTCTGCTACATTGTTGAGATTTCTTGGGACATGAGTGAATGAAATGGATTCAAAATGTCTAATCATTTGTTTAGTGCGCAGGTATTTTCTAAAGAGACAGGGATTGCGTACCTGGTAACAATTGTTGAGTTGGGAAACAAGAAGCTGGGAGTCGAGGAAGACATGAAGGTGACTTATGCCCATTTGGAGGGCAACGGTTAGGAGACTGGTCACATCATCATACTCAACCTAGTTATTGGTAGCAACACCTGTAAACACTCCATCAAGGTGAATCAACTCATGTGAGAGGGAATAGAGTACCCAAGTTGTGGAGGCAAGATTTGGAGACCATCGACTTGCACCGTCAGTGAAGCCAACATAGTAAAGTGGAACAAGATCCATCTGTGGTCATACAGGAAAAACAAAGTGTAAGGTTTTTGAAAATTTTGGTAGTGAAAAAAGAATTAAAATTGTACAATATGGACTATGGTGTCCAACAGATTTTATTGGTAAAAGAGTTTGAGGTACAACCTGTTACGAGGTTTGCAAAGGGGGTTGCCTTCTGAGTCGGTCAGAATGTATGCCCCATGTCTGATTCAAGTGTGTATGATGTATGGGCCTTGCCACATCAATTCAAATTTTCCTTTTCCCTTTTTGTCATGGGCTTAATTGTAAATAAGTACAAGGTCTCCTTCACTAAATACTCGTGGGTGAACATGTTTATCGTAACTGACTTTGGATCAGTTCTTTGCGGCTTCAATGGTTTGGAGGGCTACGCGGTGATCTTCGTCGACTTTCTCCAAAAGAAGTAAGCGTTGTTCAATTGGTGAAGTATCCGGGAGGAGTTTGATATCGATATGCAATGTCTGGATCTAACACTCAATGGGGAGGACAGATTCAACGCCGTGAACCAAATGGAAAGGGGTGAAACTGGTGGTGGTTTTAGTGGACGTGTGGTAAGCCAATAGTGCAGGGAAAAGCATGTGATGCCAATTGGACTTATGTCGATCGACAGTGCACTGGAGGATTGTCTTCAAAATTTTGTTAATAGATTCGACTTGGGCGTTCCCTTGGGGGTAGTAGAGGGAGGCGTATTGGTGTTTGAATTTAAGGAGGGTTGAAAATTATTTCCAAACAGAGTCCTCGAAGTGAGAACCATGGTCTGAGACGAGTTGCTTAGGTACTCCAAAACGAGTAATAACATGGTTGAAGAAGAAGCAGGCTGTAGTGTCGGCTTTGCAGTTGAAAGTAGGCATGGATTCTTCCCATTTGGTAAAGTAATCGATGACCACAAGGATGTATTTATGGCCTCCAACTGATGCAGGATTACACTCCATGAATTCGATGGCCCATTTGCAAAAGGGTCCAACGTTGACGACTGGATCAAGGGGGGTGAGGGGTGTTCTTGCCTTGGGGGCAAAGAGATGGAAATATTGGCAATGTTTGATTGCTGTGATGCAATCGGTGAATAATGAGGGCCAAAACTACCCTGCGTGGATTATCTTTTGAGCAGTGGCCATTCATGAGAAACGGCTGCCGCAGGCACTGCTGTGACAGTCATTGAGAACCTGCTTTGATTCTTCTCTTGAAAGGCATCGTCGTAAGATGGTGTTGGCACCACGTCGGTATAAGACATCACCTATGAGGAGATAGCAAGAATCATGGCGACAGATGTGACGACGTCCATCACGGTCAACATTGGGTCGAAATTTTTGTGTGCAGAGATAAACCAAAATGTCTCCGTACCAAGGGTCGTCTGACGAGATGATGAACAAATGGTTGTCAGTTATATCAGTATTGACTGATGGTGATGGCGATGTGGATGGTAGGTCTGTAATGAGTTGAGCAAGTTCTAAGGATTTGGTTCTCTTAGAGGTTGTGAAAGCTAGGTCATACTCTTGTAAGATAATAACCCATTTAGCAACGCGACCCTGTAGAAGACGACGGTTCAAGAGGTAGACCATGGGATTGGAGTCCGCGATAACTTTAGTGTGGCTCATGAGGATGTAATGTCACAACTTCTGTACTAAAAAGACAACGGCGAGGGCCAATTTCTCTTTTTATGGGTACCATAGCGGTGGGCCAGATAAGGTTTAGATAACATTATAAATGACGTGCTCTTGACGAGCAGGCTCTTCTTGAAAGAGAACTACATAGACGGCATAATCACATGCCGAAACGTAAAGAATGAAATCTTTAGAGAAATCCGGAGGGGAGATCAAAGGGGCATTAGTGAGAGATTTCTTTAGGTCATCAAAAGCTCCTTGCGCTTGGTAGTCCCACACAAACGGGATGTGGGTACGGAGCAAACGAAGGAAACCATGAACCGTTGTAGCATAATCAGGGACAAAATGGCGAAGGAAATTTTCTTTGCCCTGAAGGCTCTATAATTGTCGAAGCGTACGAGGAAATGGGAGGTATAAGATGGCTTGGATCTTTAATGGATTGACTACAATACCTTTCTATGAGATAATGAAACCTAACAACCGGCCTGCTGGAACGCAAAATACACACTTGAGGGGGTTCAAGCGGATTTGGTATTTGTGACAATGTATGAAGACTTGACGGAGGTCATTAAGATGATCGGATCATTTTTTCAATCGGGCCGTGAGGTCATCAAGGTAGAGAAGGATAATGTTGACCAAGGTATGGAAACAATATGTCATGGCCTGCTGAAACATGGCTCCAATGTTTTTAAGACCAAAGGGCATAACACGGTAAGAAAAAGTGCCCCATCGGGTGGTGAAGGCGGTTTTGTACTGATCTTCTTTGCGAATGTGAATTTGGTTATACTCGGAGAAACCATCCATAAAAGATAGTATCTCATGCCCCGCACATGCATCCATGAGTTGGTCAATAAATGGTAATGGAAAGTTGTCTTTGGGGCAAGCAAGGTTTAGGTTGCGGAAGTTAGTACAGACATGGATAGTGCCTTGCTTCTTGTTAACTAGTATTGGGTTAGAAACCTAGGTGGTGTAGGCTATGGGGTAAATGAACCCTGCTGTGCGAAGCTTCTCAATTTCTGCTTTGACGACAGGAAGCTTGGATGGGTGGATGGGGCATTTTTTTTGGCGGACAGGTGGTATGTTGGGCCAAGTGTCAATGTGGTGTTCTACAATAGCGGGATAAAGACTCGGCATCTCAGTGTAGGACCATGCAAATATGTCACGGAACTCTTGAAAGAGTTCCTTGTAATTTTGTACCTCATCCTTTGTACATGAGGCGCCCAAGGAAATGAGTTCAGGTATTCTGAGCTTGGTAGAGATGTCAACTTTAATAATTGGTGAAATATTGGCCATATTGCCTTCCTCAAAGGCATCAGGGGATGGTATAGGATCCTTAAACCAGTCGACCTTGGTGGGAAGGAAATCTTTGGATTCAACGGAGAATTGGTTTGCTGTGGAAGAGGTAGATGCTTTAGGGATGAAATATGATCGATGGTGCATATCATCCCAAGGGTAGTCTGGTGCAGTAAGTGCTCCAAGTATTTCCTCATCATTTTAGAAGCATTGTGTTGTCAAATCGGTTGACTGGGGTGTGCTGATGGATGAGATCATATAAATGGTATTGATCTCTTCCGAGGAGGAATATTTTGGGTTATATTTTTCCTCAATAAGGGGAGGGGATATCTCTAGCTCGGCATTATTCAATTCATATAGAGCTGCTCTATAATCTGGGAGATCAGGGCAGTGATGTGATTAATGGCCGTAAATGCCGCATATCGCACAAGGGTGATTGGTACGCAACGAATTATCATGAGGTTGAGGGGGCAGTTCAAGTTTGACAACTTGGATGCTAGCGTTGTCATCCAACATTTGCATGTGTTCTTGAAGTGTTGGTAATTGTGGACATTGATGGGTAGCATGGCCTATATCGTCGCACAAAGAGCACTTGGGGGGAGCACGAATTGCTGGGGGATTCTTCGCCATCTTTGGAGTCGATGGGGCGGTGCAGGTTGTGGGTCCAGTGGTGTAGGTTTGTGGGCCTCTTCCCCCAGTGTAGCGGAATGGAGGGGGAGCATTACTAAATGTTGATGTAGTGGCCACTGTTGGAGGTGGTTGGTTTTGGATGTTCGCTACACTAGGGGGTGGACGGTTAGAGGTATTGATGGGTTGCATCGGTTGTAAAATGACATTCGGTGTCGGGGGAGGGGTTGGGGCAGGCAGGTACCACACCGGTAGTCCTAATGTTAATCCTGGAAGGTTGAGCGTAGCCATTACTGGGGTGATAACTACTCCTAAAGGAGGAAATAGAAACGGGATAGTGTGGATGGGTGTAGCTCCTACATGACTGGGTACTGAGGGTGGTTGTGGTAGTAAAGGGGGCTGTTGGTTAGGTTCCCGCGAGAGGGTGCAAAAATAATATATTTCCATTATCCGTAAAGGGGGTTGAATGGATTGGAACATGGAAGTCATGGGAGTATCTAAGTATATCCCGGGTCCGACTGTGGAGACGAACGATGTGGGTGCGCTTTGAATGGGTTGTTCAATCATGGGTATAACATTTTAAGGTGCGCCGAGAGCATTAGGATCATAGTACATCAATTGATCAATTTTGACTACACGTCCCTCATGGGGAAACATCATGAGGCGGAAAACGGATGAAGTGACAACTTTCATGGCATACATGTAACTTCGTCCTAGTAAGAGGTTGTAATCAAGATCGGCATTGATGACCTCTATGTCTATGAGAACCGTTTTGCCACCTAATTGGACGGGTACGTTATCCAAAAGGCCTTGCGGTTGAGATGAAAGACCATCGTAATCTCGTAAGGTGGTGGTGGATGGTTGCAGTGTCAGAGATCCGAGCTTCTTCCAGACAAATGTTGACATCACGTAGGTGGAGGCACCTTCATCGATGATACATTGATGACTGACAAGGTTTCGAATGGACACAGAAACTTGAAATGCTAATGTCGAAGGCATATGTGGTTCAACTTGGTCCAAATCAAATGCCATAATTCGTGAATCGTTAGGGTCTATTGCACTAATGGCGGATAAAAATAATTTCCTTTATGCAGGACAATTTTTTAGGACTTCTAGGGAGGACATAGCAGCAGGGGACTGGGCTAAGTCTTCCATAATATTATAATTTGAGGCTGCACGAGCGTTAGGATTATTGTTTATCCATCGTAGGGGGAAGTGAGGGGATTTAGGGCCCCCGTCCAATGGCATAGTAGGTATGCGTAATGGCTGATCAGCTGGAAGGGTGTTTGTGGCTGGATCAGTAGGCGTGGTTTCAGGGGTTGAGCCGTATTCATTTTGGCGTGTTTGGAGGTTGATATCGTTTGATGACATCATTAATAGATGGTGGGTACCTGAATCCATATGCTGATAATCAGTTGCAGCATAAGTGATTTGCTGCTGTGGTGCCGCGGGTCCTTGTGGGGGATCCATTTGACGGGTGTTTACTACTCCTTCATTGGGTAAAGGATTCTACAATATCATGGGTTTCAGTTGAGGAGGTGGCGCTGCATGTGCCACGTTCCCTTGGCGTTGGGCATCATCAATGTAATGCCCCATTTTTTGATTAGGCATATTTATCAGTTAGAGACACTATACTTTATTTTCTTATTATCTGTGGAACTCAACTCGACTAAGTAAACTATATTACGACATGATGGACCCGATTATATGATGTTACTATGTTTTAATATTTCACTATGATTTTGATGTTACTATGTTATGCGGTTACGATGTCATGATTATCATAGGATTTCTTTATTTTACAATTACAGTATCTGTTTATATGTTTTCATTAATAAGATATGAAATATATGATGCTGTAAGTGGATACCATCTTATGATGTGATTTATTGAAGTGTTATATGCCATATGGATCTATGATGATCTAAAAATGTTACATGAAATAAAATGATGTGATAATATGGATCAATTGGAGATCGATGGGAATGCTTTCTATAAAATTGTATTTTGTGAAATACTAACCTATAGGACACAAGGGCTATGGGATAGCCAGTTACTTGATCTGATATATGAGATAAAAACTTGTTTGTACAGTAAACCTTATCATCCAAAAATGATGATACGATGACACAAATTGATAATCTCAATAGCAGTGAAGTATGAGTTGAAAAGGGCGTAGACCCGATATGTTGAGAGGGATGGATGTGTTTCCCACCCTATGTTTCCATGATACTCAAGGTCGTGGGAGGGCCGTGCTGAGACACGCTCCCCATGTTGTTGTGATGAAGATGGTTGGATTCTTGCTAGGGGAGGATAGGTCCGCTGTTCAGCCGACGCTATCACTCTCAGGTTCTATGTGGTTAGGTCGGTGAGTCCGACATCCACTTTTGTATTAGCAGAGGAAGTATAGGGAGGATGCAGGAAGTAGGTTAGGATGGGAGGATATGTTAGTTAGTATTGTTGAGGGTTGGGTATTCCTTGATTCTGAGTTAGTGGTAGTAGGTACCCTTCCTTGTACATGATTGATTAAACTAATGTAAACATAAAGATAATGATGTGAAATCGTAAAGAATTAACTGTTAAATAACTGAGGATGTTAAAGTAATTGTACTATATATATTATGCTTGTTATTCTGCATGGGCGTAAATACTATTATTAGTTAGCAAGTATGCATAGGCGGGATGGGGTTTGTCTATAGTACATTTCTGATCTGTGCATACGCTGGCCATGCATGCACACTTTGCACATGTACGCTAGTATTGATATACAAACACTTAACATACTGAATAAGTGTATAAGTTGTCATAGGTAAATATGTTAATTATGCATTAACCGGATTCAGATAACAAATATAAAGTTATTTAATGTATAAAAAAAGTCAATTAAGCTATGTATTAATTGTAGGTAAACATTGTAATAAACAATTGAGACAAGTGTCATCAGTTAGCATTGTCATATGAGAAATGTTGTGAATAAGGTAATGGTACTGTCTAATTAATTAGTAAAATTGTTTAATCCCTTAAGGGTGCTTAGTTTATAAGAACGAGGATACTATGTTGATGTTAGGGTACTCATGTGATAAACAAATGATTTAAAAAACATTGTTATTAATTCACCATTTATTATTACCTCATGGTGATTTAATTAATATTATTACTTAATTAATGTTATGATAATAATATTAATATCCCTGTCGTAACAATTGCAATATAGGTAAAATTTAAAATATTGATTAATAAATGATTAGTGTGTGATTATTTCCATTACTAAGTTAGACATAATAGGATAACAATTCTTGAATGGATGTGATGTGATGGAAAATCGTTTAATACTATTTATTTATTCAATATGAATCTTAGAATTTAAATTTCAAGATAAGTTATCTTGATGGATGAGGCAAACCATTAAGACACACCTTGTCCAAATTGAAAAGGTCAACTATTTATATATTATTTTATCCTAATAACACTAAATACAAAGGTGGTGAATAGACTAGTAGTTAATAAACTTTGTCTCGAATAGATAACCTTTGGGTAATGATTCCTACCATAATAAATACTTACAACCAACAGTCAAAGTCCAATAAATTTACTGTGAGTATAATTGATTGTTCGGTACATTGAGTGTGAAAATATATTTTTATAATGTAACTTGTATGAATGAACTAAGTGAGGGGATTAAATGTTTGAGGAGCTCGAGAGAGGGAGTTTGGGGTGGTGGAGTAAGCCCAAAGTCTTCTCGAGGAAGGAAATATATATAGAGAAGAATGGAAGGGAGAAAGGGGGTTGGGTTTTTGGGAGATGATATTGGGAGGAAATTTGAAGGTAGCAAAAAAAGAGATCGAAGTGAAGAAAGGAGGGAGATCACTGGAAGACTTCTCTCGGGATTATCAGTTTGTGAGCTCAGAGGCTTGGAAATCCTTTGATTTCCAAGGGCCAGCAAGATAATAGCTGGTCGGCAGGGTGGACACATCTTCTTGGTTGGCTAAGGGATCTACTGACTAAGAGAATATATACATAACCTGCTACAACCTACTACGACCAGTCTACTAGCATTAGCATCAGGTAATTTCCTTGTTATTTATTTTATTTGATTATTATGCTGAAACGTACTCTGAAACATACATATACCTTGTTATTTACTGATTTATTACTTTGAAACATATTCTTATGCTGAACCAAATTGAAGGAAAATATTGATATGTTAGTTTATTTTTAAATACGAATGTATGATTGTTAAAGATGAAACAGTATACTAAATTTCATTTAAAAGCATAGAATTTTTATTAGAAATTTACTCACATATACCTGAATAAGTTTAATACATAGAAAAGTAACATAGAAGATGACTTAGGGCTTGTTCAGACTCTTGAACCTACAGGCCTATTCATGCTTCATCTAGAAAATCTACTTGATAGTTTACCTACTTGACCTCCAGCCATAGTAAGCTTCCAAGGTACATTTGCACAAGGACAATAGGAATAACATTAGAAAATAAAAGAAAATATATATATACATATAATTATATTTTCATTCTTTTATAACTATTGCTGTGCACACAAAATACTAGTGTGAATTAGCAAGAATAAATAAAAGACTTTATATATATATATATATATATATATATATATATATATATATTATGAGAATAAAAGATCAAGAAAAACGTGAGGATCTCCTTCTGTTGAGGAATTTCTAGTCTAATCTACCACTAAACAATATTTTTCGACCTTTACTCCTCACAAGTGATGGGAATCCATGAACAAAAAAGAAATTTATGTAAGCTGATGGCTAACTGAGCGATGGGAATCCATGAACAAAAAGAAGAAATTTAAATTGAAATTACAACAAAAACAAAAGAGATTTATATTGAAATTAGTAGTTGCTGCGGACAAAATAATGAGCAAATTCGCTCAGTTTAAAAGAATCAAAGATTTATATTGAAAAAACAAATGCAAATTGCTAGAGGAAATCACTGTCATCTATTTCTGACCGTTAATAAAATTTATGGGATTTTAAATGAAGTCTAGGTTAATTTTATCCGGAGGCCATGATCTAAATACAAATCTCATTACATTTTAAATAAACCCTTACATGTATTGGCAACAACATAAACTTTTTTTTAAACACAGAGAGTAAAAGTAAGGCCGAAGGAAGGACAATTACACTCGAAGAAGCAACAGGTTTTAACACTTAAATCGAAAAGGAAAAATAAAAGGGAATTTATTTGCACCAAGAAGTTTTGCTCTATATGAATTCCGCACTTGAATGGGCATAACACTAGAAATAATTGGAAGAAGAAGCTATTGATCTGAAGGAGATTTGCGATTTCCCATAGTGGGAGACAAGTTTTGGAGTTATGTGAGACTCTAGACGGTATGGGAATCATCATCAAAACGGAAAGACGATTGTATGATTGAATTTGAAAATTGATTAAAAGAGTTACCACTGAAATAAATCTCATGAATTCACTGTCCAGAATAAATGTCCAATAATCTCAACTTGAATATTCTCAATCCCACAACTGCGAGAGAAAGCGTCATGAAGTCAATTCAACCGTGAATTGTATCCACCCAATATTAAATTCGAAAGTCCACACGTCCTACGAAGATTGAAACGCATCTCCAAAGTAACTCGCACAACCCCATCTCTAAAGTTTTACGGGTTTATTTAGACGGACGGAATGTGCATGCTCCGTTAAAAAATGGAGTGTCACTTCAGAATTTTATCTTCCAGTGTAGTGGAGGCGGAATAAAGTTAGTATTTATTTTGCTCCGTTAACAGAGATTTAGAGACAGTATCCGAAGATTGATTTACTTATCAAGTGGGAAATAATGTGAGTAGGACTAAGCACAGTGCAACAAAATCTAACCCCAGAGGCGGCTGCCACGTTTTAGAAACCTCTGCTAGCCATCTGCGCTAGGCTTGCTTGGCTTCAACTTCAAGTTTGGGGTTGGTGCTAAAGCCGCTGGCAAGGCAGGCAATAGAGGTGGTGACATTAGAAGACTCATAGAAATTCTTCTAAAGGTTAAAGAAGAAGAATTCGGTTCTGGTAGGGAACAAGAGCCTGAAACTGTAGAAAAAAAAACTTGTGCAAAGTATAGAAAAAGGTGAAACCCTACTGCAGCTTCAAAACCAAATTCTTAAGTATACTAGGTCTGAACCCCGACACTTATTGCCAGCCACACCACATAAAAACTAGTTCATTGGTCTTTTTTCATTGCCAAGTCAAATTCCCATCTCTAAGTCTTTGGATTCACCCTAGCATCCAAGCATCGAGAAAAAAAAATATACACATGAATAGAGCTCATGAGTCAAGCTATGTGCACAACTCGTCCAGGCAAGCGCAGCCAGGCCATATACAGGAGTTTAAAAACAAACAATATATATATATATATATATATATGAAAAATAAGATAAAAATAATTTGCACTACCACTATGCATTTGGCTATTTTACACCATGCCAATCAAATCCTAGCTGCCATACAACCTTAGCATCGAGCTCGCATGCCTTGTGCACCAGCCCAACTCCTTGGTATTACTCATACCAATAAATATAGTTTTCATTTCAATATTAGGTCGATACCACTGTAGCATTCTGTAGTCGGAGCGCTAGAAATCTAACAAAGGGGCGCTCTCTGAGTTGCCCTCTCTCGGCTGCGCCCTCTCAAAAGAAAATAACACCACTAAACCGTAGACCATCGCTGTAAAGTTTAATGCAAAAGCCATAAAATGAATATCACTAAGCTATAAATAGGAAAACAAATCCCATTTAAAAGAGAAATCAGTTGTCCGAGCCTTAAATCCTACGATAGCCATGGAAATCTACGGCTAATAGTAAGGATAGAAGCCTCTATGCAAAACAGTTTGTAGAATAATTGTAACTGTCTTTGTAGGGAACATCAAAATGTTTTTTTTTTAAATAACTAGCAAACTACTCGTACCTAGCGTAATGCTAGACAAATTACATTAGTAAATTGGACACAAAACAAAACAAAAACAAACATAAATGCAACTCAGCCCTCAGCTCGATTACATCAAGAGGTGGATGGGAAATGTTAGGTCATTGTTGTGCTTATGAAATATATATACATATATATATATATATATATATATATATATATATATATATATATATATATATATATATATATATATATATATATATATATATATATATATATATATATAAATAAAATAGATCTACGCACCAGAGTGCCAAGAGGAGAAGATTTTGCAAGTGGGGATCTCCGAAAATGAGAATTTGGTGGAGAGTCGTGTGAATTAGAAGAGCCAGTGGAGTTTGGCCTTTGAGCTTAATAAATTTAGCTACTTGAACCCAACAAAGACACAGAGCCGAGCTCACCATGATTGTTGTTAAGAGGCAGAGAACTACGGACCTCACGGAAACCAAAAAAAAAAACTCTCCGCGCGTGGGGATGAGGAGGGTTGATTAAAAGAGGTAGACCGCCCTCCAACCATGATCCAGAGGACAAAAACCCGGTGGCATGCGAGTCGACGCATGGTAGACATGCAGGTCGACTCTTTGTGGGCTCACTTTGGCGAATGGAGGGAAGGAGAGGTGAGTAGCAGGGTTGTCACGTGGAGGGGCAGCGGGGGATGGCTGGCGATGGTAGCTGGCTACGCGTGGGGAGAAGGGGAGAGATAGGTGGAGAGGCCATAAAATAAAATAAAATATAATAATAATTTAAAAATTGTGATAAATGCGTGGATTGTAACATAGATTTTCATATTATCATTTTTTTTTTTTTAAATTACTTTGATTTTATTTAACTTTGATTTTATTTAAATTAGATTTTAAATTATATATATATTTTGATGATCCATATAAAATACATAGGTTGATTATATATATCATTTTATAAATCATATAAAACTTGTATAAAAACAATAAAATTATATCAATTCTATTTTGTTGCTTTATTAAAATTAAAATTAAAATTTTAATACAATTAACTATAAAAGTTTTATGAATTGACACTAAAGAATGGGTGTTGCTTGAACCTAAAAGTTAACATTAAGGGTTGACACTTAATGTTCATAAGGTCAATATAGATTAGATTAATTAGATTAAGGGTTGGCATTAAAAGTTAACTAAAATGTAAGCATTCATGCTTAACCATATCTTTAAGTATTAAGACCCCAAAATGCTTTTTGTTGAGACTTTGACCTATAGTTGAAGGGGTGAGACGAACGTAGAATCTCACAAACAAGACACCGATGAGACCAACACAATGAGATGAACACTAGGACACTGAAAATTTTACATGACGAAACAATTTAATAAAAACAACCATAGAGTTAACACGACAATCCTGACAAACTATTCCTTACACATAAGTATAAATAAATGCATAGCTAAATTTCATGTTTGTTTATGTTCAAGTGTTGCAACGATACAATGAGGTAAGGAATGGATATGCTATAAAACCATAACTTATGTATAATGAATGAGTTACATTATGCCTTAAAATACCTTCATGTACGAGGAGACATTAAATAGTCTAGTTGTATTGGCAAAACACCATAGTTTGAGCTAACATAGTTGAATCTAGGCATCAAATTGGTAAATAAATATATGTGCACAAGTGTTGGGGATTGATTCTTGATAGTACTAATTAATCAATATGATGCATTCTTTCACATTGTGTGCAATTAGTCGTGTTTCAATATAGTAAGTGGAAAGAGATTGAAGGAACTAAGTATGTGCGAGAAAAGGGTAGGGGTTATATGTCGCTAGTCTTGCTTATATTAAATTTTCATGATTTGGGGAAAATATTATTGAGAAACAACTAGGATTTAATAATTACAAAATGAACAAGCAATAAAGTATAAACACATGTAAATTATTGAGGAACTAATGAAGTTACCCCAAATGAACATGCGTGAAATCTCAACAAGGTTAACTGAAATAATAACACAACTAAATGGGATGATAATGGAGGCAGAACAGGAACCGATGTGCATCGCAATGAATAAAGTTACGATGTTTAAACCCCTATTATAGAATAGAGTATTAAAATATCCTAACATATACAATAAATGAACTTAAACATTTTGATAGGAGATAGTTATTAAAAACATTCTAATGAATAATAGTTCTCCTAATTTAAAATTTGTTACAATACTTATGGTTATCAAGGATGCAGATTGCTTGTTAACACTAAGGTAATAATAATGTAGGACCCTAGGATTTAAAGGACATGAAACTTCTCCCCTAAGAGAGGTATGCCAACCTTAAGGGTCCTTGGTAGTTGCGTGTTGAGTGAATATGAATTATGAGTTCTAAAGATCTCCATTTTAAATCGTTGATTATTTCATGCTAAGTTGGATCAATATAAGCTTTTGTGATGACTAAACCTCTCTCGACGTTATAACTTGAAGGATATTGTTAAAACGGTAAGAAGTAGGATACTAAGGTGGATAGCACTTGATTATAACCTTAGGCATTCTAGATATAATATTGAGATTCGATAGAAGGATTAATCTAAATGTTTCTTTAATTATTAGAATACATATTCGGGGACAAAAGAAGTAAAATCATAAAATAATATCGACATATTCGGTCAAGTCAAAGATAAGTAGGACAAGTATGGCCAGCACCTGCTACTTGCAAGAATGAAGAGATCATGTGTCAATATTTTCCCGGCATTATTTTGACCATAACTTCGGGACGAAGTTTTCCGAAGGGTAGGTGTATGTAACGCCCCATATTTTGATTAGGCATATTTATAAGTTAGACACACTATACTTTATTTTCTTATTATCTGTTGAACTCAACTCGACTGAGTAAACTATATTACGACATGATGGACCCGATTATATGATGTTACTATGTTTTAATATTTCACTATGATTATGATGTTACTATGTTATGCGGTTACGATGTCACGATTATCATAGGATTTCTTTATTTTATGAGTACAGTATCTGTTTATATGTTTTCATTAATAAGGTATGAAATATATGATGCGGTACGTGGATACCATCTTATGATGTGATTTATTGAAGTGTTATATGTCATATGGATCTATGATTATCTAAAAATGTTACATGAAATAAAATGATGTGATAATATGGATCAATTGGCAATCAATGGGAATGCTTTCTATAAAATTGTATTTTGCGAAATACTAACCTATAGGACACAAGGGCTATTTTCATGTCCCAAATTTGTAATTGGGTCACAATGGCCTAATCACATTAGCCATATTCATTAGAGTTTGTAAAATTGATGTTAAGGGTCAAATAATTGCCAAGGAGGAAAATTACTAGTTTCCTAGGTTTGGGGTGGAAGCTTTGGGATTTGGAATAAGGGGGATAATAAATGATGTTTAGAAATTGGAAGGGTTCAAGTATTTAATAAATAGAGTGAATAAATAAATTCAAGAGAAATCCTAGGTGACAAATGGTTTTGGAGACATATGGAGGATGTGGGACCCACACTATCTTGATTTTTCATAATACATGGTATATTTCTTTTGCAAATTCGAATTAATGGGAATGTGAACACTCTTGGGTGAGTTGGTAAGTCATAACACATGTCATTGAGCATCTTAGGTCGAATTGGGAAGGATTGGTAACCTCCATGGAAGATAAAGAGTCAAAGTGGAAGTTTGTGGACACTTGGGCTAGATTCCCTAGCCCCTATGACACCAATGATGGAGCATCTATGACAACTATGACAAATTGCAGACCTGACCTCTGACATCTGACCACTATGAAATGTCAGCCCCAAAAATAGGCTCAAGGAAGTCGAATTTGGGAGTTGGAGAAGCCAAAGAGACCCAAAATCGAATTTGGGAGAAGATGGAAGGTTGGAACTAGGAGACAAGTGGCAAATGTGAAATATTTCCTAAATGGAAATCTATTGAATCTATTGAGAGGATTTCAACCCTTAGAAGGCTAATGTTGGTTATAAAATGTAGAAATGAAGTATGAGAATGGATTTTGATCATTTGTAGAATTTGCAATTGCAATTGTGAAGAGGGAGAGCTAGTGGATGACTAGTTTCTTGCCTTAGCCAATTTCGAGGGTGAAAGATTCCCATCCAAGTTGGCAATTGGAAAGGCCATTCAGACCTTTCATTTGGAGCTTTAATGGAGTCTTTATTTTCAGGTGTAAGCTACAGGGCAGCTCATGGTTTCTTCTATTGCAGCTCGCTCCTTCAACCATTTCCAGTTTTGATGGCATATTCTTGATCCTTGAGGGAGGGCGTTTTTGGTGAGCCATTGTACTCTTTGGGGGAGATTCTAATGCCCCATTTCTTTTTTAATATGAATTAAATACTGTTTTCTTCATCTCCAAAAAGTTTCAGGTCGAAATTCCAAGTAGAAGTGTATAAATCTCATTTTTAATGGAAGAACAATGCCATTTCCCCACTACCTTGTTGTGAGCCAATGTATTGATGATGATTTCGAATGAATGGATGATTCTATGATATATTTGTGATAAATATACTTCCATGGATGTCTTATACAAGTTTCATATACTGTACTTGAGCATTTGAAGCATTTTTACTCAGTTTAATTGCATTGGGAGAAGAAATAGTGCCATTTCCCCAAGGGTCGAATTGGGGATTTTTGCAGCTGAATGGGAGAGGGTGAGAACAGTTGTAATAAACCATTCATGGTGCATATAATACCTTAATAACATAATTAACACATTACATACCTCTTTTCATAAATTTGAGTGGGTTTGGAGGCATTTGGGAAGCCATTTTCAGTACTTACCTTAGGGGATTTGAACCCCAAATTACTAGTAAAATTGCATACTTGGTCCAGAATCTTAAGAGAGTTTGCAGAGGTCTTTTGGTGGCCATATGTTATCCATGAACATCATATTCAATTCCTAATATCATTCATAAACCTTCCTTGAATATTTGAAGGCATTTGGAGTCAATTTGAGACCTAGAGACCAATACTAGTCAAAGGGAAATCACTAGTAAAGTTACCTACATGGACCAGAATTGAAAGAGTATTTGCAGAAGTGTTTTAAAGGTACAAAGGCATCCCTGAAACACATATTCATGTTATAATATCATTCATATACCTTCTCAGAATATTTGGGATCATTTGGGGCAAATTTGGGACCTAGAGATCAAAACTAGTCAAAGGACGAAATTGGGGAAAAAGTGGAAAAATTGGCATTTTAATAAAATTTTGAAAAAGGGTCATTACAGTGGTATCAGAGCATGGTCCTTGCACCTGTGTATTAGGTACATACATTCAAGAATAATTGGCAGCCATGTCTTACTATTATGATGAATCCTATGAGTACAATTCTTATGAGGAATATGCAGATGCTTATGAGCAATATGAAGCAGAATGTGAATGGTATGAGGAAGAGGTGCCATCATGCAACACTTCTTACAATTTCAAGAGAAATGAAGATTATTCTTATGAATTTAAATCTGATGAATATGAGTGTGTCACACCAACCAAGGATAGTTCTATGAGTGAGTTCCAAAGATGGAGAGCAAAATATAAAACCTTGCCCCAACAATATCAAAAATATCAAGAATATCTTGCTTTTAGCAAAAATACACAAAATGCCATGTCTTTTGAGTACTATGCTGAACATGTTTTTGAAAATAGGCCCAAAAATGAAGATGTGGAGTTAGTGAAGAAAGGTTTATGCCCTTCTTGTAAAAACCCTTGGAGCGAGTATCATATATGTGTGCATGAAATGATGTCCTCCTTGAGGAGAGCTTTTGAGATTTATTCAAGAAGAGATTCCAAATATATTGATCCTAAGGAAAACAAGGGGCAAAATGCATCAGCTTGCTTTAAGGAGCAAAAGGAAGAGACATCACAAGAGCATGAAGAAGATTCTATTGAAAATATGGAATATCATTTCGAGACACCTTCTAGCTTAGACATGAACCAAAGAGCATCTACTGATGGATGCTTAAACTATGAAGGAGTACCTACTGATGGGTGCTCACACCTCTATGTTGGTGACATAGAGATCACTTTTTAAAGTGTTTCTACAAGTACAAGTTTCATTAAGCATGATAATGAAGACCTTGTAGCGGTTGAAGAAGAACCAAGATCAACTTCCCCATCACCACTTGAGCTTCATGAAGTTGGTCCAAGCAAAATTGAAGAAGATGAGGAGGTTCATTTGCAAGAGCCTCATTTTCTTGAAGGGTCCTTAAAGATGAATGAAAATAATATCCAAGAGTCCCTCAGCATTCTCCATGACACTCAAGCATTGGTGTCAAATTCTTGTTGGAGAGCTACTTCATTGGAGGAAACATCCTTACTTGAAGACATGGAGAAGATTCAAAGAGCAATGTGCCACATCAAAGGTAATTTCATTTCTTTGATTTTTGATAGAAACCATTTGTTTGAGCTTAATGAATTGTTACATGATGCATACTTGAAGAATAATGAGGATATTCATAAGCTCACAATTCAAAATGAGCAACTTCTTGAAAAGTTGCAAGATACTTGTTTTTCCTCCTATGTTTCAGATTGTCAAATGGTAGATTGTTTGGAGGATTCTCATGACATGGTGGATCATGAGAAATGTGAAAATTTGAATGTTCTTGATGTGTTTGAAGATGAACTTGAAGAGATCCAAACACTTGATGTGGTGGAAGAGGAATTTGAATTGCCTCTTGATGAAGGTTGTACAATTTTTAAAGAAGAGCATGATTCCTCTACATTGGAACCAAACTATGACAAAGAGTTCACACTTTTGAAGGAGCTGCATGATACTACCCATATGGATCCTCCCCATGATGAAATTTCTGTACTTTTTGATCATTTGGGTGATTTGGTTCATTCTCCTACATCCTACAATTCCATGTTTTGCAGTATTAGTCTCAATGAAGTATGGGTGAAAGGGTTCTTTTTGATGGTGCCACATGAGGAGTATGGAACTCCTAGATTTAACCTTTATGATGACATGGTTGGAGCACATTCTTATTCACATTTGCAGCAGCATAATTTGTCACTTTATGATGATTCACATCTACATGGATGCACCTATGATATGGATTTGAGTCACTTGAATACTCATGGTTTTTCTTGCTCAACACTGGGTTCATTTGATGTTAGAGGAACTTCATCCAACACTTGGATGAATAGATTTATGATGGGAGAACATTTTTGTTGGCAGCCACATACTTTGTTACATCTTTATGATTCTCACATTCATGGATGTATGGGTGAGACTTCTTTGAGTCATTTGAAGTCTCCTTGTTTTTTCTGCTCATTATTTGGTTCAGATTCTAGTGGAGATTCTTCATTCACTTCTTGGATGAAAGAATACATGGCTGAATATTTTGATGCATATCACATCCTTATGGAGCATCATTATAGGACATGGGATCCTCATCTATGTCATTGGAGCAGATTTGATTGGTCACTTGAAGCTTGTATGCACTTGAAAAATGGTGGTCTACTTGCTTGGAGGTATAAGCACTTTCATGACTCTTTGATGAAGCATATCCTAGATGTACATTTTCATTATGTTGTTATGTACTTTGATGATATATATTTGGTACTCATGATGTTTGGAAGAATGCATACAAGAAAATGGGATCCAGGAATCCTCTTATCTAATGGTGTAGGTTGGAGAGCACTCTTAATTGTTGGGGTGCAATACAAGCAATGGGACCCTGGAATAATTTTTGTCTCATTGGTTTCATTTTTTTGGGGGAAGCAAGCAGTATGGGAGATGGATTCCCCACTTAATAAAGTGATTTTAATCAGAGTAGTGCAACAGCAAGCATGGTGGTTCCTCTCTAAAATATTCATGAAAACTCAAAGACTCAAGGTTTGGCAATTCAATGGCAACTTCAAAGAATTATACAGAAAGCAGGTTCTTCAACACCCATGTTTGAAATTGCTTGAGGACAAGCAATATTGGGAAGGGATGATTTGTCATGTCCCAAATTTGTAATTGGGTCACAATGGCCTAATCACATTAGCCATATTCATTAGAGTTTGTAAAATTGATGTTAAGGGTCAAATAATTACCAAGGAGGAAAATTACTAGTTTCCTAGGTTTGGGGTGGAAGCTTTGGGATTTGGAATAAGGGGGATAATAAATGATGTTTAGACATTGGAAGGGTTCAAGTATTTAATAAATAGAGTGAATAAATAAATTCAAGAGAAATCCTAGGTGACAAATGGTTTTGGAGACATATGGAGGATGTGGGACCCACACTATCTTGATTTTTCATAATACATGGTATATCTCTTTTGCAAATTCGAATTAATGGGAATGTGAACACTCTTGGGTGAGTTGGTAAGTCATAACACATGTCATTGAGCATCTTAGGTCGAATTGGGAAGGATTGGTAACCTCCATGGAAGATAAAGAGTCAAAGTGGAAGTTTGTGGACACTTGGGCTAGATTCCCTAGCCCCTATGACACCAATGATGGAGCATCTATGACAACTATGACAAATTGCAGACCTGACCTCTGACATCTGACCACTATGACATGTCAGCCCCAAAAATAGGCTCAAGGAAGTCGAATTTGGGAGTTGGAGAAGCCAAAGAGACCCAAAATCGAATTTGGGAGAAGATGGAAGGTTGGAACTAGGAGACAAGTGGCAAATGTGGAATATTTCCTAAATGGAAATCTATTGAATCTATTGAGAGGATTTCGACCCTTAGAAGGCTAATGTTGGTTATAAAATGTAGAAATGAAGTATGAGAATGGCTTTTGATCATTTGTAGAATTTGCAATTGCAATTGTGAAGAGGGAGAGCTAGTGGATGACTAGTTTCTTGCCTTAGCCAATTTCGAGGGTGAAAGATTCCCATCCAAGTTGGCAATTGGAAAGGCCATTCAGACCTTTCATTTGGAGCTTTAATGGAGTCTTTATTTTCAGGTTTAAGCTACAGGGAATCTCATGGTTTCTTCTATTGCAGCTCGCTCCTTCAACCATTTCCAGTTTTGATGGCATATTCTTGATCCTTGAGGGAGGGCGTTTTTGGTGAGCCATTGTACTCTTTGGGGGAGATTCTAATGCCCCATTTATTTTTTAATATGAATTAAATACTCTTTTCTTCATCTCCAAAAAGTTTCAGGTCGAAATTCCAAGTAGAAGTGTATAAATCTCATTTTTAATGGAAGAACAATGCCATTTCCCCACTACCTTGTTGTGAGCCAATGTATTGATGATGATTTCAAATGAATGGATGATTCTATGATATATTTGTGATAAATATACTGCCATGTATGTATTATACAAGTTTCATATACTGTACTTGAGCATTTGAAGCATTTTTACTCAGTTTAATTGCATTGGGAGAAGAAATAGTGCCATTTCCCCAAGGGTCGAATTGGGGATTTTTGCAGCTGAATGGGAGAGGGTGAGAACAGTTGTAATAAACCATTCATGGTGCATATAAGACCTTAATAACATACTTAACACATTACATACCTCTTTTCATAAATTTGAGTGGGTTTGGAGGCATTTGGGAAGCCATTTTCAGTACTTACCTTAGGGGATTTGAACCCCAAATTACTAGTAAAATTGCATACTTGGTCCAGAATCTTAAGAGAGTTTGCAGAGGTATTTTGGTGGCCATATGTTATCCATGAACATCATATTCAATTCCTAATATCATTCATAAACCTTCCTTGAATATTTGAAGGCATTTGGAGTCAATTTGAGACCTAGAGACCAATACTAGTCAAAGGGATCACTAGTAAAGTTACCTACATGGACCAGAATTGAAAGAGTATTTGCAGAAGTGTTTTAAAGGTACAAAGGCATCCCTGAAACACATATTCATGTTCTAATATCATTCATATACCTTCTCAGAAGATTTGGGATCATTTGGGGCAAATTTGGGACCTAGAGATCAAAACTAGTCAAAGGACGAAATTGGGGAAAAAGTGGAAAAATTGGCATTTTAATAAAATTTTGAAAAAGGGTCATTACAGCTATGGGATAGCCAGTTACTTGATCTGATATATGGGATAAAAAATTGTTCATACAGTAAACCTTATCATCCAAAAATGATGATACGATGACACAAATTGATAATCTCGATAGCAGCAAAGTATGAGTTGATAAGGGCGTAGGCTCGGTAGTTGAGAGGGATGGATGTGTTTCCCACCCTATGTTTCCATGATACCCGAGGTCGTGGGAGGGATGTGCTGAGACACGCTCCCCATATTGTTGTGATGATGATGGTCAGATGCCTGTTAGGGGAGGATAGGTCCGCTGTTCAGCCGACGCTATTTCTCTCAGGTTCTATGTGGTTAGATCGGTGAGTCCGACATCCACTTTTGTACTGGTAGAGGAAGGATAGGGAGGATGCAGGACACAGGTTAGGATGGGAGGATATGTTAGTTAGTACTGTTGAGGGTTGGGTATTCCTTGATTCTGAGTTAGTGGTAGTAGGTACCCTTCCTTGTACATGATTGATTAAACTAATGTAAACATAAAGATAATGATGTGAAATCGTAAAGAATCAACTGTTAAATAACTGAGGATGTTAAAGTAATTGTACTATATATATTATGCTTGTTCTTCTGCATGGGCGTAAATACTATTATTAGTTAGCAGGTATGCATAGGTGGGATGGGGTATGTCTATAGTACATTTCTGATCTGTGCATACGCTGGCCACGCATGCACACTTTGCACATGAACGCTAGTATTGATATACAAACACTTAACATACTGAATAAGTGTATAAGTTGTCATAAGTAAATATGTTAATTATGCATTAACCGGATTTAGATAACAAATATACAGTTATTTAATGTATAAAACAAGTCAATTAAGCTATGTATTTATTATAGGTAAACATTGTAATAAACAATTGAGACAAGTGTCATCAGTTAGCATTGTCATATGAGAAATGTTGTGAATAAGGTAATGGTACTGTCTAATTAATTAGTAAAATTGTTTAAGCCCTTAAGGGTGCTTAGTTTATAAGAACGAGGATACTATGTTGATGTTAGGGTACTAATGTGGTAAACAAATGATTTAAAAAACATTGTTATTAATTCACCATTTATTATTACCTCATGGTGATTTAATTAATATTATTACTTAATTAATGTTATTATAATAATATTAATATCCCTTTCAGGATGCATGTTCGGAATTTCCATAGATGTCATGATTTTCATCGACGTTTCGAGTCCATAACAGGACTCATCATCAGGACGGTGTGTCAAAGAAGAGTAGCTGATCCTAAAGGTTGTAGCTTTAATAAAGAATTGCAGAGGGATGGTGTTTTTTAATTGTCGGGATGTAGCTTAAGTGTCGGCTAGGGTTTAGTTAATTAGGTTTTAGGTTTAAAGTTTTTAATTACTGAAGCCATGATATTTAATTAAGAAATGTTAGTTATGTAATGTTAACAAGTTAATACTATAAATGCTAATAGTTTAATATAGTTTTAAATGTTAATAAATGTTATAGGTTTTAGGTTTAATGTTAATGATAGTATTAGTGTAAAATTAATTTTAATAATAGTATTAGTTGTATTAATAGTATTAATGTTAATGATAGTAGTAGTTACTTTGAAATTTTTTAATTTTAAAACTATTAAATTTAATTAATAGTATTAAAATTAAATTAATTTTTTTAATGCCGGGAAAATCTTGACACATATACCATTATTAATTTCGTTTAATTTCGTTTTTTTAATTAATAGTATTAGCGTTATTATTATTTGGAGGATTAGGTAGCTGACCGCCTTGGTTTTGAGGTTGATTGTTCCCGCAGTTGCGTCCTCTTCTGTGGTTTTGTTGACCTCCTTAATTACATTAGTTGTTTTGGTTTTGGGGTTGGTCTTGCTATGCATATACTTGCCCTTGGGAAATAGGCGCATTTTGAGGTCAAGCAGGTGCTAGAGGAGGTTGCGGTGGATAGTAAGCGGGAGGGTTTGGAGGTGGTCTAGGTGCTTGTTGTAGTTGTTGGTAAGTTTGAGCTATTGGAAATGTTGGGGAAGAAGGTGCTATTTGCGGAGAGTAATAAGTCAATTTGGCTTGCAAGTGAAAAGGAGCATGAGTGGCCCGTTGGTGATAATACGCAGGGGGTGTGTAAGCTGATGGTGCTTTCCCATAACACTATGGTGGACATGATGGTCCATGAGTGTGATTAGAGTGTGCCATGGGGGCATACGATTTTGTGGCTCTGGATTGAGATGTGGCCCGCGAAAGGTTGGGGCCTGTATTATTAGTCATAATTGAAAAGGGTTGATTGTGTGATACAACATGACCAATGATACCGTTGACGGTATGGGATGCCCCCGACATGTCATTCCGGGATGGATCACCTCAGGGGGCGTTAGGTAAAATTGTATATAGGTAGCCCGACTGAGCGTAGATTAAATCGAACTGCTGGGCTTTTAAAATGGCTTATTCTTCTGACTGGGGTCGTTCAGAAGCCACATCTTTGGCTATGGCTGGGAGGAGATATTTTAGGAGCCAATCCAGAAAAATACAATCATCTAGCTTGATCTTGCATAGACTACGTCGTTTACGCCACTCATGGATATGATCTGTGATAAGGGTAGCCGTGTTCTTTCTACAAGACAATAGGATTTCTACTCCTGCATCATAGCGGACGAGTAGTTGAAAGAACTGTAGGAAGGGATGTAAATGTAGGGTGTGTCCCATGAGGCTGCTCGATATACCATTTGGCTGCCGAGCCAGTGAAATGTCTTTGCAACAGCCGTAGGCGAATAGAGTCATCAACTATGGAGTTGGAGGAACACCATAGATGAAAAGAAATACTGTGATTTTGTGGGTCCTCACTAGCCTTCCCCTCAAACTTAGGGATGTCAGATGGGAGTTTAGTGGGCATGTGAGGCCAAGTGGGATCATTTCTAATGGGATCGTTTGTTAATCTTGCCAGGTCCGGTAGGTTAAGACTAGCCATAAATGGAAAAATGGCAGAGCGGTTTGACATGGTTAGTGGGGCATATGTGCTATTGGTAGCATTATTGATTAGGACACTGCCTCTAAAGGGGATATTAGCTGTGAGGGGGATATGACCCCAAAATAGAGGCGTGGAGTTGGTATGGGAGGGTCCCGCGCCTCCAAGTGTAACATGGGTTACAGATGGGTTTGGATTAGGTATGGTAACTGTTGGGTTTGGTATAGTAGCAGGGATGGTATTTGTAGGTCCCGTCGAGGGCATGCCTAGGGTATGTCCCATGGAGGGCATACCCAAAGTAGGTGTGGGTTGCATTAAGGGCATACCCAGAGTAGTTGTGGCTACCGTGGTGGCCATTGTGGTGGCGGGGGTGGTTGATGTTCCACCAGCAGTCCCTATAAAGAAGGGGTTGGAAGTCATACTAGCCATGGGGCTAGTTGGTGTTGTGTATGTAGGGTTTTTGGATTTTGCCTCAGAGTCAGATGTGAAATGAGGGGCGTCAGAATCGGATGACGGGGCTCTATGCCGATGCCATGTGGAGTTAAGTGACAATGCTCTTCTTCTGTGACGAGTGGTGTCAAGTGAACCATATAGCGGGGGTTCACCCTAGAAGCATCGAGAACGTCTCGGGGACTCAATGGTGACAGTCGGCTAGTAAAGGTAATGGATGGTGGTGAGTGGAAAGATCGAAAACCCTAATGCAACCGTGTGCACAGGAGGGGAGCGCAAAAACAATGGCACTTAGGCCAACAACCAAAATCAAAACACTTATGGTAACAACTGTGCTATGATAAGTGGAGTAATAAAAAAGGGTGGTCAAAATACCAACAAGCAAACGACTCCTAAAAAATAAAAATGGTGTACTCACTAACCAAGGGGAGGTAATAGAGCATGAAAACACCTAACTAAAAAGGTATTATGATTCAACAAGACGTATCCTCTGCAAGGTGATTAAATCCAAGTCAGACAATACGAACCATAGAACCAAAGGCTAATAATATCCCCTTACTGGGAGGGACACCGGGTAGACAATCCTATGAGAAAGGCCACTAAGATACCCCATCCATGACATGTCCAGAAAGGTGAATCTGCAGCTCCTGTTTTATCACCGCTGTACTCCCATATGGGTAGTACATCGAGAACAACGAGTAGGTATCCTTCAGTGACTGAATGGGTTGCGGTAGTCCACTCAGGCCTTCAGAACCAGTCTTACTACTTTGACCCTCCTAAGGGAGAGGCCTTTCTAACAAGTTGGTGTATAACCGTGCCAATAAGTACTAAGGGATTTTGGTACCCTAATTTTCAACCACTATGTCTCAAATGAAAGTGAGTGAGGGGTTTTATTTTCATACCCATCCCCTCAATATTACTTAACTACAATGTTCTTTTGATGTTCCCCAAGTGGGGTTAGAATGTTGGTTGAATTAAATAGATTTTAAGGCTCACTTTGATTAATGGTGACAGAGTGTGTGTAGGTGTGGTTATGTACCAAAATAAAATGCCTCGCTTGGGAGAATATCTATCAAATTAAAATGCTGATTTCAACTTGCAAAATATGAAATTTTTTAACTGTAAATGCTCAACTATTTTTTCTTTCAATAAACTTAAATTTTTTCAAAATGATGTAGTAAAGCAAATAACAGAAAAAGAAAATGAATCTCTAAGGTTGCAAGTAAAACAATAGGTTGTCAAAGTGCAGGGGACATGGATAGAAAATATGGGCCGAAACGGGGGACGAAAACTCAGACGACAAATCGTAGGGTTCGAGACGAAATCGCGGCCGTCTGTGGAAAAACTCGTGATCTGGATCGCGACGATCAGGGCAAAACTCGTGATTTGCGTCGCGGCTGGGGGGTCGTAAGTTGCGATGTGGAATCACGGCTGTGGGTCTGAAACTCACGATTTGGATCGTGGATAAAAGGGAAAAACCAACGATTTTGGGTGAAAAAATAGTTTTTTTAAATTCACGGCTTTCGGCTAAAAACCTGTGATGTGGATCGCGGCTATGGGTGCATAAACCTGCGATTTTCGGGACGAAAAAAGTCACCGAAAATGAAAGTCGAAAGTTAAAATTTTGGACTGTGTGGGCTACAGAAACGACCAATGGCTAGGGTAGCAAGCTATGGGATTAGTAGCAGGCCATATATACAACAATAAAGCTAAATAACAACAAAAATAAGAAGAAATATAGATCTAAAGAATGATTCAAAGATTCGAATTAAAGCGGAGTCACCAAAAAATGTTGCTTGGGTTTTCACCCAAGCATGTGCAAATGTGCACCTACTAACTTCGTAGCAGCAGTCTCGATTAAAACAGTAAAAAATTGAATGATCCATGTAAAACAAATTTTTATTTATGAAAAAATAGCTTTACAAATAACAGATTACCTCAAAGAATGAGGATGGTTGAGCTTGAGCAGCTGCACTCGTGAGGTGATCTAATGCTCCAATGATCTTTCTCTTCTCCAAATGCAAGTGGGAGGATTGACCAAGAAGGGATTCCAAACATGGATCTAAGCTCAAATGATGGCTCAAGATATCAGGGAAGAAATTGTCAGCATAAGGATAGGATGAGTGTGAATGAATAGTGAGGAGCCTCTATCACCTTTTTATAGACTTTTGGTGATGGAGAATACAACTATGGTTTAAGAAAACCAATGGTATTGGTAAAAAATGGTTTAGGTTTTCTTTTCCTCTTTTTCCCTCTTTTTCCTTTATTGAATATATTTTTGAATTTTATTCCCTTTTAATTGATTTTTGGGAATTTTGGACCCTTTTTGAGGGTTTTTTGAGGAGAAAAAGATGGATTTTGGTCTTTTTGGTGACCTTTTGAAGGTTTTAGAGGCTAAAATGGTAGGAAAAGTGCACAAATGGGTCATGCGAATAGGGAAATGAGCTAGTGAGCATTTTTTGGGTGTCAACACTACTGGTTCTTGAAATATTCAGATTTGACTCCATGCAAAATGGTTCTTGTGTGTTTCATCCATACACCAATTTGAAAAACATAATCTTTTTCCAATATCTTTAACCATTTTTATATATTTTTGAGAGAGCCCTCTCTGGTAGGAAAAAGGGCTAGTTTTCCTCCTAAAGACTAGTCTGAAAGAGTTACCTTAGGATTATCCTTCCATAACCAAAGGGTAAATTCTGAGTGCTAAAATTTTGGCGCCGTTGCCGGGGAACGAAGGTTCAGATTTTCCCTAGGAAGAACGACACTGTGATCAGATTTCTATGGGCAAAGAAGTTTGATATCTGTTATTGGTTGTGTTTTTCCCTTGTGACTTCAATCTGAAATATTCAAATTTAAAGAAAGGCGACTCCAAGAAAGAAATTGTGGCTTCCAGAAATATTCACACGAGGAGAAATACAGGTTCCTAATTATTTCAAGCGGTAGAAAATCCTGAAGATCTTTTGAGAAGGATTAAGGGGAAATATCAGGAAGGTACATCTCAGTCTGAAACTTTGTTCCCTTCTTTTCAAGAAGAACTGTTGAGTTTTGAAGAAATTGGTTTAGGTGAAAGGTTTGAGCAAACTTTATTTAGATCTAAGTTCGAGTCAGATTTAAAAGAAACTGTTATTGATCAGAATAGATTTCAGTCATATCTATTATAGTCTGTTTGGGAAGATTTATAAAAATTTGGAAATGTTGAGTTGAAAGAACAGAAAATTCAGAAACCACCATTCCAAACTCATAATATTGTTCAAAACCCTCCAATAGTCATGGATGCTAGATTTTCTCCACTTGCTTTGCCTGCGGCTTTGCATGACCTTCCCCAAAATTATTCACAAAGAATCACACTATTTGATGGAGAAGGAAATTATACAACCCAACAACATGTTGATAGGTTTAATGATTTCATTGATCTTGAAGAATTAGATCATGATTATGCTAAAATGAGATTGTTGGATCAAAGTTTATCCAGAGAGGTTAAGAAATGGTTTAGAACTCTTGCTGCAAGATCTATCCCTTCCTATGATAAATTTGTCACTTGTTTTCTTGAAAGATGGGAAGACAAGAAAAACCCTTTACAAATTCTAACACATTATAATAATTTGAAAAAAGGGGTTTTGAGTCTGTTCAAAAATTTTCTGCAATATTTATGAGGGTTTATAATTCAATTCCTGCCGATGTTAAACCTCTAGTGGGGGTTTCCAAATTACACTATGCAGATGATTTTGATGGTGATTTTTATTGTATGTTGAGAGAAAGAAAGTCAACCACTTTTCCAGATATGGTGAAAGATGCAATAGAAGTAGAAGCAAACTTAATGGCCTTTGGGAAAATTAAACAAAGAGCAGAAACAAATTGAAGAAAAATTAGAGAAGAAAATTTAGCTTCAACATCTTCTTCCATTGATGCTAAGTTTGAAATTATGATGAAGACTATGGAAAAAACCTTAGACAGATTGGCTTTGGAAAGAAAACCTCAGAATAGAGAGAAACAAGAACCACAAATTATAAACCCAAATTGAAGAAGAACATTTCCCCAACAGATAAGACAAAGAGATCAAAGAGACTAGATAAATCAGAGAAATGCAGAAGATCAGCAGGTAAGACCTCCATTTCTTGAGAATTTTTTTGATGAAGAAGATGAAGCAGGACTTGTGGAAAGCGAGATACATTATTTTGATGAGTCCGATTCTGAAATTTATTTGACTAAAGAGGAGCATGACATGTTTTCTCAAGAAGGAGATTGTAACAATTTGGAGTTAGAAACAAAACAATATCAAGTTGGATATCAAAATGCTATAAATGATCATCAAAGAAAAATAAACCTTAGAAACATAGATGTAGTTGCGAATAAAGGAAAATGTCCTATTGATTCACCTTCAACTAGCCAACATAAAAAGGAAAAACCAAAAGAAACTATAGTGAAAAAGGTTCCAGAAGTTAGAAGAGATTTGATCAAGGAAAATGATAAAGTGCCTACTTCTTTAAGCTTACAAAGTGAAATCTCAAAAATTAAAATTTCTATTCCCTTTAATGAGCTATTGAAAAACAATGAGTATAAGGAGCATATTGCTAAGATGGTTAAGAGCGAGGTACAAGTGGAACCTGATACACTGGAATTAAATGATGATTCTCCAACTATCATGTTAGGATCTAAAATTTGAAATAATATTTCGAAAGATGTTCCACCTTTCTATGTAAGTTTGAATACTCATGACATGGTTCTCCATAATGCAATGCTGGATTCAGGAGCTTCACACAACTTAATGCCAAAAGTTGTAGTGGAGAGTTTGGGTTTGGAAGTTATGAGGCCTTACAAAGAATTATTTTCTTTTGATTCAAGGAAGGTCAGGTGTTTAGGACTGATCAAAGACCTGGTGGTTTCTCTTGCTAAAATCCCAGCTAAAAATATTGTTATGGATGTAGTTGTTGCAGATATTCCTTCCAAATTCGGTATGTTGTTATCTAGATCTTGGGCCTCAAAGCTCAAAGGAACCCTGCAAATGGATATGTCTTTTTCTACAATTCCAATTTTTGGTGAGTATAGAAGGCTGTATAGAGAATAAAGGATTGAATATGTAGTGAGTAATAAAGGTAAACTAGACAATCACTGCATTTATGCAGTAGACACAGATTTGGGATCTTCTATCTTTTACAATGATTTTCATTTTGAAGAAGAAACAAATTCGAATAAGCTGATGGAGAAGAAATATTTGGTTTTAGAAGAAGAGATTCATAAACAAAGACAAAGAACTGAAGGAATTTGGACCATGTATTTTGATGGGTCAATTAGTAGGGAAGGTGCTGGTGCAGGTGTGTGGATAATATCTCCCGATCGAGAGTTTCCGATTTATTCCTTTAAGCTGACTTTTGAATGTACAAACAATGTTGCAGAATATGAAGCTTTAATATTAGGACTGAATGTGCTGAAAGATTTGAAAGAAAATAAAATTGATGTATTTGGAGATTCTGAGTTGGTGATAAATCAAGTAAATGGTAGCTACCAAACAAAACATCCAAGAATGAGAGCATACATGAATGAGGTTTGGGATTTACTTGGTAAATTGTTTGATGAACACAAGATGGAGGTAATACCCAAGATTAAAAACTCAATAGAAGATTCTTTGGCTACTATTGCAAGAGCTTTTAAAGTTCCTAGTTTTTCAAATAGGAAAGATGAGATTGATATTCTCAATAGACCTTCAATTCCTGATAATTCTAAATATTGGCAAGTTTTTGAAGATGATTTGCGGATTAAAATATTTCTGGAGATGTCATATGAGTTTTCCAACATAATAATTGAAAATGAAGATCATAACATGGAAGGAATTATTAATGATGAAGGACTTTCAGAAGAACAAGAGAAGTTCAAGAAGGAAATTGGAGGGAAAGAAATCATCCAGCTAAAGAAAAATGTCATCCCTAAGGGTCTTATACCTTTAGAGAAAATATTTGATAGGAATGATGTGGCCAAGAATCCAAAGGTAGAGCATCATGAACGTGAGATCAAAGACTGTAATATTGGAACAGAAGAAAAATCCAAAATAATGAAAATTTTGAGGAGCCTGCCACCAGAAGAAGAAAGAAAGTATGTTGAGTTAATGAAGGAATTTACAGCTGTATTTTCCTGGAGCTATGAATGCCCGAAGGAGTATGACACTTTTATTATTCAACATACTATCCCTATCAAACCAAATGAGAATCCCTTTAAACAAAATTTCAGAAGAATAAATCCTTTGCTGCTTCCAGTGATTGAAAAAACTATCTGATTCTAAGATAATTGTGTCTCTTAGATTTTTGAGATGGGTATCAAATCTGGTTCCTGTGAGAAAAAAGAATGGAGGAATAAGGCTTTCTGTAGATTTCAGAATTTTAAACAAAGTATCCATGAAAGATAATTATCCTTTATCGAAGATGGATCACATTTTGAAGAAGGTTGTAGGAGCAGAAAGGATTTCTATGTTAGATGGTTTCTCAGGGTATAATCAGATCAAGGTTCTACCAGAGGATCAGGAAAAAACAACTTTCACAACACCATGGGGGACTTTCATAAATGCAAAAATGCCATTTGGGTTGATGAATGCCATGTTAAATTTTGAGCATTAATTCATTATACTCTAGGATCTTTCCTGAGAGAATAACATATACAGTATATCAATGCATGACAATCACAATATGACAAGCATCACAAGAATCAAAAGCATAAGAGACAAGATACACAGAGTTTACGTGGGGAAAACCCTAAGGTGAAAAACCCCACAACTTCCTCAGAGATAGAGAGAGAAATGGATCAACCAAAGTACAACCAAATAACCCTGAGATAGTCTCCTAGTAGCAGATGCTCCTCCTCCTCACTAGTGCGCCACTTTCAGAGAGAGAGTGAGTTACTTTTCCGAGTGAGTAAAATAGAGATCTCATATCTCTATTTATACTCACCTTTTTGTCCAGTGACCTTATGGGGCCGACTTGTCTAGCTAGGTACATCCACATTATATTATATATAATTTCGGGCCGACCCCACATGGTGGTCTAATTAACCATCGGCAAGTACACACACTTGAGACACTTGTCAATCCACATGACGACACTTCCTTATAGAGGAATAACACATCTCTTATAAGGGTACAATAAATATATATAAAATACACAGATGAAATACATTCCAAAGTTACATATACATCAACACTCCCTCTTAACTAGGAAGGTATTTCTCGACACAGATCTGCTAGACAAGTCTTCTTCTCTGGATCATTGTCATCGATGCATCGTCATCATCGTCGTCACTGCTACTACTATCTCAACCAATCTCTGACTCTACTCATCATAGGAAGTTCTATAGAGCCAGTCCTTTTTCATACTGGATGTAGGCCCACCACCTGCAGGTCTTCATCATCACTGGCCATACTGTGGAAATCTCAGGACTTATTACGTGCGTCACAAAACCTTAAAAGAGTCTCTTGACTAGCAAGAACCCTAAAGAGAATTTGAGGCCTTTTTCATCCTGTCCAGATCTCCAGGACTTATTACATGTGACCCCACCACAAAACCTCGAAAGAGAATCCCAGGACTGATTACGAGCACAAGGCTCAACCTGTCGGATCTCCCAGGGCACAAATTACATGTGGTCATGGAAAAACCTCGAAAGAGCATCCCAAGACTGATTACGAGCACACAACTCAACCTATCGGATCTCCCAGGGCACAAATGACATGCCATAGGACAAAAACTCGAAAGAGCATCTGCCAGATATCCCAGGGCACAAATTACATGCCATAGGAAAAACCTCGAAAGACTATCTACATATCTCCTAGGGCACAAATTATATGTCCTCCCAAGCAAAACCTCGAAAGAGCATTTACCAAATGTCCCAGGGCACCGAATTACATGCCATAGGAAAAACCTTGAAAGACCATTTGCAAATCTCCCAGGGCACAAATTACATCCTTATCTGCACAACCTGTTACACGGCCACAGAGTATCAACCTGATACTCACCATACATCATCCTGATGTACACATGATCACCCTGATCATCATCACTGCAGCATCCTGCTGCATATCATATGGAGAAGCTCGTCATCCATGATCATCCTGATCATACAATGCATCCATCTGATGCATACCAAGTATCTACCTGATACATATCATCATACACAGTGTATCCACCTGATACATAGATACATGATCCACACAATGTATCCATCAACATACATGATCTACCTGATCATACCTGATACATATCAATATACATGATCTACCTGATCATACAATGTATCCACCTGATACATATACAGATACATGGTCCAAGCATACAACATGATGCATATACATAATACATACAAATGATCCATCCGATCATATCCATCATCCAACATGATGCGTACATACATATGAATGATCCAACTGATCATATCCAGCATCCAACATGATGCATACATTCATATAAATGATCCAACTGATCATATCCAACATCCAACATGATGCATACATACATATAAATATAAATGATCCAACTGATCATACAAAGCAGAAACTAGAACATCATCCTGATGCTCAACAACATCCAGCGCTTACATCCACAGCCATGTGAAGGATCCTCCTTCCAATATGATTGGAATGGCTTCAGCAAATGTGTCCATCACTTCTTCCTCGAAGTGTCCTCGATCTGAAGAACGCCAAGTCTCTCTCTGAAGTACTCGAACTTCACTCTGGCTAGTGGCTTCGTCAGCACATCTGCAATCTGCTCGTCCGTCGCAACATACAGGAGGTTCACAGCTCCTCTCTGCACCATATCCCTGATATAGTGATATTTGATCTCTATGTGTTTCGACCTGTCATGAAACACTGGGTTCTCGGACAGCTTCACACAACTTTGGTTATCACAGAAGATACCAATAGCATCCAACAGGAGATCAAATAACTCAGACAGTAGCTTTCGTAGCCATACTGCCTCACAACTAGCTGAATAGGCTGCAACATACTCTGCCTCAGCTGTACTCAGTGCCATGCAGGACTGCTTCCTACTAAACCATGAGATCACACCTAATCCATACTGAAGCAACACCCAGATGTGCTCTTCCTATCTGCAGCACTGCCAGCCCAATCTGAATCAACATAACCATGCAGGTTAAACTTTTGATTCACTTCATACTTGAGCCCAAAATGCACTGTACCCTTTAGGTACCTCAGAACATGCTTTACAGCAACCAGGTGAACACTCCTCAGATCCGTCAAGAACTGGCTCAATGTGTTCACAGCAAAGCAAATATCCGGTCTCGTGTTCATTAGGTACATCAAGGACCCAATCATCTGGCGATACGTAGAGACATCAATCGGCTCAGATGAAGCATCACATAGAAGCTTCAGATTCGATGCCATAGGTGTGGCCATGGCCTTGCAATCCATCATCCCAAATCTCTTCAGGATATCTACTGTGTACTTCCCTTGACAAAGGAAGATCCCACCTGCACTCTGCCACACCTCCATACCTAGGAAATAGTGCATCATTACCAAATCTTTGATATCGAGTTCAGCAGCAAGCTTCCTCTTAGTATCTGCAATCAGTCTGTCATCTCCTGTTACAAATAAGTCATCCACATACAAGAGTAGAATCATAGGATTCCCTTCCTCAACCTTGTAGTAAAGGTTGGAATCTGCTTTACTCTTGGTAAAGCCCAAACTAGATAGGAAACTGTCCATCCTACCATACCAGGTTCTGGGAGCTTGCTTCAAGCCATACAAGGCTTTCTTCAACCTGCACACATATATGACTCCCTGTCATGTATTTCAAAACCGAGTGGCTGCTCCACATATACTTCCTCTTCAACTACACCATTCAAGAAATCTGTCTTGAAATCCATCTGGTGTATCTTCTATTTCATCACTTTTATTTTTCTCTATGCTGCCATCTGCAACATGCTTGATCTGATAGATCCATATGGAAGTCATTACAGACTCCGCTTCAGGTCTTGGTACTGCATCCCAAACATCATTCTTCATGATCGACGGGATCATGGCATTCTTCCATTTCTTCATCCCAGATCCTGGGAACTTCAATATATTCAATATCTTCAATAGATATCTTTGTTGCTGGAACAAATGTTGTAGTCCTTCTTTTGTAGGTAAAGGTATACGGTCTTTCTTACAAAACAAGTTAAATTGCATGATTAGAAACATCTCATAATTTTCAGAAAAAATTCTTTACACATAAAGAAATATGTCATGCAGTCATGCAGTTATCTTAGCCAATGCTTCAATACAACATTTATCCATGTTCCATAACTTTCTAGATGCCTTCTAGTCTCTACCAGAACATTGTTAAGAGTTTGCATAGCTCCCAACATGTCAGCAAAGAGGTTTCAATCTAGATAAGTAGAAATGGAATGTTGTACAGTGCCATAGGCCTACTTACCCATCAAATGCATATTAGTAGTAAGTTGTTCATTAATGCAATCATTCTAATATGCATAATACACATCCTAAATCTAGGAATATAAGCATATACAACATTGAACAATATTATTTAAGCAAAAAAATATGTAAGAAATGAAAATTAAAATACTTATCTTTGTTTGTTTGTTGGGTGGACTCCCTTTGAGTCTTTGCTTTCTTGCAGGAGATGCTGGAGTTCTAATCTGAAGTAGCTTCTTCTACACCTTCTTGTTATGGAATGTAGAGAGATGGTCAACTCCCTCTGAATATCTGCATCCTTGCAGGAACCACTGGAGTGTGCTCCCTCTTGATATTTGCTTCCTGGATTACCTGTTCTTCCTTTCTGCAACTCCATTCTGTTGAGGATTATAAGGAGCAGTCAACTCCCTCTTAATCCCTGAATCACTACAGAGCTTCTTGAAGTCACCTAAGGTGAATTCTCCACCATTGTCGGATCTGAATGTTTTGATCTTCTTGTCAGTTTGATTCTCCATCAAGGTTTTGAATTCCTTAAACTTATCAAACACCTCATCTTTGTTCTTCAAGAAGTATACCCAAGTCTTCCTGGAGAAGTCATCAATAAATGAGACATAGTAAACATACCCACTCAGGGAACTGGATGACATAGGGCCACATACATCTGAGTGGATGATTTCCAGGATGTCTTTTGCCTTGCTTTCACTGCTTGGGAAAGTCTTCTTAATGTTCTTACCTTTTGCACATCCTTTGCAAACACCTTCATGTTTGGTCTTGATTTCAGGAAGACCCTCTATTGCCTTGCTTGCAATTGGAAGTGCTCTATAGTGCATATGAGCAAGTCTTCTATGCCAAAGTTCACTTGACTCCATGGATTCATGCACCATGGCATGTTCAGGTTGTCCCTTCAATTTATACAAACCTCCCTCTTGCTCTCCAATCACTACTGCATCATCTATGGTCTTTCCCTTTGGCCAAATTAGGACTTGGACATCCACAAATGAAACCCTCATACCTTTTGCATCCAATGCAGAGATGTAGAGTAATTTATTCTTGAGCCCAGGTACATAAAGTACTTCTTTCATCTTCAAATATTTTCCAGAATCTAGGTTGTAGGAGGCTTCACCACTTCCTTTGATTGGGTATTGATAATCATCCCCAAGTTTCACCTTATGGGGTGATTCATGTTCAGAAAGATTCACAAAAGATTCCTTGAACCCAGTCATGTGTTTGGAAGCCCCACTATCAATCAACCAAATCATTACAACCATGGGAGATGGTACCTGTGAGAGCAGAAATTAGAACATATTCTTATTCACTTGATGAGTCATCATCACTACTACTTTCTGCCCTAGCCTTCTTCTTTGGAGGTTCATCATCTTCGGCAGCATGAGCATGATATCTTATTTTGTTATTCTTCTTCTTCTTGTTGAAGTTGTTGTTGTTGTCTTTCTTCTTCTTAGGACAATTTGAAGCAAAGTGCCCCTTCTCATTGCAATTGAAGCATCTGAGATCTTTCTTATCTTTATGATAATGGTGGTGAGAGGATCTTCTATTATGAGATGATTCCTTCTTGGACTTTCCTTTCCTGGTATGTACTGTGAGAGCTTGATCTTCATTTCCCATCTTCTCTTCTCGGGCCAGAAGCCTAGCTTCTTCTTGAGAGCATTCTTCCCGTAATCTGTTGAAGGAGATCAACTTCTTTCTTGCACAAATCCCTTGGATAACGGAATCCCATGACCTGGGTAGGCCATTTAGAGTGGTCATCACCACTTCACCATTCTCCACCATTTCATCCACTGCTTCTAGTTGTTCCTTGATCTGGGAGACTCTTGAAAAGTAAGATTGAATGGTTTCTCCATTTTGAAACTTTACTCCTTTCAATTGGTTCCGCAGGGTCATCTTCCGATTTATGTTCTTCCCTTCAAATAGCTTGGTCAAAGAGTCAAACATCTCCTTGGGTGTCTTTAGAGAAGACACATGGGGTATGAGATGGTCTTTGATAGAATCAACAATGATTCTCTTTGTCTTGACCAAGTTCTTCTTAGGCAATACCTTGGCCTCTTCATCCTCTGGGATAGGGATGTCTTCTTTCACATATGAGTCCAACTCATTCTCTTCCAGGATTAGCCCAATTCTATACTTCCAGGTTCAGAAGTTATCAGCCCCTTCAAGCTTATCCTCAAGATTGGTGTGGAGAGACATCTTAAAGAGTACTTCAAATGGAAATAGAAAAGATTCAGGTCTTACCACTTGAAATGCTGAAAACTGGATCTGGTCCCGGATTAGGGTTTGTTAGAGAAACCCTAAAAATTCAAAATGTGAATTTCAAATTTCTGAAAGGATAGATAGATGCGCTTTGATGAGATGATCAGCCTGGTGCATTCAAAATTTGAGATCAACAAAGTCTTGCCCTTCAGAATTGCCTTTTTGTCCTCCCGGGTTCACTAGGGAGAGCCTTGAATTAGGGTTTGAGTTTCCCAGAGATCTATCCAGCCAAAAATCTCGATCCAAAGCTCTAACCTTCGATTTTTGCAAGGCGTTTCCAGTTGTGTCTTCATATTCCAGAAATTCCTATTTTTGTGGAAACCCTAATTTTTAGGGCCAAATCTGAAAATGCTCGAAATTGAATTCTGATTGGACAGATAGATGCGCCTTGATGAGTAGAGTCAATCTGCTATACTGATTTTCAAAAATCTATGGAGAGAAACCCAATAAACTGTTGGGTATGTTATATCTCTTCACATGGTCGCTGCGTGTACAACACGATCCCTACGGCACCTTCGATTCGCCTGCGCCGGGCGCGTCCGGAGGGGGGGGTTTAGAGGGGGGGGTAGCCCGACAGGGCCCACCCCCTTCGTTTCGGACCGTTAGGTTCCGAAACGACACGGAGGGGGCCGTTAGGCCCCCGGAGTCCGCGCGGAGCGCAAAATTTTTTTTTGGGTTGCTTTTTGCTTTTTCGCGATTTTCGACCCATTGTACTCTATCTAATTCCGGTAAAAGGAATTAGGGTTGTAACCTAATTCGGGTAAACGAATTAGGGTTTTAGATGCTGCAGAATACCATTTATTGTATTGTACATGTAAAATAAACATATAATGAGAAAGGAGCTATGCGGCTCTAAGTTTTGCTGGTTTTTCCCGGTTAAGGGTTTCCAGGTGAAAATCTCTGTGTAATGTGTGTGCCATTGTGTATTTTCTGTAAATGCTTAAGAATCGATATATGTTTGTACTTCACTGTTAAGGTTTAAAACTTACATTTGGTATCAGAGCAATTTTGGGTTCAGAGGGACGCCTTTGTTTCCAGGGGTTTGGCTCGATCTTGGATTTGTGATAAACCTGGTTTCAGTGGGAGCTTTGCAGCGGTGATTTATTCTTTGTTTAAAGAATGGCGAGCAGTTCTAGATTCGAGATTGAGAAATTTAATGGTCATAGCTTTGAGCTATGGAAGCTCAAGATGGAAGATCTTCTGGTAGATAGAGAACAATGGATCGCAGTAGATCCAGGTACCATGCCCTCTGGTGCGGTAAAAGAAGAATGGGAAAAGCTGGAAAGGAAAGCAAGGAGCACTATTCGTCTTTGCCTTGCAGATTCGGTATTGGTGAACGTATCTGGAGAAGACACTGCAAAGAAGCTATGGGATAAACTGGGAAGTCTGTATCAGTCAAAGTCCCTGGTAAATAAGTTATTTCTGCGAAAGAAATTGTACCTTCTGAGGATGACTGATGGAGACTCTGTTTCAGAGCATCTAAACGCCTTCAATACTCTGGTAAGTCAGTTGACATCTGTTGGTATTAAACTTGATGATGATGAAAAGTGTATTAGTCTGTTGTGCTCTTTGCCAGATTCATGGGATAATCTGGTCATAGCTATTGGGAGTAATGCAACCACACTAAACTTCGATGATGTGGTTGCATCCCTACTATCGGAGGAAATGAGGCGGAAATCCATAGATAGTTCAGCCAAGGATGCCTTATTTGTAAGAGGTCGCCCTGGAGACAGATCTAAAAATAAGTCTTCAGGTGGTAGATCTAAATCTAGAGGGAGATCTAAATCTCCAGGACCTTCTGTAAGAAAATGCTGGAAGTGCGGAAAAGCTGGGCATTACAAGAAGGATTGTAAATCGAAAATTACTGATAAAAGTAGAGGACCTAATGACGCTCCATCCGCAGATGGGAAAGAATCTACAGAGGAAGGAGGAGATGTGTATCTGGCATCTTCAAGTACACATGCAGAGCATGATTCGTGGTTGATTGACTCAGGTGCGTCTTATCATATGACTCCCCACAGGGAGTGGTTTTCTGAATACGAAAAGTATGATGGAGGAGATGTATTTCTGGGAGACAACTCGGTAGCGAAAATCATAGGTCGAGGAAAGGTCAAGCTACTGCTCAAAGATGGAAGGGTTAAAACTCTTCCCGGGGTTCTGCACATTCCAAAGTTGGCTAGAAACCTTATATCTGTAAGTAAAATGGATGATGCAGGTGTGAAAACTCTATTTGAAAAGAACACATGCAAAATGGTTCGAGAGTCATTGGTGTTGATGAGGGGAGTTCGGATTGGAACTCTATACAAGTTGTTGGGAAGCACCTTCAAAAATGGATGTAACAGCACTATTGTTTCTGAGGGTAAAAATGAAGGAGACAGAGTCCTTGCTGTCTCTAGTGAGAAGACATCGCTATGGCATCGAAGGCTGGGACATATTGGAGAAAAGGGTCTTCGACTATTACAAGGTAAAAGTATGGCTGAAGGCATGTCTGATTTCACATTAGATTTTGATTTCTGTGAACATTGCTTATATGGTAAACAGAATCGAGTAAGATTCTCATCTGGTGTTGTAAGAGCTAAAGGAATCTTAGAGTTAATACACAGTGATGTTTTTGGACCTGTGCCTGTTCCATCACTTGGTAAATCTGTGTATTATGTTTCATTTATAGATGATTTCTCAAGGAAAACTTGGATTTATTTCCTGCGTAAGAAATCTGAGGTTTTTAATAGATTCAAAGAATTTAAGGCTCTTGTAGAGAATCAAACTGAGAAGAAAATAAAAGTACTCAGAACAGATAACGGTGGAGAATTCTGTGAAAGTGAATTTGAGGAGTTCTGTAAAACGTGTGGAATAGCAAGGCAAAAGACTACTCCATACACACCTCAACAGAATGGGGTTGCAGAAAGGATGAACAGGACATTGATGGAAAAGGCAAGGAGTATGCTCAGTGGTGCAGGGCTAGCACAACAATTCTGGGCAGAAGCTGTTGACACTGCGTGTTACCTAGTGAATAGGACACCCACATCAGCGTTGGTTGACAAGACACCTCATGAGGTTTGGACTGGTAAGAAACCCTCTCTCTCTCATCTCAGAGTGTTTGGGTGTGATGCTTTTGTACATGTTCCAAAGGAGAAAAGGAGCAAGTTGGATAATAAGGCGGAAAAATGTATCTTCATTGGTTACAAGGATGGAGTGAAAGGTTACAAGCTGTGGAACCCAGTAAAAAGGCAAACAGTTTACAGTCGAGATGTGATCTTCAGAGAAGTTGAAAGCACTTCCAGGATTGAGGATGTACCAAAGGAAAAGGATTCAGAGAAGCTACACTTTGATATCAAGGATGAAAGAGGTGACTCTTTTGAGGAACCAGATTCGTCTGAATCAGATGAGGAGGCAGAATCGTCTGAATCAGATGAAGAGGCGGATCCACAGACTCCGGTATTGAGGAGATCTGACCGAGAAAGAAGGCAAGTTGAAAGGTACAGTCCCCCTGATTTTCGTTCTAATTTTGTGTTATCTATTACTGATGATGATCCTAGAACTGCTAAAGAGGCAATGGATTCAGAAGATAGTAAACTATGGAAGAAGGCCATGATAGAAGAAATGGATGCCTTGGACAAAAATGAGGCATGGGATCTGGTTGAGTTGCCAGAAGGAAGAAAGCCTATTGGAAGCAAATGGGTATTCAAGAAGAAGTTAAATGCAGCAGGTAAAGTGGAGAAGTACAAGGCTCGACTAGTTGCGAAAGGTTACTCCCAAATTGAGGGCATCGATTTTGGTGAGATTTTTTCACCTGTTGCAAAATTGACTTCTATTAGATTTCTTTTATCTATTTCTGCTGCTTTTGATCTTGAAGTAGAACAGATGGATGTAAAGACAGCTTTCCTACATGGAAATCTTAATGAAGAGATCTATATGAAGCAACCAGAACGGTTTGTGGTGAAAGGAAGGAAGGAGCTTGTCTGTAAGCTGAAAAAGTCTCTCTACGGTTTGAAACAATCTCCCAGAATGTGGTATCAAAAATTTGATACTTATATACTGGGACTTGGTTTCTCAAGAAGCAAAGCTGATCACTGTGTTTATTTTAAGCTAATTGGTGATCATTTTATTTATGTAATATTGTATGTTGATGATATGTTGCTAATTGGAAACAACAAAGAAATCATCAAGGATGTCAAGAATCAGCTGTCATCTGAATTTGACATGAAAGATCTTGGTGCTGCAAATTTCATTTTGGGCATGGAAATAAAAAGAGATCGTGAAAACAGGAAACTCTGGTTAAATCAGAGGAAATATGTTGAAACGATATTGAAGAGATTTAATATGCAGGAAAGCAAACCAGTGAAGGTGCCCATTCCTGTAGGTGTAAGGTTATCTGCAGAACAGTGTCCCACTACACAAGAAGAGGTAGAGGACATGTCTCATGTTCCATATGCTAGTGCAGTTGGCAGTCTGATGTATGCCATGGTCTGTACTAGACCAGATATAGCCCATGCAGTGGGAGTTTTGAGTAGATACATGTCAAAACCAGGAAAGGAACATTGGACTGCAGTAAAAAGGGTCTTCAGGTATTTGCGTGGCACTACAGATTCTGCAATCTGCTACCAAGGAAGACCCGGTCTAAACAGAGAGATAGATATACAAGGATTTGCTGATGCTGACTGGGCTGGAGATCTTGATCACAGAAGATCTACAAGTGGCTACGTTTTTAATCTATTTGGAGGAGCAATCAGTTGGATGAGTAGAAGACAAGCTGTAGTTGCACTCTCAACTACAGAAGCTGAATACATGGCAGCTACCCATGCAAGTAAGGAAGCTGTATGGTTGCAAAGATTGTGTTCAGGTATTGGTTTTGTTCAGAATGCAGTAAAAATTGGTTGTGATAGCTCAAGTGCAATATTTCTGGCAAAGAACCCTGCTTATCACTCGAGGACAAAGCACATTGATGTGCAGTACCATTTCGTCAGAGACATGGTTGAACAGAACAAAGTGTTGCTGGAAAAGGTTGACACTTTGGTAAATGTTGCAGACTCTTTGACAAAGTCTGTGAGTACTCAGAAGTTCTCTTGGTGCAAAGAGAACATGGGCATTGTTGCCCTGAATTGTTGAAGTCATAAATTTCTCCTGTATGTGAAGAGAACAACAAGTGGGAGAATGTTGGGTATGTTATATCTCTTCACATGGTCGCTGCGTGTACAACACGATCCCTACGGCACCTTCGATTCGCCTGCGCCGGGCGCGTCCGGAGGGGGGGGTTTAGAGGGGGGGGTAGCCCGACAGGGCCCACCCCCTTCGTTTCGGACCGTTAGGTTCCGAAACGACACGGAGGGGGCCGTTAGGCCCCCGGAGTCCGCGCGGAGCGCAAAATTTTTTTTTGGGTTGCTTTTTGCTTTTTCGCGATTTTCGACCCATTGTACTCTATCTAATTCCGGTAAAAGGAATTAGGGTTGTAACCTAATTCGGGTAAACGAATTAGGGTTTTAGATGCTGCAGAATACCATTTATTGTATTGTACATGTAAAATAAACATATAATGAGAAAGGAGCTATGCGGCTCTAAGTTTTGCTGGTTTTTCCCGGTTAAGGGTTTCCAGGTGAAAATCTCTGTGTAATGTGTGTGCCATTGTGTATTTTCTGTAAATGCTTAAGAATCGATATATGTTTGTACTTCACTGTTAAGGTTTAAAACTTACCAAGGAACTCAAGCTTTCGTCACTGCAAAATGTCTTCTTCTCAGGTTAGCTCTGATACCATGTTAAATTTTGAGCATTAATTCATTATACTCTAGGATCTTTGCTGAGAGAATAACATATACAATATATCAATGCATGACAATCACAATATGACAAGCATCACAAGAATCAAAAGCATAAGAGACAAGAGACACAGAGTTTTCGTGGGGAAAACCCTAAGGTGAAAAACCCCACAACTTCCTCAGAGATAGAGAGAGCAATGGCTCAACCAAAGTACAACCAAATAACCTTGAGATAGTCTCCTAGTAGCAGATGCTCCTCCTCCTCACTAGTGCGCCACTTTCAGAGAGATAGTGAGTTACTTTTCCGAGTGAGTAAAATAGAGATCTCCTATCTCTATTTATACTCACCTTTTTGTCCAGTGACCTTATGGGGCCGACTTGTCTAGCTAGGTAAGCCACATTATATTATATATAATTCCGGGCCGACCCCACATGGTGTTCTAATAACCCATCGGCAAGTACACACACTTGCGACACTTGTCAATCCACATGACGACACTTCCTTATAGAGGAATAACACATCTCTTATAAGGGTACAATAAATATATATAAAATACACAGATGAAATACATTCCGAAGTTACATATACATCAACATGCCATGGGGGGAATTTAGGACAACATAAGTGGAATTTGACTGCAACAGAGTATTTTACTAAGTGGATTGAAGCTATCCCAACCAGAAAGGATATAGAGACAGTAATAATTAATTTTCTCGAAGAAAACATTCTTTCAAGGTTTGGATGTTCTAGAAGAATAATAACAGATAATGCACAAGATTTCAGATCAAAGAAGATGATTAGTTTCTGTCATAAGTACCATATCCATCCGAATCATTCAACTGCATGTTATCCCCAAGGTAATGGATTGGAAGAATCTTCAAACAAGAGCTTGGTGATAATCATAAAGACGCTGTTGGAGGAAAACAAGAGAGCTTGGCATACCAAACTCAAATATGCATCGTGGGGAGACAGGATTAGCACAAAGAGGGCTATTGGTACATCACCTTTCCAACTGGTTTATGGGACATAAGTGATTTTTCCTATTTCCTTAGGTCTTCCAGTTATGAAGTTATTACAAGAAGTTGCAGAAGAACCAAATCACATGCAAAGAAGAATAAATCAGATTATAGAGTTACATGAAATGAGAGAAAAGGCTTATAATAAAACTCAAATACATCAGGAGAAAATGAAGAAGACTTTTGACAAGAAAATTAAAGAAAGGAAATTTCAGATTGATGATTTGGTCTTAAAATGGGATGCTAGAAATGAAGACAAAAATGGAAAATTTGAACATTTGTGGAAAGGCCCATACATAATTTCTGCTTACAAGGAGATAATTATTTCATTTTACAAGATCAGAATGGAGAGTTTATTGTAGGAGGCCCAGTGAATGGGAGGTATATCAAACACTATCTTTCTTAAAGCAAGTAAACAAAATAAGTTTTTGTACATAAATTGTATATATATCATATTAATTTTCACAGAAAATTGTATATAAATAAAACTCATTGAGCAAAACAATGTACATTTTGTTTTCAGAAGCATGTTGTTGTTTCAATTTAGATTGCCAAGTTTGGTTTCGGTTGGATAGTTTGCAGATCATAGAATACAGAGCAGATTTCAGCTTGAAATTGAGAACAAACCAATGGTCATGCATATGGTCTACAAGTTCTTTGCTACCTCACAGGGAGGATAACATCCCCAGTTGGAGCCAGTTGTTGGCACAATATTTTTTGAATTAAAAAAATGGATAATGAAAAAAATTGTTTTTATATTTCCTAAGTTTGGTGAGGAAGGTGCCAAGTCTTGAAGAAATGATCCACATGACCGTTGGATAGAGTCATAAAGGAGTTAAAAATGATAATGGAGCAGTTTTGAGGATCATATAAAAAGACTAATGGTCTATATCATAGAAGAAAATATCGACGGTGGAGATGGAGTTTCGCCGAAGAAGAAACGAAGTTTATAATGCGAGAATTGGTCTCCAAAGTGATTGTTGAAGAGGCATTAAAGGAGGGACAAGATAATTGGCTAGCTGATTGAGTGATGAAAGATCAATGACTAACATCCATTCCGCATTGCCAACATGCGCGGAGAAATAAAACATTGGGTGGTTGCGAAATAATAAACCGATTACCACGTGTCACTTCCTCAGCATTTCACAAGTTGAGGAAGTGGTAAGAGAAACCACCTTTCGCCGCTGCGAAAACCACTTTGGAGGTGTAGTATCAGAGATCAAAAGTTAACAATGAGATCAATGGTCAAGATCAAGGAGGAATAGGATCCGACGACGGAGGATGTTTTTTGAAATAACCATAGAAGTGATCGTAAAATGATGGATGATCCAACGGTCTGGATCGCGCCAGGGGAGATCGACGGGTGAAATAAATTTCCGTTGGGAAAGGAGCAGGGGAGATAGCCGAGACTCCATTGAAAACGATACAAGCGGAAGGGTTAAAGGGTGAGCAAGTCTCACCATCGATTGAACATCAATTGACAGATCTACGGCTCAGAGGCATTTCGCACCGTGGAGATGCACGACAAAATGAAAGGATGAGTGGTTGCGAAATTTGAAACCTCTATCCATGTGTTAGTTCCCGGGAATTTTGTAAGTTGAATAGTGGTATAGAAAACTGCCTTGGCGCCGTGCGAAACCACATCCGAGGTTATAAAAGGGAAAAATCCACATGAGGGTTGACATTTGTCTTGTGAAGCGTCAGAAGGTTCGAAACATGTGCGGAACAAAAAAGAGACAGAGCACGCCCTATTGCAAACTCATCAATTTCAGCTAGGCTTCGAAACTTGTGCTGTCAGTTAGATAACTTGTTTATATAATGGAAGGAATGGAAGAGACCTTAGGCATCGAGCATATTAAATCAGATGATGCCCTAGAAGACAAGGATAAATAAATTTATGACCCTAGGGTTAAATTATTTGTTACAGAGATTAAATCCAAGTTGAACAGGTTATATAAGGAAAATTCAGATATACACAAAGTCTCTGAGTCCAATTTTGTCTATTTTTGTACAGACCAGATATTAGGGTTCCGTGAGTTCGTGTCATGGTGTGAAATGAATTACTCACAGAGTGAGAAGGTAATCATGAATGCGTCCAAGACCAAGAACATTTGTCCTGTCGAGCCTTCCACTGTTAGAAAATCCCTAGAATTACCCCTGTTTCAGCCTCGTGAGCAGGAAGATTTTGTCGAAGAATCCCTAATAAGCCATTACCGACAGTCATCCCCGAAGACCGAACAATATTTTTTAACCACTTATCTTAAGCCCGACCTTGAAATTGAATATACTCCTTACCCATTAGTTATGAATTTTTTGAATGAGATTACACAGTTGGTATTATCTCTAATTGCTCAGTTTTTAGGGCTAGATGGTGATACAATGGTAACATAAGTTCAATTGTGTCTACTTTTTAGAATAAGTTTTCGTATACCAGCGGTAGAGTACAGTCAGGTACCATGTCTTAAATATGATGAATTCCTATCTGAAAGCATTCACTCTAAGCTAGTGAATTTCCACAATACCAGACACTTCAGATTCCAGTCTTATTTAATGAATAGGCTTTTGTTTTCAAGTCAGAAAGATCTACATTTTTCACAGGTGTTTTTTTAAATACTTTGTAGGATAACATGTTTAATTTAATGAACCATATTCTATTAGAAATATATAACTTGATTTTTGGGGAAGAACTGCCAAGGGTACTGCCAGAGATGAAGACATTGATGTAGCTGAAACAAGACATGGCAGTAGGGGATTGGTTTCTATTGAAGGAACACACAATATTCATACTTTATGGGTTCATGAAACAACCTTATATCTTGCCATCTTTTCTAACCTAAAGAGTATCTGCCTTGGAGTTTATCAGGAAAAAGTTAATTGTTGGAAATGATCACTTTCTAGTTTTTAAAAAGGCTTATGATATAAAATTTCCTTTGAAAGTTGGACCGTTCATTGTAAAGAATAAGAATGCGTTGTCTTTTATATAAAAACGGTTAGAAAAGTTGGATTTTAAAAAATCAAATGCTGTCAATTATGATCCCTGTCACATCATTTCTTAGAGAAGACAACATAATAGGAGCAAGGGATTTGACCATTAAGAAGTTGAGGGATTATAAAAAATGAGTAATCGTCTACAATATGAATCTGATAAAGAGGTTTCAGCATGTTCACAATCAAATCCTGCTGTTCCAGAAATATCTTCAATAGAGGTAATACCTACTCCATGCAAGATGGAAATTGTTAGTAAAAAGAGTTTTGAAGAGATCATTGATACAGAAGTCGAGGAGAAAGAAAGAGAAAAGAAACTTAAAAAGCAAATTCCAAAACTGATTTAGTTGTATTTGCAGGTGAAAAAGAGAAGAATAAAAAAAATATCAAGCTCCAGAAGTTCAAGTGCTTCTGTACAAATTTTAGGAAGCTAGGGAAATTGGTGACACTAGTAGATTTCAGTCGAGAGCATAAATGTATGTTAAATATGGACAACAAAAAAATGCAGCCACAGAAAAGACTTATAATTTATTCCCAAAATTTAGAAGCATAATGAATTCAGAAGTCACCTTGATGGCCAACAGAGATCCTACAGAAAACACCTTGAATTTGGCTGTGTCAGTCGACAAAAAAGTTACAGAAATGAAGTTGAATTTGAAAAAAATAACAATCCCATATAAAATTCAATTACACAGACAGATTGGGGAAGTTATTTACACATACTTAATGAAGGCCACCTTGAAAGTTTTAAAGTTACAAAATACAATTAATAGGTTAGAAATTCAGTTGAGACAGGAAAAAAATGAGAACAAATCCCACCAGCAACAAAGTAAAGGGTTGCAGATAGATATGATGGAAGATAGTGATGGAGACAACAAGGATGAGGCAAGCAAGAATTTATTGATGGAAAAATAGAATACTATTCATCTTCTCAAGAAGAAACTCAAGATCCTAGCAACACGGTTAATTCAAGCTTCTGAATTGACTGTGTTGGAACAAGAAAAATAAAGCTTATCTCAATATTTGGATGACAGTAAAGCAATGTTGCTGAAGTTTACAGAAAAAGAAGTAGAATGGGATAATGATAGAATAAGTCTCAAAAATCAAGTGGAATACCTTAAAGGAAAACTGGCAGCCATAGCACAAGAGAAACAGGGAACTAGTCAAACAGGTAGAGAAGCAAATACATATGACCTCATCCAAGATATGTCTCAGGTTAGCTTGAAAGAGGTGGAGATAAAGGAGTTAAAAGAAGAAAAACATAGATTAGAAGAAGAAAATCAGAAAAAATACAAAGAGATAAAAGAATTAGACAAAATAAAGAGTTTATAGACATAAATCAAATATTCATAACCCAAGCAATAGAGTAGATTCCAATGCAAGGTGCAAAGCATTTGATATGGGATTCAATCATAAATGAAGCTTCAAAATTCATACCCTAGTTGAATTTCATGAAGGCAAAAGAAAAAGTAGCAGATGAGAGCTTACAAAGCTGCACAACCATGAAGGAAGGTTTGAACAGAAAACCAAAAGACATAGCCCAAAACACTATAAATTTTCTAAATACTCTGACACAAGACTATTTGAAAACCATGCAAATAAAAAAAAAAGTATTGGTCATAACTTGGGCAAGGAGAGTACTTGGGAAACATGCACACATTGAAAATGTTCAAGCCAGAGCAGAACAAATGAAAAAAGAGGTTGAAGACTTTAGGAAAGGATTTGAAAAGTTAATTGAGAAAGGATTGCCCTCATTTTGGGAAGAAAATAATGAGTTGATTCCTCAGAATAATTACAAGGAATTACTATTTAAGGTCAAAACAAATCATGAAGAGTTTAAAGGATTAACTCATGTTTTAATAGGGAAAATTTTATTGGAGAAACTTTCAGAAGATTTTGAAATGTTAAATCAGTTGGCCATGATAAGTGAAAGGATACCTCCAATTTCTATTGTTGATCACATAGATATGGAGGTTTTGGTCAAAGAGATGACAAGTTATGAAATACCCACTTGTAGCTAGGGTTTTACCCCTAGCTTGTGCAAATGAGCACCTACTAAGGAGAATGGACTCCTTAGTAGCAGTTCAGTAAATGTAAATAATTAAGCTAAAACAGAAATGAAAACTAATCTAAAACACATGCATGAAAAATAAACAACAATTTGTAAACAAGGGTTTTGTATTAATATTACCTTCAATGTGAAGGTTGATGAAGCTCCTTGCAATGTCCAAGAGGGTTGCTCCAAGCTCCAATGTGGTCCTTCTCTTTCTCCAATGGTGGAAATGGGCCAAAAGGGGCTCTCAAGGTGAAAGTAGTTCAATGGTGAACTAGGGTTTCGAGAGAGATTTTGGCAGAGTAAGGGTATACTTGATTGTGGATATGAAATAAGGGATCTCCATCACCTATTTATAGTTTTTTGGTGGTGGAGTGCTGACCCATGGTTTTAGGAAACACATGGTTTTGGGCAGCTGTATAGGGTTTTTTCCTCCTTTTTCTCATTATTTTTTATTTTTTATTCCCTTTTTAGGGGATTTTTGCTATTTTTGGAGGAAAAGGGGGTTTTTTAGCCTTTTTGAGGCTATTTTGAGGGTTTTGTGGCCTTTTGGAGGCATTTTTGGCCTTTTGGAGGCTTTTTAGTGGGATTTCTTGGGATTTTAAGGGAAATATGGTAGGAAAATGGACAAATGAGCCATATAATGTGGTAGATGAGGTAGTGAACACTTTTTGGGTGTTAACAGCACTGCAGATCAATGGAAGATATAGAAAAGTATGGAAAGATGAAGTACTCCCTGCACTCTTGAAGATTCCTATTTTGTCAGCAACTGTGACCAAAGAAGACATAAATAATTTGATTCTATTTCGGGAAAGTTCAAATTAAGAAATTTTTGTTAAAAATAGATTGTAATAGGTAGTTATAAGTATTTATTTTTGGAAAGCAAGTAGTTAGGTTTTTGGCTCAATGAGATTTGATATATAAATACCTATGTTTACAATGTAATGAGGGTTGAAAACCTATGAAAGCAAGAGACTTATTGTATTGAGTTACTGACTTTTTATTAAAGAAGACAACCATGCAAAAATGAACATATTTTGCAGAACAAATATTCTCGTGTTGATCAAAATTATAGTCTGTACTTTCCTTTCCTTCATGTTTATGTGTTCTTTCTTGTAATTCCTTTCCATTATGTTCTTTCTTTCTATATTTGGATGAGAGTAAAAATGAATCAGAATTCATAGATGTATGCTTTGATTTGTTAGGTCCAAGTATTCATTATTTTTCTTCCAAATTCAATATTGGATTCATCTAAAATCGGCGCCCATGTTGATGGGATGTTTATCTTTCTTCTTTTATCACATGCAATAAGATCTTGACTGTAAAATGACAGCTATCTTGCCTTTGTGAAAATCCCTATTGTTAGATTTCTGCTGGTTCTTGAAATACTTAGATTTGACTCCATGCCCAATGGTTCTTGTTTGTTTCAGCCATACACCAATTTAAAAACATAATCTTTTTCCAATATCTTTAGCCATTTTTATATATTTTTGAGAGAGCCCTCTCTGGTAGGAAAAGGCTATTTTTCCTCCTAAAGACTGGTTTGAAAGAGTTAGCTTAGAATTATCCTTCCACAACCAAAGGGTAAATTCTGAGTGCTAACAACAAAATTAACCCACTTATCTAAAATACATTTCCATATTCTTCATCTGAAATTTTTAATAGCTCCTTAAATCCAAGTATTTGACCCCATATTTTTTTTTACAAGAAACAAGTCATGGGAAACCCTTAGGTACTTCCCCTCATTTTGAGGATGGCACCCAAGGTAAACCATAGGCCTTGATTATGGGGCCTAACCCGATGGGGACATCAAGTTAGGCCCTTATGTAGCAATGTATAGCCACCCGGGGATTTGACCCCGAGACCTTCTGCTCACAACTTACAACACTCAACCACTTGAGCTATCCCACCGAGCTTAGTATTTGACCTCATATAGCTATGCCATCTATTAAATAAGAGTGTAGGTAGATTTTCCAAAGGGATACATTGCTTATAATATTAAATGTATTATTAAATAATGGGACTATCATATTTTCCTATAAAATACATTTTTCTTGGAATAAAACCCACAACCAAAACTATAACTTACTATTTAACATGGTTTGAGGTGATAAATTTAAAATGATCACAACTTTCATCAATATTGCTTAGAATCACTATTATGACAACAATTATGAAATTCAAGGGCTATTTTACATCTATTGGAGGTGTTTTATGGAAATATAGGTTCTCTATCTTAAAGTATTTGATTTGCAATTTGCATGGACATTACTAGAAAACTCCTTAAACAACTGATTTTAAATCAACGATAAATCCACTTTCTAGACTTTGATATGGATGATTCTTTTAATTTTTTAAATTGATTTTTTTGCGAGAGAAACCTAGATATACAACCGGATTTTTCAAATTCTACACATAAATGTTCATAAATTGACTTTATTACCACCATTCTCTTTTTTCCTCCAAAGGACTTGTAAAAAGAAAAAAAATATTCCCCACATTTTTCCCAAGAAAGGGATCTGATACCAAATATTGTGTTCCTTAACCAAAGTATTGAATGAAAAACAAGATAGATCCATTCAAATTTAGAAATAACCAAAACATATTTACTTGAGAATGAGCATGAGAATATGGAAACAACCCTTTATGTATGGTAATACCATTAATTATTCTTTATGGAAGGAATCAGTCTGAAAGCCATGCACGCTACAAAATAATTCATCAATACTTCACAAGACATCTTGTTACATTGCTTCTACTTATTTATATAATTTCCATCAAATCTCCTAGGTAATTTCTAGAGAAGAAATTTTCTAGTAGGTGGAACCTTATAGTAAATCTTCTTACAATTATTGGGTTTATTACTACATTTATTTTAGAGGACTTATTTAATAGATATGTCCTAAATACATAACATTATTTGCTTGAGTACATCCCTAGTTACCCCATATTATCCTCCCTAGGTACATTATAGATGGAGACAATAATCTAAATTGATCGCAAGCCCTTGCAATTCATGCAGATGTCGGGAAATTTACAAATGACCATGATGAGTAGTGGTCCATGTACCTACAATAATTCTACCTAAACATCAAGTACAAGAAGGGAAACACAAATCATGTTGTAGAATGACTCAGTCGACCTTGGACGAAAACATTGATTATCACTCTAAAATTATGAGGACATGAGACCTGATGGTCCCAATTGTATGACAAAAACCTTGAATTTAATGTTACCTATAAGACACTATGCATAGGAAAACTAGTCTCAAATTTTCATCTCCATGATGAAATTTAATGCCATTTAGGCCACCTCTACCTATAATAGTTCTACATGTTACCAGAAAAACTAGTAGGGCTAGTGTCCAATAGACAAATGTAGGGAGAATGTGACCGCTGTCACCTCAGCCACACCTCCAAATTCTCAGGAGTGTTGTAACCTCCAAGGGGAGAGCCCTTTAGACTCTGCAAGACACTTGGAAAACAAACTATATCCTCTATACAATGATATTAATGATCAGTGCCTTAAATCAATCAACTTGAGAATGAATAAGACATACTATATAAGATATGAACGTGGTAGATGCAATAGGAATATCGATCTCATTAACAAAACATTTGTTCACCATAAGCATGCAACCATTCAATAAACAACAATATAATACTGTAATGGAAGATAACAATGATAGTCCTTAATGGCAGTGATTTTCCAATAATAAATAGTCCTACTATCATTCAAATATTTAGGCATTCATTCACCATTAATATATGAGTGTTGTAATTGGTTATGATGAAAATTTACAGTAGTGAACAACCCTTTATGACAGTGGTTGAAATTTTTTTTATCAAGTAAAGAAGATGTATTTAAAAAATGATTTTATTCACTTAATATATATCAAACCACCTTCAACTTTGAAGCACTCTTATAGCAATATAGGTTGATCATTCAAGTCTGATATGTTGAGCATTGGTTTTCATTGATGTCAACTAAAGATGCTGTCAAGTGTTTTCCTGTAAACTAATGTCATTAATGTCAACTAAATATGATGTCAAGTTTTTGAATGTCATCTAATGTCAAAGAGGATTTCAATTCATTCAATATGTGTCATTGTTATCATCCTAAGTCAAAGTGGATATAACATTCCAACAGAAGTATGAAGAAGCCACTTTGAGGTAGTTTATGTGCATGATGAAGAAAGCATGAACACCAGAAGTTTATGCGCATGATAAACAAAGCATGAACACCAGAAGTATATGCGCAAATGGTGAAGGTGACATATATGCAACTTTGGAGTATATTTAGAAGTGCAAATGTATGAAGAAGAATACCATAATCATACACACAAGGTGACAGACATGGATTCCAGTATGAAAAAGTATATCTAGATACTGCATCCATTCTGAATATGTTTGATGTTGTGTATCAAGGATACACCATACATGATGAGATTGAAGAAGTACATGTGAAGAAAAATCATGTGGTATTTGCCCATAAATCAAGTTCACCAAGTCATGTTCGGGTACATAGGGTACTACCAAAGGACCGAACACCAAGAGCAACCACTTCACACAAACAGATCACAGATCAACACACCGATGTTTTGACGTGGTTTAAACCCTCTTGAGGGAAACACTCCACGGCCCCGGCCAAATAGCTTCTACGGGACAATTTATTATGCAAAGAAAGAAAGTTACAAATGAGCTTCTCATAATCGACCAACTAAACAATGACCCTCCATGCTCTTTAAATAGAGATCATGGACCAATCAGGTGTTAAGCCACGGATCAAAGTTAGGTTTGATCTAAGAGAATTTGAGCCGTCGGATCACTCTATGTCGGAAACATATCGTGACCGTCGGATTAAGTATTTACAAATGCATACTAATGCATACTAAAGAAACACACTATCCCTAACGGATATATTACACAAGTTGATCTTAACTAACTCCTAAGTGTCTAAATATCCTAACATCCCCCCTTAAGAACAACTTGGGATAGGATTGAAGGATTTACAAAAGTGACACTATTAGGAGAAGGAAGGAGGCATTAGAGCCTATCCCCCCTTAATGACAAGTTCCTAAACTCCTAACATAGATCGAAGTTTAGAAAACTTCGCTTCTGTAAGAGACTTGGTGAAGATGTCTGCAACTTGATCATCTGTAGGGAAAAAGAGCACTTCAAGAACACGATCATGAACAAGATTTCTGATGAAGTGCATATGTAGCTCAATGTGTTTGCTGCGTTGATGTTGAACTGGATCTTTGGCAAGCTTGATGGCACTTTGATTGTCGCACCAAAGTGGAGTAGGCTGCTGCTGCTCGAATCCAAACTCTGAAAGGATCTGTCGAAGCCATAAAGCTTCCTGACTGGCATTAACTGTTGCTCGATATTCTGCCTCTGCTGAAGAAAGATCAAGAGCTTGTTGTTTCTTACAAGCCCAAGTAATAGGTCCAGATCCCAGACTGAAAACATAACCTGCAGTAGACTTTCGATCATCAGGATCGCCGGCCCAATCTGAATCAGTGAAACCAACCAACAAAGGTTTCCACCCTGTACTGTAATGAATCCCAAACTGAACTGTACCTCGAATATATCGAAGTATTCTTTTAGATGCTTTCCAGTGACTTTCATGAGGTGTCTGCATATAACGGGCAACACGACCAACGGAAAAGGAAAGGTCAGGACGGGAATGAGTCAAGTATAAGAGACTACCAACAACCTGACGATACAAGGTGGCATCGACTTCAGGTGAAGTACAAGTGGCAGAAAGTTTGACTCCAGACTGGAAGGGAGAAGAGGCTGGTGTACAATCTTCGATGTGAAAGTGACGAAGAAGGTCACAAGCATACTTAGACTGAGAAAGAAAGATTCCTTCTTTGGTTTGCAGGACTTGGAGACCAAGAAAATAATGCAAATGTCCTAAGTCTGACATTTCAAAATTTTGTTTAAGACTAAATTTCACATGGGTTATAATCTTAGGGTCACTACCAGTAAGAATAAGGTCATCAACATATAGAACAAGTATGATGAGATGGTTTCCTACTTTCTTGGTATAGACATTGGGGTCAGAATGGCATCTAGAAAAACCAGTGTCAAGGAGAAAGTTGTCCATTTTGGCATACCAAGCTCTAGGAGCTTGCTTAAGGCCATATAAGGATTTATTAAGGCGGCAGACAAGGCTAGAGTTATTATGAACATATCCAGGAGGTTGTTCCATGTAAATTTCCTCCTGTAAATCACCATGTAAGACGGCAGACTTGACATCCAATTGATGGACTTCCCAGTTGTGTAAGGCTGCAAGGGAAAGAACAAGGCGGATGGAGTTCATTTTTGCGACGGGAGCAAAGGTTTCATTGTAGTCAATCCCTTCAACTTGGGAAAAACCTTTGCCTTAAGTCTTTCAACACTTCCATCTGATGCATACTTAGTTCTGTAGACCCATTTACATCTGACAAGTTTTCTTCCTTTTGGAAGAGGTACAAGATCCCAAGTATCGTTCGCCATTAAGGAACGATATTCTTCATCCATGGCTGCATCCCAATCTGGATTCCCTGAAGCTTCTGCAAAGGTTTCTGGATCATGATTCTTGGAAACTTGAGCCAAAAGAGAAGAGGCTCGCTGAAACTGAGAACGTGTTCGACGTTGATCTCTAGGATCACCGGCAAGATCACCAGCTGCTTCACATGTTGAACGGACCCATCGAGGAAGCACTTGTGCTGGTGCAACTGGAGGAACATGAGCATGCGGAGGTGGATTTTCATCCTCACTGTCATCATCAGAAACTGGAGTTGGAAACCTGTCAAGGAAGTTGGAAGAAGAAGAAGAAGGCACAAACTCCGAATCAGGCTCGCAGGCCAAAGATGGCACAATCGTCGAGTTAGGATTGCAGGCCAAGAGACTTTCATCAAATTTAACCTCTCTTCTAATGATTATAGAATGAGAATGTGGTTGAAGAAGTCTATAACCTTTTACATCTTCAGAATATCCAACAAATATGCACTTTTCACTTTTAGGCTGCAATGCTTTCCGTTTTTCATCCGGAATGTGAGCCCATGCTTCACTACCAAACACACGAAAGTGACTTACATCAGGTTTAGTTTTACTCCATGCTTCTTCCGGTGTTATACCTTGTAATGCTTTTGTGGGGGTGCGATTAACTATGTAATTTGCACAATTTATGGCTTCAGCCCAAAATTGAAGATTTAGTCCCTTAGATTGGATCATACAATTAACCATTTCTTTTAAAGTGCGGTTCTTCCGCTCAGCTACACCATTTTGTTGTGGTGTATATGGAACAGTGTGCTGTTGTTGGATGCCTTGTTCAGTGCAGAAAGTAGTGAGCTGTTTGTTAACATATTCTCCTCCATTGTCAGATCTTAACTTAATAATTTGATGACCTGATTGTTTTTCAACAAGGGCCTTGTAGGCCAAGAACATGTTAAATACTTCGCTCTTAAGTTTTAGGAAATAAACCCAAGTGCGTCTGGTGTAATCATCAATGAAAGTTAAGAAATATTTGAAACCAGAAAAGGAAGCAGATGGAAGAGGACCACACAAGTCACTATGCACAAGATCCAAGGGAACCGATGCGTGCCAAGAGGTACGTTTGTCAAAACTGTCCCGATGATGTTTTCCGAGTACACAACCGGAGCAAACACCATCTCTGCAAAATACCATCGGAAGACCTGTCACAATATTTTCTTTACATAGTTGTTGCAATGAGCGATAATTTAAGTGACCAAATCGCTCATGCCAAAGTTTGCTCAAGTTATCACTATGAGCAACAAAAACTGAAGGGAAAGGTGATGACCCAAAGTTGTTAAAATTGTACAACCTGGTAATATCATCAACAATTCTGGTAGCTAGAACCTGTTGAGGATCTTTAAAATCCTTGATTACAACTTGGTGAGGTGTAAAGGTCACAGTTTTACCTTCACCATAATGAGTGATCTGATAGAATGATAACAAATTGCAGGAAATTCTTGGAACACATAGTACATCACTAAAATGACCATTATCTACTGGAACTGTTCCAGCTCCTACAACACTTAGAGATCTATCATCACCAACAAATATTTGTTTGGTGTTACATTCATGCATAGTAGAAAAGATGGCTTGATCCTTAGCCATATGACAAGATGCTCCAGAATCAATGAGCCATTCATTTGAAGTAGAAGAAGAAGATGCATTATAAGAATAACCAGATGCACAAAGTGCATGTCCATGAGAGGCAGATTCTGAAGGCGAATCTAGGCTGATGTGGTGCTTCTTCATTGTTGCTTCCAAGGCTGCCATCTTCTTGAAACACTTAGATTCATCATGATTATCTTTCCCACAATAGTTGCAATGACGCTCAGTCTTCTTGCCTTTTGGCTTGGATCCTTTGTCATTTTTTAAAGAAGGAGTTGACTGAGAGGGTTTTGGACCTTTGTTTGACTTATTATTGCGAAAATTTTGTTTCTTGGGAGGCTTGGACTTTTCTTTCTGTTGGGACAATAAGGCTTTCCCAGATGTATCTGCATTGTTCATTATTCCAATATGAATGAGTTTATCTTGTTCCCTAATCAAGGAATCACAAAAGGATTCAAAACTAGGCTCTTGATAGCTAGTTGCATTCAAGGATGCTTTCATGGAGTAAAATGTAGATACAAAAACAGAATATGCAGGTCCAAGTTTGGAAATAATATGATAAATGCATTGTTTGTCTTCCCTCTCAATCTTACATTCTGCACATAAGATCTTGAGAGTTTTGTACTTAGATAATTAATCTTGAATGCATGAAAAGTCACTTGGATTTAAAGAAATCAACTCATTTTCGAGTTGGTGACCTCGAATTTCATTGTGTTTACCAAACACAGATTCCAACTTGTCCCAAGCAGTATTAGGTTCATCAATTCCAGATATGTGGAATCGCAAATCAGTAGAGATTGACATCCCAATCAATCCACGAGCTTCATCACATCTATTTGCCTATTTTATTTTCTTATCATCATCAGTGGGTTCTTTTTCTTTCCCTGTGGTAATTCTGAAAAGTCCCCTACTTCGTAGAACATCCTCCATACGAGATTTCCATGAGAAATAGTTGGAACTGTTAAGTAGAATATCACAATGGGAGGCCATATTTGTAAATTAATGGCTGTAAAAGCAGAAACCAATAGTCTGGATGTGAAGAGCTCAAAAAAATAGGCGGTTTAAAAAAAAACGGCACTAAAAACTGACTCTGTATGATGAAGTTATGCTTGAACAAAGAAACTGTTGAAGATGTCCCCAATAGTGACGTGGCAGCTAGAGAATGTCCAGCAAAAAAAAAGAACCCCCCTCTTCCCAAGATGAACCTTTTGACAATCACTTTACAAGAAAGTTGCTTTAAGTGAACCACTTTTGTAAAATAAGTGATTTCACTTTTATAATGATATTACTTTTAAATAGTGCAACAATAAAGAAAACTTAAGCGACTCACTTGTATTTTTATCTTTTATTATTTAAGTGAGATGCACTTTTACAATAAATTAACTTGAAAATAGAAATTGCATGCACTTTTCATTTTAAAAGTAACTTCCTAAGAATTGAACTCAAGACTTATTAAGGAATAAAAAAACTTTGAACCAAGTGAGCTAGATTAAAATGTATGTAAAAAAATAGGAATGAGGAAGGGGGCTTTTTTTTTTTTACTCTTCTTGCTCGGTTTGCGTGCTTGCCCTTTTTCCTGCAAAACAGACCACAAAACGAAACAAAAAAAACTTTTCCACACTTGTGGAGTTAGATCTTGTTAGATTTCCCGGAAAGTCTACGTTTTCTCTCTGTGTCTGATTTGCCGAGATCGCGCAAGGTGCACGGCAAAGAGCATACGCAGTCGAGAAAAACCCTTTCCCTTTCTGTTTCTGATTTGCCGAGATCGCTCAAGGTGCACGGCAAAGAGCATACGCAGACGGGAAAGCAACAATCCGAACCCAAAAAAAAACTAACAGTAAAAAAAAAATGAAATATGAGATTTTTTCTTATTAAAAAACGAAATAAAAAAAATGCGTCACTGTAACATTAAACCTTCAGATCTGATGAAATATGCGTTTCTGGAGAAACCGGGAACCATTTTCGATCAAAAGAAAACTATTTACCAATTGAAACGACACTCCAGACGCAATGGAACACCTCCCACAACCCAGAAATGTACAGAAATACCAGAACTAGAAACCCTTTCGAGTTTCGGCAACAACAGTTCAAGATCTAGATCATAACCGGAATCGGCACTTCATAAAAGCTCTGATACCATGTTCGGGTACACAGGGTACTACCAAAGGACCGAACACCAAGAGAAACCACTTCACACAAACAGATCACAGATCAACACACCGATGTTTTGACGTGGTTTAAACCCTCTTGAGGGAAACACTCCATGGCCCCGGCCAAATAGCTTCTACGGGACAATTTATTATGCAAAGAAAGAAAGTTACAAATGAGCTTCTCATAATCGATCAACTAAACAATGACCCTCCATGCTCTTTAAATAGAGATCATGGACCAATCGGGTGTTAAGCCACGGATCAAGGTTAGGTTTGATCTAAGAGAAGTTGAGCCGTCGGATCACTCTATGTCGGAAACATATCGTGACCGTCGGATTAAGTATTTACAAATGCATACTAATGCATACTAAAGAAACACACTATCCCTAACGGATATATTACACAAGTTGATCTTAACTAACTCCTAAGTGTCTAAATATCCTAACAAGTCATACTCTCTCATGCTATCAAATCGATGGAGTTGGTTGGACAATGATACATGTGCTCAAGCATCCAAGTGTAATTCCTGCCTCGGTACCTTAACTGTTTAGAATAATGAGGTACTAGTTTTGAAATGAACCGGCTAAGTAAAATATGAACCATTTGAATTTACTTTGAAAATGCTTGAACGACAGTTATGGAAACTATTACTTTACTTAATAAATGTTAGATATGCTCGACTGATTGAGATAGAATGACTAAATGTTAGATATGCTCGACTGATTGAGATAGAATGACTAAATGTTAGATATGCTCGACTGATTGAGATAGAATGACTAAATGTTAGATATGCTCGACTGATTGAGATAGGACGACTGAATGTTACATATGATCGACTGATTGAGATAGAATGATGAATGATAGATACGATTTACTGATTGAGAGAAAATGATGAATGCAATATATGCTCGAATGACTGAGATATTATGATGGATGATGAAATATTTCATAGTGCAGCGCTACTAATGTGCACTTGAGTGTGTGTGTGAAGTGGCAGGTAAGATGATTTACCGACTGACCCACAATGGAATTATAGGGATCGTAAGAACGGAAAGAACACATAGGGGTACGGCGACTAACTGTCGACCCTGGATTAGCAATCCACGCATGAGTGAAGCCATTTCAGCTCACCCGGGGAAGCATATGCCGTACGGGCAAAGTTATAATGATTTGGTCGCGTACGATGAGTTGAGGGGCGCGCAATAAGGAGAGCCTTATCCCTCAACATCCCTTAGTCTCCAAGGAGCGTAGTTGAGAGATCACGGTAACGATTCCACGTCGCTACACAGTACTCCCCATAAGAAGGAAGAATTGAAATTGTCAGAAGGGCCTGCCGAAGAGCTACCTAGACAAGAACAAGAGGAAGAAAATTAATCAATGGTATAAATGAAAAATTCACATAAGATTTAAGAAATACTTTATTTCATTTTTTTCTATTTTATTAATTTGAATAATTCATTTTAATTGATTTTATTAACTTGAAAATGAATTGAAGAGATTGATTTTATTCAATATTAAATTTGATTAATTATGCTGATTGAAAAAGATTAATAATAAGAGAATTATTTTTCATTCAAAGATCTTAATGGATTTTATTATTTTAAATCATTCTATTAAGGATTCTATTTAAATGACTTCATTTTTTCCTTGGAATTTAAATGACTTCATTATTTTGAGAAAGAATTGAATTAGATCATTAATAAAAGAATTGTTTTTCTTTGATTATTATCCAAGATTTTTTTTACTTTAATTAATTTTATTATTCATTTAAAAATATCTTATAAAGAGGAAATTAAAAATAGATTATACTCTTAGTAAAAGGAATCATCTTTTAATTCAATCTTAATATTAGGAAAATAAAGAAAAGTAGAAAGCAATAAGTCTAACTAAAAGATTGTTAAGTAAATTAAATGAAAACTAAAAGAGAAATAGAACTCTTCTACACCTAACTCCCATTGATCTAGGGATTTAGGTGCACATTAAAGACATTAAGAAGACACATGAATTTGAGAATATTGGAAATTAAAATATTAAATTAAATTAAATATGTGCATGGACAGACACATGGCACACAGGATTTTGCTATATAATGAGGGAGGAGAAGGAGAGAAAGACATCTCTTGCTCCCTAATGCTAGATGGTTATCATAATCTCGGATTATGTTATGATCCTTGGAGTTGGGATTAGCCGGAACGAGGATTGGGAGATCCTTTCGGGAGGCTATTTGTGTGTGTTCTTACGACCCCATTAGCTCGGGGGTTCGGGGTGAAGAATGTTATAGGTTAAACTTGCACCTCTCCGTCCGTGATCACCTTGAGCTGTTGATCACACAAAAGGACAACTTGGATAGAGGAGCATGTTGATCTTAGATGATACTTTGACTTACTCCATTTCCTAATTTTACTGGAAAAAACCCTAAACATATCATTCTGAGATATGAGCGCTACTCTACCTAGAGAGACTAGCGCCCATACGCTACTCTAGTGTATAAAAGTAGCGCCCAAAGCCTTATGGGCGCCACTCCTTCTCAACATAGTAGCGCTCACCATTTAAAATCGAATGAGCGCTAGTTGGTAAGCTCTAAAGTAGCGCCCTATACGCTACTTCACTGTATAATAGTCGCGTACATATCAAAAGATATAATTAATTTCTCGAGGAGGATTAGTTGCTGGTAGTTTCCCAACTTCCCCAACTTCCTCCATAACCATACATCGACCTGAACTACTTCTCTAATCCTATAAATACAAAGAAGACTAAAGAGAAAGGTTAGATGGATTAAGGGAGAAACTTTGAGACATAGAGATCTAAAGAAGAAGCTTGCATTTGGAGGAGTTGATGCTGAAGATATCCAAGCCAGAGAAGAGCCAGAACCCAGAATCAAGTTGCAGGAGCCTGTCATAGAGTCAGGTATACTTGTACATCGATTTACTTTTGACAATAAAGGTTGAAGTGTCTTTCTTGTTCCAATTTAAATGTGTTATGAAATGGCATCTTAATTTGGATTTGTTTTGGTCAATTTTGAATGTTAAAAATTGTTTTTGTTTCTTTCAAACTTTATATATTTCCCAAAATGCTTTGAGAAAGGTATTGTTATTGCAGGTTTACCGAAAGGAAGGTGGATTTGAAGGTTGAGCACAAGATCAAGTTAAGGCTAGGATCGAACTTCGATTGAAATGTGTGTTATCAAGATCCATAACTTATTTCTTTTCGTAAATATCTCTGTAATATCATCAATACACTTACCTGTCACCCCACTCCAGTTGATAGCATTAGTTTCCTTGCTATAGGGTAGATTTGCCCACCAACAGACTGGGAACTCTGCTGGGGATAGTTGAATTTTTGCTCTAGGAAATCTTGTTCTTGTTTGTATTCCCAAGATTGTTTTGACTCCTTTGATGTGTTGAGAAACCCTGTAGGTATCCCATGCCTGTTTCTTTCTGCTTCCATCAGTTTTTGGTATCTTTCAAAGTCAGTTTATTAAGCTTTTGAGATATGAGCGCTACTCTGCTATATATATAGTAGCGCCCATACGCTACTGTGCTATATATACAGTAGCGCCCGTCTCTGCATGGGCACGAGTTTCCCTACTGCACAGTAGGGTACGTTTCCTGAAGCCTTCTGTTAGTGGTTTGCTTGATTTTTAGCTATTTTTTGTGGTTTGCTGACTTTGCTTTTAGGTCTCCGTGACTGGTGTATGAGGTTTTTAACTGTTTTTTAAGTCATAGAACCTTTTCTTTGAAGTCTTTTTCCATCTTTTGAATTGCTTGTTTACCTTTGGAACTTTTGGACTGTTTATGACTTTTTTGGAAGACTAGGTTGTGTCTTGTGGTGAACACTTCCGCTTTTTAGACCCTGACTGTATGTTTCTAGTTTACAAACCTGCATACTCTTGTATCTGCTGTTTGTGGCAACGCTTGTCTGCTCTCTGCTCATCCTATCCTTTGTTTTAGGGTTTGGTCCGTGTTAGAGCCTCTAGGGTGTCTTCCATTTTTGTTGATTTCCAATCTTCCTAGGCTTATTGTTTTTTTCGGGTTTCAAGTGTATTTGAAAGTGCTGTAGGCTGATTCATTTCCAAGTTCTTTGTGTTAGTAGTTGGCAGCTTGCTTGTCTACTTTTGCTTGGCATAGTGGTCTTGCTAGGGTTAGATGCTTTAGGTCAGTCCTCTTGTATCTATCTCCTTTGTTTTCTCCCACTTTGTTTCTGAGTTTAGAGGCTTTTTCTTTGCAAAAAACCTGTAGATCAAGTCTTTTTTGAGCTAATGTCTCGACAACTATAAGCTTAAGAATATTTTTAGCTATACTTACACACATTGCATATAAGTTTTATTTTGCTTTCTATCTTTACAGTTCTTTTTCGTTTATAGAAAAAGCAAATTTTTTTTGGTAGTTTAAGTTTAATAAGACTTATTTTTCTTGTTACAAGATAGCATATGATATTTTGTACAATTTCAAAAAAGAAAACAATTTTTTTTTTAAGTAGGTTTGCTCAGATTTTCAGTTTTGAAAAGAAGTAAAAGAAAAAATGAAAAGAGCTTTGTTGTAAAAAGTTTTGATTTTTATGCACTTTTGTTTTCTTGTTGCAACCACGCCACACAAAAGCACTACCCTTTTTGAGTAATAACAGCCCTAAAAATATTTCAATAAAATAAATTAGAAACATTTTTTCTTTTTAGGGATACACTACACCAACTAGTTTTGGTTAGGATACTGAGTTTAAATCACCTTAAACCACTCAAGATCACACATTACGCAAAAATCGTAGTAAGACTATCATAGGTAAACCCATTTCACTCAAAAATTGCCTGGGATCTATGCAGTAGGTCATTGCGAGATCAGATTGTTGGGAATACTCCTCCTACTTTCTGTTCGAGCATATGCCAGGATTGGATTGTGTATTGGGGACTCTTTCGAGTTTCAGGCTTAGTTACCCTTCCCACGCTTTCTGATTCGACTGGTGACTGTTACCCCAGGAGTTTTCGGTGTTGTGGTATCCTTAGTATCTGACTTTAGGTTCATACACAGGTGACAACAGAGGGTATATCTGCTGTACCTAAGACAGATGTGGGAGGAAACCCCTTGCAGGTCTTTGGGAGGGAGGTTGGGTGATTCCAGTGCTTGCACCCTTAGTCATTGTATTGTGGACCCCGGATAACTATATTTCTTCCTTCGTTGATCTGTTCTAGGCCCTCATCATCCCAGAATCTTCTCCGGAAGGCATCTTTGTTTGCCTGGTTTGCATACTTAGGACTTTTTTAGTTGGCGTGCTGTTTGCCCCCTAGTTGTAGTGGCCACTAGGTTCTAGTCTGTTATTTTATTTATATAATCATGGAGAATCAAGAGCTTCGTAGATCGAGAAGGTTTCAAAACCTTCCACCTCTTAGGACAGAACCTTTACAGCCAGCTAGATGATAGCGGGTAAACCCTGGTATTTCTTCAGAAACTACTCCTGAAACAGAATTTACTGAAGAAATTCTTGCAACAGAAAACCTTGAAATAGAGGTTCCTAAGGAACCACTACCAGGTACCACAGATTAGAGACGCTTTAGTTTAGTTGAGGTTGAAGATCTTACATCTGCGGAGTATAACACTCCTTTCAATCCTCCTTTGACCAATACTAGATTTTCGCTTCTGTCACCTGTTGGTTTCCAGCAGCCCCATTTCAGTGCAGATAATTCCTTGCTCGGACATCTGATGTCTAATGTAGGAGGTGAACAGGGATTTCCCCGAACTCCCACTTTAGGTATGAATACTAACACGGTAAATCCTTCTTTTACTGCTACACCGAGTCAGGCACAGACAACCTCTGTGTCTACTCCATCTTTCAGTTTCAATACTGGTACATTAGGTATGCCAAGTGTAACAACGATGGCATCTATCCCTACACCTACTGTTGGACCTAGCAGTACATCAAACTTTGCACCACCTCCTTCTTTTCAACCGTTATATCAGATACCTAGTACTTGGATTTCCACACCTACTGTAGGACCAAGTGCTTTTGCAACCGTGCCAGTCATGAGTACCATGACTGCACCATCTACATCAACTTCTACTGGTTTCAATACCTTTGCAGGATCTAACATGAATCAAGGTAATATGCCTGTAGGGAATGTCCCTTTTTCCTTATTCTTAGGGGGAGGGGGTAATATCTTTAACCAACAATATGGCGGGGCTAATACCTAGCCACAGTGGACGAACCCACATAGCACTAATCCACTTTCATATGGGTGGGGAAATTTTAATAACTCTTTCATACAACAACAGATGGCAGGGGACAACCCCTACCAACAAATAGCTGGGGGAAACCCCTACCAACAAGTAACTGGGGGCAACCCCTACCAACAGTTGATAGGTGGAAATCCCTATCAGCATATGGCCGGGGGAAACCCTTATCAGCAAATGGCTGGGGGAAACCCCTACCAACAGTTCATGGGTCAAGCGATGGGTGGTTCCCCTTATCAAGTACCATCTTACCGACCTCGTTTACCATTTTTGGCAACTTTAAATTTGCCAGATCTTTCCAAACTGACAAACGATCCTGTGTGTCATAATGCTACATGGCCATCAGTTCCCACCAAGTTACCTTCGGACATTCCAAAGTTCGAAGGCAAAACAGGTGAAGACCTTGGTGACCATGTCACTACTTTCCACTTATGGTGTTCCTCAAATTCATTAAATGAAGACTCCATTAGGTTGAGACTGTTCCAAAGGACCTTAACCGGTGCTGCAGCCAAATGGTACATTGAGTTACTTGCAGCCACTTTCTCTAATTTTGGAGATCTCGCCACCGTCTTTTTGAATCATTTCCAGCTTCCTGTTCGGTATGATGCCGGAATAGACCTTTTGTCTACATTTAGGAAAAATAAAGCCACTCATTTATCTGACCACATTCAGGAGTGGCGAAGACGGAAGAGGCTCATTAAGGCCAAAATACCTCCAGAGTTCCTTCTTGAGTGGTATTTGAAATCACTCCTTCCTTATATTTCTAAGGAAGTAGCTACATCAGGAGTATCTAACGAGGAAGAAGCCATCCTACGGACCCAACAGTTAGATCTCGTTTATGCACAATCTGGGTTATTGTACGAGATTATACCTGATGCACTGCGATCGAACACTGATCTGAGTAGACCCAAACCTAGACCACATGCTGACGGCATAGTGGGTTCAGTTGACTCTGCAGCTTTCGAAGCACTGACTAAACAGGTTCATGCCTTATCAGTCAAACAATCTACTGCAGATGTTTCTTTCGTCACAACCTCTCCTTTTATTTCTGAGCCTATCAACTAGGTCCAGAACAATCAAAAGGGCCCTCGGCAGCCCAATAACAAAAAGAAGGGCAACAAAGGAGAGGGGAAACAACAAAAGCCCAAAAAAGAGAATGCCGAAGAGGGTAACAAAGAGGAAAAGAAGGTTAAGTTCCCTTGTAAACTTTGCAAGCAGAACCACCTTACTCACCAATGCCCTTTGCTAGAAGAAGCCCAGAAGCTCTTAAGAGAAAAGAAGCCTGTCGTCCTGAAAGATCCATTCCCTAAAGGACAGAGCTCAAATTCTGGCACCTCCAATACTGGGGGCACCACACATGCTACGTTTGATCAAACTTTTATCAACATGGTTAATTTGGATGCACTATTACAAACTAGAGCCAGGAACAATACCCCGGACGCACAGAAAAAGGATAAGGAGATTCCAGAATCTTCCACTCCACTCCACATACCTGTAGACCCAATGCCCAAGATCACAAAAGGTGTCTTGAAACGGGCATCGCACAATCCCAACACTCGGGCCGCTTCCAACTACAATGTGGTTGAAGATTTAGCCCAGACCCCTTGTGCCATGTCTACTTTAGAAGTCTTGCAAAGTTGTCCTTTACAACGGAATGCACTTCTGGCAGCCATTGGAAGTATGGAATCCTCTAACATGTCTGCGCAATTTGATATGACTGATGTCAAATACCGGTTGCCCTATCACGTTGCCCTTCAGATTGAAGTCGTTCATGGTCCAATGACCATCAGACGAGCTGTAGTAGATGAGGGCGCGTCAACTTGCGTAATGTCAATTTCCTGTTGGAAAGCTCTAGGATCTCCTGAGTTAGCCCCTTCTAACACACTGCTTACTGCATTTGATGGTAGAACTTTCCGTCCACATGGAGTTCTGCCATCATTTGATGTCACTTTGGACGGTAAGACAGTTGCTGTTGAAGTAGAAGTTCTGGACACTCCGCTTGATTACAATATGTTATTGGGAAGGAGTTGGACATATGCCATGCGAGCTATTGCATCGGCAGTTTTTTGAGTTGTTATGTTCCCATTTGAAAGTAAGATCGTTACAGTCGATCAACTTTCTTTCACTCAGAGAAACAACCAGACTTCTTCGGAAACCACAGTTCCATTGATTGATCAAACTACCTCGGTTGGTGAAAGTTTAGGAGCAGGACTGTGCGGGTCATTAATCGACACTTTTGACCTACCGGCTTCTACCTTATTCGTTGGTACTGAGGGATGTTCATCGTCTGAAACTTCCATGGTTAGTTCAACAACTGATTCTGGGTTTCTTCCAACTAATACGAACCCCTCCGTGCCCACCCCTGTTTTAGAAGTTACCCACTTGGATTCTTATCAAACTACAACGGAACAGATGTTGACTCCATTGGTGTCTGTTGAGTCAAACATAGATTGTGCTACTACTCAGTCACCAGACCCGATCCACTCTCTTGACAGTTTAGATACTACTTTAACTTCTAACGAGGAAATGTTAGAATCCATGACTGACCCAGATCATCCTCGGGAACATATAGATCCCGGGTCCTTCTTGGTTCCTTTTCTTAACTTGATAGAGAGAGGTGAATTTTGTCCAACACCCAATGAAAATACTAATTCCACTTCTTCACAAGTTGGCGTTGTTGAAGCGAATATATTACATACCTCGCTAGTGAACATTTTCACTGGGGTCAACGGAAACATTTTTTTTGAAACGGGCTGTTATCTCGATGAGATCATTCCGTATACCAATATTTTCCATGATTTCCATAACACCTTTTCCCGGCCCCATGAGGAGGATCCAGGCATTGACCCTACCTGAAGAAGTACTACGCCTAGGCTGAAATACTTTTTCTTGTAACATAGCTGTATATTTTTGTAAAGCTAGTTTTGTTATGCTTGTTAGTTAATCTCATGTGTGTTTTTTCGTTTTGTGTACCAGATGTCAACCAAAAATTTCTTAGGATTCGCTGATGGCACTAGTCGCCACACCTGTCAGTTGGCTTCAGCAGCTTGGGTCATTTATTCACCCGCCGGCCAACTTGTCTCTTCGGGGGGGATTTGTTTGGGTCCTACCACGAATAATGTGGCTGAATACAGTGCAGTTATAGAACTTCTCCGAGATGCTCTCAGTCATGGCATTTCACATTTGGAGGTAAGGCTTGACTCACAATTAATTGTATTTCAGTTAACAGGTGTCTATCAGATTAGGGATTCGGGGTTGCTACGTCAATTTCTACGAGTTAGACTATTGGAAAGACAATTTCATTCTATTATATATGAACACATTCCAAGAAGTTTAAACACATTAGCTGATTCATTAGAAAACTATGTGTTAGACTGGCATTTGCACCATACATTTTCATAAACAACATTGCACACATAAAATTAAAACACATACGCATGTAAATAACCGATACTGTATATAGCCGATACTGTATCACAAAAAAAATATGAGTTTTGAGTCACGAGTCTATCAAGTCAAGTCATAAAAGTACAAAAACTGGGCATAGTAGCCTCAAAAAATATATACATAGAATGTATCTCTTTCCTATGGAGAAGGAGGGACATCATCATCATCTACTGCATTGCGATAGCATATGACTAGCCTAGCTATCTTCCGTAGCACCCTAAGCCATGCCGGGGGCACCCCAACAACATCTTCCTGCATATCAATAGGTATTTGATCCATATGGCATGCAGGAATTTCATGAGTCAACCGACTCATTTTTCTCTCTAAGGTCCCCAACATAGCATCTGCTACAGCAATATCAGCTGGCCTCACAAAGATGGTAGGATGTCCCTCAGGACGAACAGGCCCCAGATCTACATATGACACTTGATTAGAACTTCAAAACTCATTCATAAAAATCAAATACTTGAAAAAGTTTGAAAAAATTAAATAAACCTCAAAATTTAAAACATACCAATATCTCCCCAGGCTCCACCTGGAGGAAGCACCAGCTCTGGATCATGACGGAAATCCAATCCAGCATATGGAAACCGCTCGAAAGCGGGCACTTGCCTCTCCCACCACCCCCATAAATCATCAGTATGATACCAGTAGTGAATTTACCCACCACCCTGATGGAGGAATATGTCACCCCAACGGCCTAGTCTGGGCTCACGGGGGTTAACCTGAGGTAGAGGCATCCCCAAACTGATTATAGGCATCCTCTCAAAGAAGAAAGTACACAAAATGCTACCGTACCCAAAATTCTTCATTGTGTCGGATTTGCAACCTGTCAATTGAGATTTCATATTTGCCAGTAAACTAGTACTCCAATCATAGACATGACCATGTAAGCATTGTACACCAATATGCATAGAGTGCCTGGAAGCTAAGTGTTGTGATGCACTACTTGCCACTCGGTTGATCATGCTCACTATCACTTTCAAAGGGAGACCATCAATGGTTGAGATCAAGACTTGGCTTCCCAATTTCTCAGCTCCGGCAATACAATAGGTATTCACGTACTCTTGCACAAACCTTACACCCACACGAGAAGACCCTTTCAGATTGATTACATCTCCTCTCCGTGAGAGACCAGTAATGAAATATATTTCATCAACTGTAAGCTCCAAAGTTTGCCCACTGATGACAAAGGTATTGGTATCCACATCCTAGTACTGAATAAGTCTTCGAAACAGTTTGTTTAAAGCCCTCATGTTGACGGTTCGGTAAAACTTCAACAAACTGCATCTTCGGAGAGCATGGAGGGTGGTTGGATCTTGCATGGCCAACCTATCCATGTCCTCATGCTCCCTCTCCCTCCATTGAAGGACCATCCTGCACAAAAAATCAATTTTTTTTGAGTCTCGGCACTTGTATATAGGTTTTCAAGTATGAGCGCTACTGTGTATACTACACAGTCACTTATGGGCGCTACTCTGCTTAAGCATAGTAGCGCCCATCTCGTTTACACGCTACTATTACTAATACACAGTCGCACCCGCGCAACAAGGCTTGTGAGCATCACGTTGCAAGCTAATTTTTGCTCAAAAAATGAAAAATAAACCATGAAATTGCAAGTTGGGTGAATTCTAACTTACTTGATGGAGGAATAACGATGTTTGGATGTTTGGTTCGATCGCCACGGAGATTTGAAATTTGCAAAAGGTTGCCCCAATCTTTGCTCTACAAAACAAATTGAAAATTGATTTTTAAAATGAAATTATATATATGAATTGGATTTTGTTTTTACCCACCATTGTTAATTTTCTATAGTTTCAAAATTTTCAAAAAAAATCCCTAATTAATCAATTGAAACACACAATATGGTACAATACTAATCCAAGCTCAATTTTCATTTAATTTTTGTCGGATTCATCTCCTAAGTTTAAAAATTCTTGATGATAGACCTTGTCAACTAGTTAAATAGTTCAATTTCATATATCATTCGAGATTTTTCGCCGCATCGACTAATATTTTGTTGAAGACCTAGTTTTGGCAGAGTATGAAGCTATGATCCTAGAAGCTGACCTTTAAGTCATTTTAAGCTCTTGTTTGGACTATTTAAACCTAAACAAGATTGCCGAGCAAGCTTGTCCTCTTCAAGCTCGTTAAAGTACTTGAAGGCTCATCCACTCAGGTATAGAATTACCGCTTTTCCGGGCCTAGGTGGATTAACTACGGAAAATGTATACTCTAGGTATACTCCTGTATGCGCTAGAAGAGTTCTCCTTTCATTGTTTTATACTTTTTCGGGGGAGGAGACTAACTGCACGAAAAAGGACCTTTTGGAGCCTTTCTTTAGGGTTTTCAGGCTCTCTAAACATGAAAATACCAAGCGAGCATTCACCTACTCGGGCTCGATGTGAAATCCACGAGAGGGTAAGTAGAGGACTGTTTAAGTTTTTCAACTCTATAAACAAGAAAACACCGCCGAGCATAGACCAATCCGGGCTCGATATAAAATCCACGGATAGGTGAAAAGAGGATTGTTTAAGTTTTTCAGACTCTATAAACAGGAAAACACCAGCGAACATTAATCTGCTTGGGCTCGATACTAAAATCCACGAGCAGATATATGGAGTTATTGTTTAAGTTTTTCAGACTCCTTAAAATTGAAAACACCGGCGAGCAAGAACAGATCTCGGCTTGATATTAAAATCCAAAGATCAGTAAATATAGAGTAATTTTCTATCTCTTCTTCGAACTCTATAAATAATGGAGAAGGTTCTGAGTCTTCCTCCCATGGGCTCGTTAAAATTTTTACATGGTTGGATCTATTGAGTTTTCATTCTTTCTTGGACTCGTTAAAACAACAAGAAGGGTATTCTTTTATCTAAAAAGAATAAGGAACGAGAAAGACATATCATATCTTCATTTTCAAAGGCAGTTCAGTCAGTTCTATCCTTGAACATAGCACCTACTTGAGTCTATCTTGTTGATTGGGTTTAGTTTTTTGACCTCAGGGTGAACCTTTCCTCCGAGTTATTTACTCCCTCGGTTGGTTATTCTTCCAACCATATGGAGGGTCTGCTAATGTCTCTTACATTTCAGACTTATTTACCCCATTATGTAAGAAACTGCCTGAGTCACTTTGTGTCGTGCTCAATGTTCAAGGATATACCCTATGTCGGCCATTCTGCAGTTTACCTTGACTTCATGTGTCGGCCTTCCTAGTGTCAGTCTTGTTACATATTCTTTCATATCATCTCTTACCAGCTGAGTGTTTCTCGAGTTGGATGATGGAGGATGCCTTAAGGCCTCCCTTCCAACGAACTTCTTCCCATCGACATCAACTCATTATTCTGGGATTGAAGTTTAGAGTTTCGGTTAGTACCTTGGATATTGCAGTCACCAGTGGAAATTTTCCTCACTGTTGAAAGATGAGAATACATCAATGTCTCTTCTTCGATAGGATTCCCAAGTGTTCGACTCCAAGTCCATTTATTCACACTTGGCGGATCGTACTTGGTACCTTGGACCCCATCATCATTATCGGTGGAAGTCCTTGCATTTGTTAACGGTATACATCAATGACCGGTAATCAAATGATACCCCCCATGTTTGATTATCAGCTCATCTATTCACATGGTTAGGGTTTGTACCTAGAGTTGTTTTGGATGAAGACCTTGGGATTTTGGATGACAATACCTCATTTTGTTGTCACCCAAGTTGCGCAAGACTGAGCCTCACTTATATTCGGCTCTCCATGAGACATAGATCCAGTTTGTTGTTATGGCTATGATCTCTCAGTTTGACATGGATCCACGCTTGTATTTCAAGTGGCCATGCTTTATATACATCTCCTTGTCATGTATTAGAGATCATGTTGTATCACACTGCACATCTATATGATGTCAAAAATGTAATTGCTCGCTGAACTTGATCTTTGTTGCAGGTTTCTTGTGACTTGTTTTCTGCGGTTTCTTCGCTCCTCCTCTGGCTTTGGATTATAATGTATTTCGGCCATAGTTTCTGTTGGCCCGGTTTTGCAACCAGGCTTAGTGCTATGGGCACCTGCTAACTAGTAGAAGTAGTTTCAATAGAATTAAACAAGAAACTAATCTAAACAAAACTAATCATGGATCTATGCAAGAATATAAGCAAATAATGTAAACATTTAAAAAACAAGAACAAGAAAATATTAAAGAATGAATTTGTATTGAAAAATGGGGGGCAAGCAAGTGCTTGCGATAATACCTTCAATGGTGAAGGTTGATGTTGAGCAACTCCCAAGATGAGTAGCTCCAAGCTCCAAGAGGTCTCCTTCTCCAAGGTTGCTTACAATGGCCAAAATGCTCAAGGAAGATTTCGGCAGCATGAGGATGAGATAATGGATGGGTGTGAAATGAGGAGCCCCTACCAACTTTTTATAGGTTTTGGTGGTGGGGAATACCATTTTTGGTTTTGTGGAAACCAAATGGCATTGACCAACATGGTTTAGGTACTTTTCCCTCCTTCTTCCTTTTTTGAATAAAATTAATATTTTAATTCCCTTTTTAATATTTTTGGGAATTTGGACCCTTTTTGAGGGGTTTTAATGCTTTTCAGGAAAAATAATCTTTTTTTAATGGAAAAAGGGGTGTACTAAGGTCTTTTGGTGACCTTTTGTTGGTTTCAGAGGCTCAGATGGTGGAAAAGTGGACAAATGGGTCATGTGAATAAGGGAATGAGCTAGTGAGCACTTTTTAGGTGTTAACAGATTGCCCCCTGATGTGTGAGGGCAGTAGCTCATCGTATGGCCGATAGACATCATAGTTCTTTTGTCTTTTTTCAGGGGTTTGGGAAGGAGAAGAGACCGATTGGAGACTGGAGCCACGGCCCTTGGAAGCTGCAAGAAACAAAAAATATTACATGGCCTCAATATGAATGAGGTATAATCTCTGATAATGGATGAGGCGGGCATTCCCATGCTCGTATCAAGACATATACATAACAATTAGTCCCAAGAAGGGGGATCTAATACATAAAGAATCTACTGGTACACCATAATGGTCCAGGGGACATTATTTTGGGATGTACTCCTGATCATAACGGATCTCAATAACTGATACACTGGAATAACTGAGGAACTGCTGAAACTGAAGGTGTCCAACATCTGTAGGGACTCAAAGACTATGAGTAATCTCTGATAAATAATGTAACTGTATACTTAAGGGAGTATGAAACTGGGGTACATCTGAATACTGTCGCCATGCGCAACCCGGATATCTATAGAAAAAGTGCAACTGGTGTTATCCATAGGAAGACTCTCAAATGTGGAGGAGTCAGGCGGTATCCAGGGTCTTCGACTAATAAGTGAAATGGACGAATACCCTGTGCGAGTCTCAACGATGCGATCAAGGTGTTGAAGTCGAGCATGTGAGAAACAACCATTTGGAGAGGCACTGAAGATTCCTCTCGAAATGATTCGTAGGCACTCATCATAAATGGCGATGAGTCCAAGACACAGGGACCTCTAGGTCTATCCTCTGGAATCAATGTGGTTGTCGTCGACAGAGGGAGACCAACAACTAACAAGGCAATGATGTTTCCTTGATAGGAGCACGAGGTGTAAAACTGAAGTGTTGTAGTACTGATGGTAGGACTGACATACTTGTGGGAATGGGAAATAACTGGGTCAAAGAATGGGTAGACTCAAACTTCCTTTGTTCAGAGCATGATGACATGGTTGACCTGGCAGCGTGGGGAACTGACTTGTAGGTGTGGGGATCATTGCTTTGACTGAATGGTATATATTGACTTTGGGGGGGAGGATGAGCTGATAGGTGCCGTCGAGGGATTATCAAGGTGACATACTGCAGAATACTCTGAACAAAGGCGACCAAAATGGGGAAGCTGCCTGATGAGTAGATGTGATCTGTCGTGGCGCCAAGAGGCACCATTGATTCCTTCTTCGTAGTTTTAATGAGCTCCAAGAAGGGATAAAAGTGTGCTCTGAAATGGTACGGTCCTGTGGATTTTGTGAGCCCAGGATGGCTCATGCTCATGGTTGCTTTCATGTTTAGAGAGTCTGAAAACGGTAAGTGGACTCTATTGGTGTTTCTTTTTCGTAAGTTTAGTCTCTAAGGCCCGAAAAAGCATAAAATGATGCAGATGGAGAACTCTTCTAGCCGATATGACTAGAGTATTCCTTTTTCGTAATTAGTCTACAGGGTCCGGAAAAGGGGTAAACTTATACCAGGTAGACGCCCTTTCAGATACGTTTAACGAGCATGAAAGGAAGCAAGGTTGCTCGGCAATCTTTTCATTGTTTTAGGAGTTAGAAAAGAGCTTAACAGAAACTCCCTAAGTGCCTTTTTCGTAAAAGGGGTTGCTCGGCCCGAAAAAGGGATAAAATTATACCGAACTAAAAGGGAGTGATGAGGGCGAGAAAAGGTCTCAAGCATCATTAGCAGTGCGGAAAACTGGATCCGGTGACATAAGGATTGTTGAACAAGGAGAACGGCCGATGTGGCACGCAAACCGAGGCTATGTGGGGGGCATGAAAAATGCCCTGAAAATCAGGACGTGACAGCGAGAAATGATCTCACACATCATCACGAGCGCGAAAAACTGAATCCGGAGATATAAGGCACGTCGAAAATGGAGAACGGCCGATGTGGCACGCAAATCGAGGTGACGAGGGGGCATGGAAAAAATGCCCAAAAAAATCTAAAGGTGAGAGCGAGAAATGATTTCAAGCATCATCACGGGCGTGGAAAACTGACTTCGGCGATATAAGACACGTCAAAAACGGAGAACGGCCGATGCGGCACGTAAATTGAGGCCACGAGGGGGGGCCAATAAATGGTCAAAAGATGGAAGCCGTCAAAATGGGAAAAGGAAGGAACCTGCATGAAGTTCTCGCTGTGCTGATTCCAACGGTACCAACGGTTTGAGAAATGGACTTCGTATGATCCCGCAATGGTTGGTTGAAAATTGGTGAAATTTCTATAAATAGGGCGTGGGGCCCAAATGACTTGTCATTGTTATGTGTGAGTTTGATAGAGCTATCAGAGCTATTTCTTGATTTCCAGGAGATTTCACCGTTGGTTTTCGATTATGCGAGTTTCAGGTAACTCTATTTGCCTTAGCCTTTTCAATTATGTCTTTTTTGTTTGGCGGCGGGCTCCCGAAGGCCGCGAAATTCCATGTTTACCCTTCAACGTGGAATATCGCGGGTTTCGGGTCTGTTCCTGCGATGAACCGCGCGGGTTTCAGGTTGACAGTCGCGATGTTCATCGCGACTGTGAGGTTGGAACCCGCGATGTTCATCGCGAGTTCATGGGAGATAGTCGCGATGTTCATTGCGACTGTCTGGCCAAAATCCGCGATGTTCATCGCGGGTTTTTGCATGGAGGCCGCGATGGTCATCGCGGATTTTGGTGGAAATGCCGTGATGGTCATCGCGACTTTTGGTGGAAATTCCGTGATGGTCATCGCGGATTTTGGTGGAAAAGCCACGATGGGTTTTTTTTTTATTTTAAAAATTCATGCTGGGGCTAAAAAATTTCTTCTGTTTTCTGGCAGGATGTTGAGGAGACCATTGTCGTCGTGGCGAGAGTAGGAGATCAATGATGATCTTATGGAGAAGATTCAGACTGATCCGGGGGTGCGACAGACTCTGGCTATGAGCGGGATTTTGAAGTTCGCTCAGATCCCACCTATTCGTTCAGTGAGACGGCTCCTGAACAAGCTAGTGAGTTGGTGGGTGCCGGCGGAGGGTGCATTTATTATTGGGGGTGAGAGGTTGGAGATCACTCTCACGGATGTCTATTTTTTGACTGGGTTGCCTCGTTTGGGTGAGGTGGGCGATCTCCTGCCGAGGATCCCGCCGGGTGTGGATATGGAGGACTTGTTACAGACCTTCTGTGTTGATGATGCTGTTTTGCATAACAGCTCTATCAGTCTGCGATCCCTACGTGAGTGGGATATGCGGGCTGTTGGGGCATGTGTTCTGAGGATATTGGGTGCTGCTGCGCCACATCGTATGTCTGGTGGACAAACGATGATGGTGGACTCTGTTCTCCGGGGGACTTATTATGCTTGGGGGCAGATGTTTCTGGCTGGTGTCCGGAGGGATCTGGACAAGGCCATTCGAGAGGGAGGTGAGTTCTGTTATGCCTCCTTCCTATGTTGTTTTTTCTTTGAGCGCTTGCCGACCTTGCGGCCACGGGTACCCATTCGTGCTGGTCTGGTGAGTGAGCCTCGCATGATGAGGTGGGGGCAGATGATGCCTCGTGGCGGCGGTGGTGTGTGTGGTTTCTTCACTGTGGATTTTTATGAGCAGTGGGAGCAGATGCCCCTGCTGATTGAGGACTACCCTTATGCCGGCATGGACTACCGAGGCAACCCCGAGATGCCTCGTGCCCCAGGACAGGCCTGGAGTTTAGACGGTATGTTTTGTGTTTTATTTTATATTATATCACGTGTTGTTTGATTTATCAGTCTATGATTATAGTTGCATATGATGGTTTATTTGCATTGTGCAGATGTGGGTCCAGTGCCACCGGCCGACTATGTGGCTCGTCAGGGGCGAGCGATGGTGGTCGCCCATCCACCTGCAGCGGTACCACCTCCATGTGGTGGAGGATTTGCGGCTCGTGGGAGAGGGGTTGGCCCTTGAGATGACGCCATAGAGGGTGTCAGACAGACCTTCGACCGGATCCTAGCTGAACTCCCCGAGGATGGTTGGAGAGACCTAGATCGGGATATTTTGGAGGGTTGCTTCGGTGCGCCGCCTGAGTGGCGGTCGCTCTTGTTGAGGACAACAGTGTTTGTGGCAGGGCACAGGGGTGGTGCTCGGGACGTCCCGGCAGAGCCGGCTCAGATGAGGATCCGTCTACGGGGTGACCCAGCGGGGCCAGCGGAGGAGGCGCCAGAGGAGCGCAGAGTTCGGGCTCGCCATGACCCGGCGGGGCCAGCGGAGGAGGAGCCGGAGGAGCCTAGGGATCCTGATGAGTAGATGATATTGTATCTGCCCCCAAATGCTGATGAGCATATGGGGAAGCATTTTTTGTACGATTGATGTATTTTTTGTATATCGGGTGTTGAGAGCACATATGAAATATTGACTATCATGGTTTATGTATATATATTTTGATATATGGTCGTGTATGCACGTGGATGCACATTTGTCTTTTGTATATGCCCGTGGAGGCACATGTTGTGCATGTGGATGCAGTATTTTGCTATTTGTTTATGCCCGTGGAGGCACATGTTATGCACGTGGATGCACTATTTTGTTTTAGTATATGCCCGTGGAGGCACATGTTATGCACATGGATGCACATTTTGGTTATGACATGATGTGATTGGTGTGCCAGTCGAGGACATTGTTGGCCATATGGTCTGTTATGCTATTGAGGTGTCTTGGGACATGTGTGATCGAAATGGATTCAAACTGTCTAACCATTTGTTTAGTGCGCAGGAATTTTCTGAAAAGACAGGGATCGCGTACCTGGTAATCATTGTTGAGCTGGGAAACTAGGAGCTGTGAGTCCAAGAAAACGTTGAGGTGACGGATGCTCATTTGGAGAGCTGCGGCCAGGAGACCGGTCACGGCATCGTATTCAGCTTGGTTATTGGTGGCGGCACCTAAACATACTCCGTCAATGTGAATTAACTCATGTGAAGGGGAGTATATTACCCAAGCTGCGGAGGCGATATTGGGAGACCAACGGCTTGCACCATCAGCGAAACCGACATAGCAGAGTGGAAGAGGATCCATCTGTGGTCATGCAGAGAAAAACAAATATTTAGGTTTTTTGAATTTTTTGTGAACAAAGAAAGTATGCCTATACTAAAATGGACGGTGGTGTCCATCATATTTTCTATGGGTAAAATCGTTTAAGGTACAACCCGTTGCGTGGGTTGCGTAGGGGATTGCCTTCTGAATCGGTCAAAATGTATGCCCCCTGCCCGAGGCAGGCGTGTATGACGTAGGGGCCTTGCCACATAGACACAAACTTTCCCTTTCCGGTTTTATCATGAGCTTGATCGTAAGCGAGGACAAGATCTCCCTCAGAAAAGGTTCTTGGGTGGACGTGTTTGTCGTAACTTAGTTTTGATCGTTGTTTAGCTGCTTCCATGTTTTGAATGGCTGTGCGCCGATCTTCATCGGCCTGCTCTAGGAGTAGTAAACGTTGCTCGATCGGGGAAGTGTCCGGTAGGAGTTCAACGACGATATGTAAGGCTGGGATCTGGCACTCAATAGGGAGGACGGATTCAACACCGTGAACTAAATGGAAAGGGGTAAAACCAGTGGCGGTTTTGGTTGAGGTGCGGTAGGCCCATAGTGCCGGGAAAAGCATGTGGTGCCAATTGGATTTGTGCTTGTCTACAGTACGTTGGAGAATGGTCTTCAAAATTTTATTGATCGCTTCGACTTGGCTGTTTCCTTGGGTATAGTAGGCAGAAGAGAAATGGTGTTCAAATTTCAACATGGTTGATAAATCTTTCCAGACGGCATCTTCGAAGTGAGAGCCATGGTCGGAGACTAGTTGCTTCGGCACTCCGAAACGAGCGATAACATGGTTGAAGAAAAATCGTGCTGCAGTGTCAGCTTTGCAATTATAAGTCGGCATGGCTTCCTCCCACTTGGCGAAATAATCTACGGCCACAATGATGTGCTTATGCCTGCCGACTGACGTGGGGTTGCAATCGAGGAAGCCAATGGCCCATTTGCAGAATGGTCCGACAGTGATGATTGGATGAAGGGGGGCGGGAGGGGTTCTTGCTTTGGGGGCAAAAAGTTAGCAGTTCTGGCAGTGCTTGACTGCGGTGATGCAATCAGTAAACAATGATGGCCAAAAATAACCTTCCCGAATGATCTTATGGGCGGTGGCCATGCCGGAGAAATGGCCTCCGCAAGCACCGCTGTGACAATCATTGAGGACTTGTTCTGCCTCACTATGGGATAGGCATCGGCGTAGGATGGTATCAACGCCGCGTCGGTAAAGTACGTCCCCTGACAAGAGGTATCGGGGGGCGTGGTGTCGTATGCGACGGCGTCCGTCACGATCGATGTGTGGTCAAAATTTTTGCGTGCGAAGGTAAGTCAAAATGTCTCCGTACCAAGGGTCGTCAGACGAAATGATGAATATTTGCTCGTCAATCAGGTCTGTTTGGATAACGGGTGATGTCGAAGAGGATGGGAGATCAGTGATGAGGTGAGCAAGTGCGAGGGCTTTAGTGCTCTTGGGAGTTCTGAAAGTGAGGTCATATTCCTGGAGGATAATGACCCATTTAGCAACACGACCTTGTAGGAGCCGCTGGGTTAGGAGATAGACCATAGGGTTGGAGTCGGCCACGACTGTGGTATGACTGAGTAGAATGTAGTGTCGCAACTTTTGCACGGAAAAGACTACAACTAGGGATAATATTTTCTCGTATGGGTAACGCAGAGGTGGTCCAGACAAGGTCTGGCTGACGTAATAAATCACATGCTCTTGGTGAGAGGCATTTTCTTGGACCAAAACTCCGGACACAGCATATTCAGATGCCGAGACATAAAGGGTGAAGTCTTGAGTGAAATCCGGTGGGGATATCAAGGGGGCTTGTGTGAGAGCTTTCTTGAGGGCTTCGAATGCCGTGTCTGCTTGCTCATCCCAAACAAAAGGTATGTGGGTACGAAGTAAGCGTAAGAACCCGTGGACTTTGGTGGCGTAATCAGGAACGAAGCGCCTAAGGAAATTGGATCGCCCTTGTAGAATCTGGAGCTGCCGAAGCGTGCGAGGAGGAGGAAGTTCTAAGATGGCTTTGAATTTCAAGGGATCGACAGTGATTCTGTCTTGGGAAATAATGAAACCCAACAACTGGCCTGCCGGGACGCAAAAGACACATTTGTGTGGGTTCAAGCGGATTTTATATTTGCGACAACGCAGGAAAACTTACCGGAGGTCGTTAAGGTGGTCTGATCGTTTTCGGGAACGAGCTGTGAGGTCATCAAGGTAGACTCGCAGGATATGAACCAAGTCGTGAAAGCAATAGGTCATGGCTCGCTGGAAAGTGGCACCAGCATTTTTAAGGCTGAATGGCATGACACGATAGGAAAAGGTGCCCCATGGGGTGGTGAAGGCAGTCTTGTACTGATCCTCTTTACGGATGTGAATCTGGTTGTATCCGGAAAACCCATCCATGAAAGATAGGACCTCATGGCCCGCACACTCATCAATGAGTTGGTCAATGAATGGCGTGGGGAAATTGTCTTTTGGACAAGCGTGGTTTAAGTCACGGAAATCAGTGCATACTCTAAGGGTGCCTTGCTTTTTGTTGACGGGAACGGGGTTCGACACCCAGGTGGTGTATGGAATAGGATAAATGAATCCTGCTTTGCGAAGTTTCTCGACCTCAGATTTGACAGTGGGGAGTTTGGAAGGATGAATGGGTCGCTGTTTCTGACGAACAGGGGGTACCTCCGGCCATGTATCAATGTTGTGTTCTATGATGGTGGGGTCGAGACCAGGCATCTCGGTATAGGAAAAGGCAAAGACATCACGGAACTCTTGAAAGAGCTTTTTGTACGCCTGAGTTTCTGCTTGAGTGCAAGATGAGCCCAGCGAGATGAGCTCAGGTTTCCCAGGTGTTGTGGAAATATCTATCTGTATAGTGGGGGAAATGTTGGACATGTTCCCTTCTTCAAAGGCATCCGGTGCTGGGATGGGGTCCTTTAACCAATCGACCTTGGTGGGTATGAAGTCTTTCGATTCGACTGATAGCTGGTTGGATGCGGTGGATGTAGATGTTTCCGGGAGGAAATACGAGCGATGATGCATATCATCCCAAGGGTAGTCGGGTGCAGTGAGTGTCTCCAAAATTTGCTCATCAGTATTGAAGTAGTCAGACCATAAATCAAGGGGTTCTGGTTTGAAAGTTGTTGAAATCATATATATTGTATTGACTTCTTCCGACGAGGATGATGGCGGGGGGTAGATCTCCTCGATGAGGGGAGGAGATATCTCCAAATCAACGTTGTTTAAATCATACAATGCTGCTCTATAGTCAGGGAGATCAGGACAATGGTGAGAGTAGTGGCCGTAAACACTGCATATGGCACAAGGATGGTTGGTTCGCAGTGATCTGTCGCGAGGCTGAGGAGGTGGCTCAAGTCTAACGACTGGGATGCCAGTGTCATCGTCCAACATATTCATGTGCTCTTGGAGTGCTGGTAACTGTGGGAATTGATGAGTCGGATGGCCTATCTCATCGCACAAAGAGAATTTAGGAGGAGCTCGAAATACTGGTGGGGGTTTGACTGCCTTAGGGGGTGGTATAGCAGTGTATGGTTGTGGACCTCTGCCCCTAGTGTGCTTGACAAGAGGAGGAGGATTGGTTGACGACGAAGGGATTATGAGACCAGGAGATGGTTTCGTCGACGACAACGGGATTGTGACACCAGGAGGAGGTTGAGTAGTGGTAACAATAGGTTGTACCGGTTGGAGGATGACATTTGGTGTCGGCGGTGGAATGGGAGGCGAAATGTACCACACGGGTAATCCCAATATTAACCCGGGTAGACTAAGGGTAGCCATAACCGGGGCGCTTACTACACCCGAAGGAGGAAATAGAAAGGGGATGGTGTGGATGGGTGTAACACCGATGTGACTAGGGACCAATGGTGGTTGACTACCGGGTGCTTGTGTATTCTGTGAAAGAGTACAGAGGTTTGCGACGTGGGTCTCCGGTGACGGTGGTGGAATGGCCTGGAATGTAGAGGTCATTGGTGTATCTGAGTAAAGTCTGGGCCCTACAGAAGAAACAAAGGAGGTAGTTGCACTAGAAGTGGGTTGTTCAACCATGGGGAGAACATTTTTGGGTGCTGCAGGGGCATTGGGATCATAGTAGGTGAGTTGGTCAATTTTGACCACGCGTCCCTCATGGGGGAACATCATGGTGCGAAAAACGGATGAGGCGACCGCTTTCATGGCGTACATGTAACTGCGGCCAAGTAAAAGGTTATAATCGAGCTGGGCATTAATGACCTCTATGTCGATGAGCACAGTTTTCCCACCTAATTGGACGGGGACCTTGGGTAGTAAACCTTGAGGTTGAGCTGACCGGCCGTCGTAGGCCCGCAATGCAGTGGTGGATTGTTGGAGAGTAGGGGATCCCAACTTCTTCCAAACGAATGTGGACATGACGCATGTAGAGGCACCCTCGTCGATGATACACCGATGGATGACAAGATTCCGAATAGAAACAGAAACTTGGACTGCTATGGTGGAAGGAAGACGTGGTTCGGACTGGTCCAAATCAAAGGTCATCAATTTCGAATCATTTGGGTCAGTCGCCCCAATAGCGGAAAGTAAAGTCTTGCGCTGCATAGGACAGTTTTTTAAGACTTCTAACGCAGACATGGCTGCGGGAGATTGAGCTAAGTCATCTACGATGTTGTAATTTGACGCAGCCCGTGCATTGGGGTTGTTGTTGATACGTCGAAGTGGGAAACGAGGTGCTTTAGAGGCTCCATCGAGTGGAAGCGGTGGTATACGTAACGTCTGATCAGTGGGATGAGCGTTAGTATCCTTATCGGCGGGGGGGCTTCGGAGGTAGGGCCATACTGGTTCCGACGTGTCTGAATGTTGACATCGGAAGTGGACATCATCAATAAGTGGTGAGTGCCTGAATCAAACATGGGTTGATCAGGAGCGGCGTAAGTGATTTGTTGTGGTGGCACGTTGCCCTGTGGGGGAGCTAACGGCTGAGTGTTCACCACTCCTTGTGTTGGAAAAGGGTTTTGTAGCACCAAAGGTTGTTGTTGAGGTGGTGGAGGGTTGGGTGGCAGCTGAGGAGCAGCCTGCCCTTGACGATGGGCGTCATCTGTCCATAGTTGCCGGGCTCGCTCCAAATGTGGGCAAGCGTGGGTATAGTGGCCATAGACCCCACAAATAGAACAAGGATGGTTTGTTCGTAAATAAGCATTTTTGGCTTGCTTAGGTGGCCGATCAGGATTTTGATGAGCAGGTGCCGCGTTATTATTTTGCGGAGGATGGGGAGGGTGTGGAGCTTGGTTATGGTTTTGGTTGTTTCCACGGTTACGTCCTCTTCCACGGTTTGGTTTCCCACCCTGGTTATTTTGGTATTGGGGCTGATGTTGTTGTGCGTACACATGCCCTTGAGCATTCGGGGAATTGTGGGGAGCCGCAGGTACGGGAGCAGGTTGCGGTGGGTAATATGTAGGTGGAGCTGGCGGTGGTCCAGTTGCCTGTTGGGGTTGTTGGTACCCCTGAGCTATTGGATGTGTTGGATTAGCTGGTGCAGCTTGCTGTGGGTACTGCATTTGTTGTGGCGAGAACTGAATGGGGTTCTGTGTAGCAGATTGGTTATAGTATGTAGGAGGTACATATGCTGATGGCGCTTGTCCATAGCAATGTTGTGGACAAGAGGGTCCATGAATATGATGTGTCTGGTTTGTTGGAGCGTAAGAAGTTGTCGCTCCGGAACTGGATGTAGCCCTAGAGAGGTCTGGGGCAGGCATGGTACTCACCATGCTGAAAGGTTTAGCTTGGGGTGTGATTTGGCCAATAATGCCATCGGCGACATGAGATGCCCCCGGCGCGTCACTGCGTGAAGAGTCACATCATGGGGCGTCTGGTATGATTGTGTATAGATAACCCGACTGGGCGTAAATGAGATCAAACTGTTGGGCTTTGAAGATGGCCTCTTCTTCAGACTGGGGTCTTTCAGATGCCACATCCTTCGCAATGAGAGGGAGGAGGGATTTTAGAAACCAATCTAAGAAGATACGGTTGTCTAATTTGATTTTGCAGAGGCTTCGACGCCACTCATGAATGTGGTTAGTGATGTGGGTGGCCGTGTTTTGTCTGCAAGACAGTAGGATCTCGACGCCCACATCATAGCGGACAGGTAACTGAAAGAACTGCAGGAAGGTGGAGGCAAGGGAGGTAAAGGTGGCATGCGTCCCATGGGGCTGCTCAATATACCGCTTGGTTGCAGAGCCAATGAAAGTGCGCTGTAACAGACGGAGGCGGACAGAGTCGTCCACTATGGAGTTGGAGGAACACCATAGATGGAAGGACATGATATGGTTCTGGGGGTCCTCACCTGCCTTACCCTCAAACTTAGGGATGTCGGAGGGGAGTTTGGTGGGCATGTGAGGCCACGCAGGATCATGTCTGATAGGGTCATTGGTGAGCCTGGCTAAATCTGACAAGTTCAGACTTTCCATATATGGTAAGCTAGCAGATGTAGGGACTGGGACATGTCTAGTCATGGTGGTATGGGGTCCAGCAGCTCCTAAAGGTATGCTAGGTATTGAAGGTATATGTCCTCCAATAGGTGTGGTCTGGTAAGGGCCAGCGCTTCCTAGTGCAACATGGGTTACACTAGGGTTCGGAATAGTAGTGGTGATTCCTGGGATAGGGTTTGTGGAAACTAGATGGGGTGTGACCCCTATGTTGGGCATACCCATAACAGGTGGTGGCCCTGTGTTGGGAATTCCTATAACAGGAGGTGGCCCTGTGTTGGGCATTCCTAAATGTGGAGTGTTTCCCATATTGGGCATTCCCAGGGGGGTGGTTGTTGCAATGGACGGCACTGCAGTAGAAGGGTCTGTAGACATCTCTCCTATGGTGCTGGTAAATAGTGGATCAAATGGTGTTCCAGACATAATGTTGGTTGGGAATAATGCGGTGGGATTTTCGGATTCTGCCTCAGAATCAGAAGTGAAGTGAGGCGTGTCAGAATCGGATGACTGTCTAGTTGACCGACGATGTGTCGAGTCAAGGGATAAGGCTCTGCGTCGGTGACGTGGAGAGCCAAGTGGAATAAACTCTGGGATTTCGCCCTGGAGACGACGAGAGCGTCTAAAATTCTCAATGGTGAGAATTAAGTTTTTGTGTAAAAAATCTGTTTAAGTATCAGGTGGTGATATATATAAAAAAGCTCAAAACCCTAATGCAACCGAGGGTGCAAGAAGGGGAGTGAAAAAGAAGGCTCTCAGGCCAAAAAATCAACCTCAAAAAAGGCACTTATTCTAGCAGCTGTGCTACAATAAGCGGAGGAATGCAACAAATGGTCGGAGTACCAACATGCAAACGGCTTCTAGAAAAATAGGTGTAACTAGACCAAGGGTGGGTTGAATCATGCAAACACCTAACTAAAAGTATTGTGACTCAAACAAACGATATTCTCTGCAAGGTGATGAAATCCAAGTCAGACAATATGAGTGTTGAGACAACGGCTAGATATCCCCCTACCGGGAGGGACACTGGGTAATCAATCCTAAAGAAAGGCTACTAGGATACTCCGTTCATGACGCGTCGAGAAAAGGTAAATCTGCCGTTTGGTTCTTTGATCGCAATATCCCAATACAGGGATATCCCGAGAACTGCGAATGGTAACCCTTCGGTTACTGAATGGATTTCGGTATTCCACTCAGGCTTCCGGAACCATCCTCGCGAATTCAACCCTCCTAGGGGAGAGGCCTTCGCACAAACCGGTTGTGACCGCGCCAATAAATACTAAGAGGTTTTAGCTCCCTAAAGGACAACAACTATGTCTCAGATGTAATAACTGAGGGGTGTTATTGGAACACCTATCCCCCCAATACTACCTAGCTACAAAGTTCTTTTAGTGTTCCCCAAGTGGGGTTAAAAGTGTGTTGAAATTAGGGTAAGTTTTAAGGCTCAGTTCAATTAAGTGATCGAGTGGGTGCACATGTGGTATTGTAAACTGAACTTGAAAGAAGTAAATGCTTTACTGAAAATTTCAAAAAATAAAGTATCTTTCGAAAATAAAAAAGCAATTTTATGACTTTTTTCAATAAATGGAAATTAAATGCTTTTTAATGACTTATTAAAAAAACAAAGGCTTTCTTGAAATATAAAAGCAAATAATATTACTTCTAAAAGAAATAAATGGATTTCTTTTCAAGGAAATTGCTAAGGGCAAGATATTTAAAGAAGTAAACAGGAAAAGTTTTTAACCTAGATAAACTGCAAAATAAGTCTTTCTTTCACTTTCTTGAAATTTTTTAAAAAGACTTCTAGATGTGCATTTAAATAGTAAAAAAAAATAAAAATTTATATGGCTGTAAATTATGCAGAATTTAATACTGTAAAAATGTGCTATGTGGGCAGAAAATACAGTAAAAAATAATTTTTTGAATCGGAATGGCCGAATGAAAAAATAAGCAGCGCGGCTTTTGACAGAAAATCCGTGATGGACCGCGCGGGTTTCTGTCGCACAGCTGCGATGGACCGCGCGGGATTCAGGCGCACTGTCGCGATGGACCGCGCGGGATTCAGGCGCACTGTCGCGATGGACTGCACGGAAAATGTCCGCGAAGGCGCGATGTGCAGCGCGCAAACAGGCCGCAAGGCCGCGGAGATCCGCACGGAAAATGGCCGCGCAACCGCGATGTGCAGCGCGGAAATAGGCCGCGATGCCGCGGTGAACCGCGCGGAAAAAGTCCGAAAAGTCGCGGTGGAACGCGCGGAAAAATGTCAAAAAGTCGCGATGGACCGCGCGACTGTCAGGCTAAAAACCGCGAGGCGATAGCCGTGCACGAAAGCCGAAAAACGAACCCGAAAATTGAGAATTCCGGGCTATTAATGGCAATAGATGGGGCCAAAAACTAGAACAGCAATGGATCTGCTGTCTAGAATGGCAAATCTATGGATCTAAAGGCTAAAAACTAATAAAAAACTAAAATTAAAATCAAAATTTGAGATCTATTGTTCAAAGCCAGCGGAGTCGCCAAAAACTGTTGGCCCGGTTTTGCAACCAGGCTTAGTGCTATGGGCACCTGCTAACTAGTAGCAGCAGTTTCAATAGAATTAAACAAGAAACTAATCTAAACAAAACTAATCATGGATCTATGCAAGAATATAAGTAAATAATGTAAACATTTAAAAAACAAGAACAATAAAATATTAAAGAATGAATTTGTATTGAAAAATGGGGGGCAAGCAAGTGCTTGCGATAATACCTTCAATGGTGAAGGTTGATGTTGAGCAACTCCCAAGATGAGTAGCTCCAAGCTCCAAGAGGTCTCCTTCTCCAAGGTTGCTTACAATGGCTAAAATGCTCAAGGAAGATTTCGGCAGCATGAGGATGAGATAATGGATGGGTGTGAAATGAGGAGCCCCTACCACCTTTTTATAGGTTTTGGTGGTGGGGAATACCATTTTTGGTTTTGTGGAAACCAAATGGTATTGACCAACATGGTTTAGGTACTTTTCCCTCCTTTTTCCTTTTTTTAATAAAATTAATATTTTAATTCCCTTTTTAATATTTTTGGGAATTTGGACCCTTTTTGAGGGTTTTTTATGCTTTTCAGGAAAAATAATCTTTTTTTAATGGAAAAAGGGGTGTACTAAGGTCGTTTGGTGACCTTTTGTTGGTTTCAGAGGCTCAGATGGTGGAAAAGTGGACAAATGGGTCATGTGAATAAGGGAATGAGCTAGTGAGCACTTTTTAAGTGTTAACAGTTTTCCTCTGACCTCACACATTAGGGGGCATCTGTTATAGGTTAAACTTGCACCTCTCCGTCTGTGATCACCTTGAGCTGTTGATCACACAAAAGGACAACTTGGATAGAGGAGCATGTTGATCTTAGATGATACTTTGACTTACTCCATTTCCTAATTTTACTGGAAAAAACCCTAAACATATCATTCTGAGATATGAGCGCTACTCTACCTAGAGAGACTAGCGCCCATACGCTACTCCAGTGTATAAAAGTAGCGCCCAAAGCCTTATGGGTGCTACTCTTTCTCAGCATAGTAGTGCTCACCATTTAAAATCGAATGAACGATAGTTGGTAAGCACTAAAGTAGCGCCCTATACGCTACTTCACTGTATAATAGTCGCGTACATATCAAAAGATGATTAAAAAATAATTAATTTCTCGAGGAGGATTAGTTGCTGGTAGTTTCCCAACTTCCCCAACTTCCTCCATAACCATACATCGACCTGAACTACTTCTCTAATCCTATAAATACAAAGAAGACTAAAGAGAAAGGTTAGATGGATTAAGGGAGAAACTTTGAGACATAGAGATCTAAAGAAGAAGCTTACATTTGGAGGAGTTGATGCTGAAGATATCCAAGCCAGAGAAGAGCCAGAACCCAGAATCAAGTTGCAGGAGCCTGTCATAGAGTCAGGTATACTTGTACATCGATTTACTTTTGACAATAAAGGTTGAAGTGTCTTTCTTGTTCCAATTTAAATGTGTTATGAAATGGCATCTTAATTTGGATTTGTTTTGGTCAATTTTGAATGTTAAAAATTGTTTTTGTTTCTTTCAAACTTTATATATTTCCCAAAATGCTTTGAGAAAGGTATTGTTATTGCAGGTTTACCGAAAGGAAGGTGGATTTGAAGGTTGAGCACAAGATCAAGTTAAGGCTAGGATCGAACTTCGATTGAAAGGTGTGTTCTCAAGATCCATAACTTATTTCTTTTCGTAAATATCACTGTAATATCATCAATACGCTTACCCTTCACCCCACTCCAGTTGATAGCATTAGTTTCCTTGCTACAGGGTAGATTTTCCTGCCAACAAAGAAGAGTAACCCCGATACGGTAGGGAGGTCAACCGAGGGGTCACTCGGTACTTCGTCAGGAGATTGGATTGGATCGTGCGAAAACCACTTCGAGGACTCCATCGATTCGCTGGACCAACCGTCGAAGACAGGTTTGAAGTATTTTTATTTTACTCATTTTGCTAAATATTTTTGAGAATGAATAAATCTGAGTATATTGTTTTACATATTGACCTTCATGTACTACAATATATTGAATTAGATCTGTGACTTCTATATCTTCTTCTAAAAAAAAAAAATCATACTGGAAGTTTCTTTTTGGGACCCGTAAAGGGGGTCCCTACATTGGTGTCCCTACATTTGGTATCAGAGCTGGTTGAGCCTTGAGGGCATCGGACTCACATTATTTAGGGGTCTGCAGTAAAATTGTGAAGGTTTGGAGGAGACCGACGGCAACGGCTGGACCAACAAATATTCGGCGGAAGTTGGATCGACCATCTGAACAGGTTACATTTCTTTAATCATTGTTATATTCGTATGATGATCGCAAGTGTATAATTATTGTTTAAGTTTTAACAAGTTTATATTTGCTTAAAAGGAGAGATTCCAATCTGCTCTCTTTCAATTGTGAATGCATGGACTGTGTAATTTTTGTTTTGGTTCAATTTGTAAACAAAATTTATACTTTATGAGGAAAATAAATTGCGATATGCCTGTTTCTATCCCATTCAATCTCTGTCAATTAAAATGGAATATGATTCAGGCGTTTGCAAGAAGTTAGATACCCTGTGAGATCTCTGTTTTTTTTTTGTAAAGAAAATCTATATTTACTGAGCAAGGAAAGTTTGACACTCTGTCTGTCTCTATAGTTTTTTTTTTATGAGATTCCTGCTTAGATCTTTGTTAAATTCATTAATACAGCCATGGGAAGTAGAATATGGTTTCAAGCGAATCCCATTGAAGTGCGAAATCATGTTTGTTCCTATTTATGAATTCTCTGTTTTACCCTGATGTGGAAACGTAATAATGCCCAACATGTAGAAGTCACATCCTTATATGTGTAACCATTTAAAATATTTCTATGTGTAAACATTCATTTCCAGATAAAATCTGAATCTACGCCCATCTATGTTTGTGTAGCAAACATATCAAATTGAATCTGATTTTGTCCATCTCTATCGTGTGAGTATTCATTTCAGAATGAATCTGAGTTTGTCCATCTCTATTGTGTGAGTATTCATTTTAGAATCGAATCTGACTTTATGTCCATCTCTGTCTATTCAAATTCTTATCTTCAAATCGTATAGGTATCAATGATGCGATTCTGCACAATATTTATATTAACTTTTGAAAAGGGAAAAACACCTTCATGCATCGAGAATTGGGATCGTTACCCTTTGAAATTCCAAGTTTTCAATTATATCTCCATCTAGTTAAATTCTAACTCTCATATCGTGTGGATATCGGCCATGTAATTCTGCACAAGAATTCTAGTAACTTCTATAGATGACAAACGCCTTCATACACTCTTATCATGGACCGTTACCTTTCAAAATCAATGTCTTCAATTATAACTCTGCCAAATTAAATCCTTATTCTCAGATCGTGTGGACGTCAATTATGCGATTCTGCATAAGATATATGATAACTTCTGTAAGGGAAAAACGTCTTCATGCACTGAGATCTTGAACTGTTACCTTCTTAAATCTGTGTATTCGTTGTATCTCTGTCTAATTGAATTCAGATCGAGTAGGTCCCAATCTTTAATTTCCACGCAGGGTATACTTTCACCTTGTATGGATTAACATCTTTGCACTAGATCACGGCCCTGATCACTTAACCATTGTCCAAAACGTTGATCAATCTTTGTTACGATTCTTAAGAAATGAGGGTTTATTTTACCACCTGTCAACCATCAGTCTACTAACAGATAATTCTGAGTGGCGTCGAGTCGTAGCAATTGCAGAGTTAAAAACCATAATTGATTATTAGATCTCTTCTCTCTTCAATTAAAACTTGGTATTATTTCTCTTGAACTTCAGTGTTGCTCCGGTCATCAACCAATACAGTTGTTGCGTAGGAGATTCTTATTAGATTAGGCGAAACTGCTCCCCTCTGTAAACATCAACGATTATAGAGGGACTGGAAGAGTCTATGACTATGAGAGTAATACACTCTATAATTAAAGTTAGCCAATTAAGTCAAGGTAGAAAATTACGGGTTCGACTCTTAGTTGATAAAGTACGCCATGCAAAATCCTGAGATTGATCTTTCAGATCAAATCCCGCATTACCTTTAGTGTATTCATGGGGAGTCGATCTGCGATCCACAATTTAAATCATTGCGTTATAATTACTTAAATTCCGGGTTCGATGTAGTAATCTCCGCCTAAAAGCCTTTGTTACATCTATCGTTGATTTCGGAATCACGCATATAACGTTGGCACCTTGAAGTTATCGAAACCAACTCGCTTATTTAGCCACGACATTCACTATGAATTCCAGTTAATTATTCTCATTCTATACCTACTTTGCATGAACCCGAACTCTTCTTGACCAATAAACCAAGTGTTACAGGCTAGAGTTGATTGGCCTCATCATATTCAGGTTCGCTGTATTGCGAAATGACCGTTGAATGGTTAATGTCGACTTCATTATGGTGACTATAATATGTATTTGAGTTTGAATTTACACTAATTGTAACTATGCATCCCTGAGGAATTGACAACTACGCTCAGATCGAATAAATTCAGCTTGTTAGGTTTCTTTGCACCACCAAAACGTGTAAAACTCGCTCTGTTTTAACCCAAAAATTTGTTCCCTGTGGATTATCGTGTACCCGTGCATAAACTGAAGAATTCCTAGATTGAATTCTTTGAAATCGTGTCTTTCGTGATAAATACCTATGTGTTAAGTTTCATCTCTGTCTTCTGTGGATACCGTATATCCGTGTATTTTTTTTTTTAGATCTAAGAATTTATGGATATTTTAACCCTGTTTCTTTTTATACCTATGCTGCCGAATCTCTGTGAATATGTTGATATTGGGAAAAATAACAAGTGATAATTCGATCCGACTTTCTATGTAAAACATAAAATCTGTCTCGGATTACCGAAGATTATATTTTTCTTTCCATATCAAATTAATGCTTGTGATATGCAATCTTCAAAATCCAGGATGGATGAATTTGTAAACCTGTGTTGGTTCCACTCTTTTGGGTTTTCCATATTTTATGAATAAGAATTATGACTCTGCTCCTTCAACCTCTGTCGTTTCCCATTTAGTGATCCAGAATTGCCTCAGTTGGAATTTAATTTAATTTTAAATTTGTTCGCGATCTATTATGGTGATTTCCAGTTTCATAGTCGAATCGCATTGGGTCCATTTGAAGATCTCTGTGTCATACATGATTGGGAGATTTTCCAGTTTTATATGTGAACCGTACTGAACCTTCCAAGGATCTCTGTGTCCTATTTCCAATATTGAATTGCATCTTGGATTCATACTCAGAGATATAATAGATCCCCAAACATCTCTGCGTCTAATTTCCATATTGATGGCATTCCAAATTGATGGCCTTTTGCATTTAGAATTCAAATCTTGGTATTGGATTTTAAATTCACAGCATTTCCAAAATTAATGGCATTCCACATTGATGGTGTTTTGTTTTCAACTCAAGTAATCGAATTCAAATCCCGGCATTGATTTTAATTCATAAAATTTAAAAATTGATGGCATTTCAAGATTGTTGGTGTAAGAATTCCATAACTTTGTTTAATTTTGGGAGAACTTAGACCGTGTGGTGCAAGGTTTGATCTTGTCATGTAACGGTTGATATGACTTTGATAATATTGGATAGATGTTTGTCATGAACTCTGTGTAATGACTGTTCCCATATAGGACAATCCTGTATGGGACAATCCTGTTATACAGGACAATCCTGTATCTTTTCCCTTGCTTAAATGTTTCCATACCTGGCAGCTCATATGTGTCCTACTTTGTGAGGTCCGTGCAGAGAAACCAAGTTGAGTGGTAGAAACATGCAGTTATTGGGCTGTCTAAACCTCGATTTTGGTAGTTAAATTTCAGTGGATCTGTTGACTGGAATGCTTGGATGAGTATAATTTATCATCACACCTCCTGTAACGAGTAGCCGGAGTTAGACCCTATCACCGAATAAATTTCAGAGTTTTATGATCATGATAGGTAAGTTGTTTGTCGATACCTTACCACTTAGGCGCCACTTAGCTACTACAAGTGTTGTCTTGTTAAATGAATAATTCCTGCAGCAAATCCCGAGAAGATGTATCGCACAGTTGGCCATGCCAATTGCGTCCAGAACACCTAGCTAATTTCGATGCCAAATAGCGTACCTTTAATTATTCCTTTAGTTTGTAATTTGGGTATGGGGGTTAGGCTACCTTCTATTTATTTCTTTATTTTTTTAAGTTATGATTTATATTTGTTATACTTCGTAAGATGGAATTTATGTAAGTCGATATATATATATATATATATATATATATACCTATTGACATGATCATGCTTTGCGATTAATATGTTACAATTTCAGGGTTCATATACTTTGATGATGGGTTATGCGTCAAGAATTTTATCGATTGGTGGTAAATGCTTATTTTCTGAAATCAAGGCGATGGCTTCGTAGGTATGCACTACTAGTTTGTAATCGTGCTTTGAAATTTGAAAAGAAAGAAGTTAAACTTACTTGAATTATAGAATCTTAACTGTGCTTGAGTTAGGAAGAGAAGAAAACCTTACATGACTTTGTTTATAAAAATCTGAGATTATACTTTTAGCTATACTAAGTAAATGGCACTCTAGTATTTAATTATACTTTGGATTATGAGAAGAGAGAGGTTGCATGTAAGCTTAGTTCAATAATGGTTAAGGAATGTATTGAAGAACATAAATTGGGAAGGGTAAATTCTTATTTTGAAATTCGGACAATGTTTTGAACATGTGATAGTTATATGTAATTACAAAAAAGGGAGAAGTTGGAATTGAATATTTTATCCCTTATGTTGAAATATGTCGGTGAGGGAGAAGTTGGAATTGAAATATTTTATCCCTTATAGTTTTGTTGAATTGAAAGAATTTGTTGTAGACAATTTCAATCCCGGTTACAATTAGTGAGTCAAGAGAGAACTGTTGTGGGGATTACTACACTACGAAATGTACGATTTAGTTATATTACCAATTATGTGGCTTATACTTATATGAGGGTAGAAAAGAAGAAATGAAATTTTATTATCAATTGTGGATATATTGAAGAAATAAATGTGAAAAGGGAGTAAAAACTCACCGTGGAAGCATATGAGACTTAACTTCGGGACGAAGTTTTAATAAGAGGGGTGTATGTAATGCCCGCCTCGGTACCTTAACTGTTTAGAATAATGAGGTACTAGTTTTGAAATGAACCGGCTAAGTAAAATACGAACCATTTGAATTTACTTTGAAAATGTTTGGACGACAGTTATGGAAACTATTACTTTACTTAATAAATGTTAGATATGCTTGACTGATTGAGATAGAATGACTAAATGTTAGATATGCTCGATTGATTGAGATAGAATGACTAAATGTTAGATATGCTCGACTGATTGAATGTTAGATATGATCGACTAATTGAGATATAATGACTGAATGTTACATATGCTCGACTGATTGAGATAGAATGACTGAATGTTGGATATGCTTGACTGATTGAGATAGAATGACTAAATGTTAGATATGCTCGACTGATTGAGATAGAAGGTCTAAATGTTAGATATGCTCGACTAATTGAGATAGAATGATTGAATGTTACATATGCTCTACTGATTGAGATAGAATGACTGAATATTGGATATGCTCAACTGATTGAGATAGAATGACTAAATGTTAGATATGCTCGACTGATTGAGATAGAATGACTAAATGTTAGATATGCTTGACTGATTGAGATAGAATGATTGAATGTTACATATGCTTGACTAATTGAGATGGAATGACTGAATGTTAGATATGCTCGATTGATTGAGATAGGATGACTAAATGTTAGGTATGCTCGACTGATTGAGATAGAATGACTGGATGTTACATATGCTCGACTGATTGAGATAGAATGATGAATGATAGATACGATTTACTGATTGAGAGAAAAGGATGAATGAAATATATGCTCGACTAACTGAGATATTATGATGGATGATGAAATATTTCATAGTGTAGCGTTACTAATGTGCACTTGAGTGTGTGTGTGTGCAGTGGCAGGTAAGATGATTTACCAACTGAACCACAATGGAATTATAGGGTTCGTAAGAATGGAAAGAACACATAGGGGTACGACGACTGACTGTTGACCCTGGATTAGCAATCCACGCACGGGTGAAGTCGTTTCAGCTCACCCAGGGAAGCGTATGCCGTAAGGGCAAGGCTATAATGATTTGGTCACGTACGATGAGTTGAGGGGAGTGCAATAAGGAGAGCCTTATCCCTCAACATCCCTTAGTCTCCAAGGAGCGTAGTTGAGAGATCGCGGTAACGATTCCCGGTCGCTACGCAGTACTCCCCATAAGAAGGAATAATTGAAATTGTCAGAAGGGCTCGCTGAAGAGCTACCTAGACAAGAACGAGAGGAAGAAAATTAATCAATGGTATAAATGAAAAATTCACATAAGATTTAAGAAATACTTTATTTCATTTTGTTCTATTTTATTAATTTGAATAATTCATTTTAATTGATTTTATTAACTTGAAAAAGAATTGAAGAGATTGATTTTATTCAATATTAAATTTGAATAATTATGCTGATTGAAAAAGATTAATAATAAGAGAATTATTTTTCATTCAAAGATCTTTATGGATTTTATTATTTTAAATCATTCTATTAAGGATTCTATTTAAATGACTTCATTATTTTGAGAAAGAATTGAATTAGATCATTAATAAAATAATTGTTTTTCTTTTATTATTATCCAAGATTTTGTTTACTTTAATTAATTTTATTGTTCATTTAAAAATATTTTATAAAGAGGAAATTTAAAATAGATTATACTCTTAGTAAAAGGAATCATCTTTTAATTCAATCTTAATATTAGGAAAATAAAGAAAAGTAGAAAGCAATAAGTCTAACTAAAAGATTGTTAAGTAAACTAAATGAGAACCGAAAGAGAAATAGAACTCTTCTACACTTAACTCCCACTGATCTAGGGATTGAGGTGCACATTAAAGACATTAAGAAGACACATGTATTTTGAGAATATTGGAAATTAAAATATTAAATTAAATTAGATATGTGCATGGACATACACATGGCACATAGGATTTTGCTATATAATGAGGGAGGAGAAGGAGAGAAAGACATCTCTTGCTCCCTAATGCTGGATGGTTATCATAATCTCAGATTATGTTATGATCCTTGGAGTTGGGATTAGCCGGAACGAGGATTAGGAGATCCTTTCGGGAGGCTATTTGTGTGTGTTCTTACGACCCCATTAGCTCGGGGGTTCGGGGTGAAGAAGAGTAACCCCGATACGGTAGAGAGGTCAACCGAGGGGTCACTCAGTACTTCGTTAGGAGATTGGATTGGATCGTGCGGAAACCACTTCGAGGACTCCATCGATTCGCTGGACCAACCGTCGAAGACAGGTTTGAAGTATTTTTATTTTACTCATTTTGCTAAATCTTTTTGAGAATGAATAAATCTGAGTATATTTTTTTATATATTGACCTTCATATACTACAATAGATTAAACTAGATTTGTGACTTCTATATCTTCTTCTAAAAAAAAAAAATCGTACTGGAAGTTTCTTTTTGGGACCCGTAAAGGGGGTCCCTACACCAAGGAGTTGGTTGAACAAATGGTACACGTGAGCAATCAAGCTTAAGAATTTCTTGGTTAATGATTGGAAGTGTGCAAGGAGGTGTTGGTTGGATAATCCTGAAAGTGTGCAAGCATATACAAACAAAAGATGATTTCAGTAAGTGGAACACGCAAAAGTTCCTAAAATGGTACATTGGTTGAAGAAAATCTATGAGAAAATTCCCCAGCTGATGATACAATAGGTGTGCATTACCCACAAGTGATGAAGCGACAAAGGTAAAAGACCCACCTAGAAGAAGTTGGAATATGCACAGATTACACAAAGAATTAATATCAAGGTCGCATTACTCACAAGGGTTGATACAACACAAGTAATGGACATATCAAGATGATGTAGGAGATTACGCACATACCATAAAGCAATGGTACACCACCAAGGTGTGAAGTCTCACTAAGTTGTGGATGTTGAGGGCGCTTGATACATCAAATATGACACTTCAATAGCGCAGATGATGACACGTGGCATATGCAAAATCCATGAAGTATGGAAGATAGAATTCCACGACCAACTTGTGAACATACAATCCGTAAAGGACATATATAAATAGAGATGCAAGCTGAAGATTTAAAGTAAGCTTAATGGGAAGATCATAAGAATTTTGTGTGAAAGGTTCAATTTGTTTTTCTGGGAATCTAGGGGCTTGTGGACAGAACATATTATCTAGCAAGGATCCGAATGCACAGATGCAATGGAACAAAGTTTTGATGGTGTGCAAAGAGATTCTAGAGATCTGTGACAAGTCGCAAGTATTGAAAGGAAGAAATACTGAAGTATGCGCAAGTGCTGGGTATATAATCAAAGGAAAATATCACAATCAACAAGACGATAGCCACATAGGTTGAAGAGACAAAAGCATAGAGACAAAATCGAAGGTTATCATATATTGCATAGATGTCTAGCTGATGCATTTGAGCTGCAATGAAAATCTGTGTAGTTGAAGACTCCATCTAATGCGCAACGATAGAACAACATCAAGATACGATAGGCGCATTATGATGCAGATAATCTGTGCATTAATTAGAACATACCAATTTATTTGATGCATAGTATGTCACCGATTATTTGAGAGACTGCATCACTTAATTAGAACAAACACATCATAACATATGTAGTTCCATCCATCACTAGTGCTTCACTTTGACCAACAAACTATCAATTGAAAGCATAGTGTCATATGATCATTGCAGTCACACATAGTATAACATTGAGATAACAGAGACGTAGAATGCAGTATCAACAGAGCACACAATACATTAAGTACATGTTATCAAAAGAAGTGTGATTTGAGAGGAATGAGAAGTCAAGTGTTGTATGTAGCATAGTGACAGAGTACAATATACATACGAAGGTAGCGCACAACAAAATCATCATCAGAAGACCTGAAGAAGTGCGCAAAGTTGAAGATCAATAAGGAAGTGAAATATATTGGATATCAGGGCGGTCAGATGGGGAAAGGAGACATGGAGTCACAAATTCCTTCAGGTTGGTGCCTGAAAAACAAAGTGACAAGGGGTCAGTTCCTTCTCAGCTGGTGCTGGAGAAAACACAGGGAGTCGAAGCTTCCTTCAGGTTGGTGCATGTAAAACCAGGGGGTTGGTGCCTCCTTCCAATTGGTGATGGTAAACACAGGAATTTGGTGCTTCCTTGAATGTGTTCTTTCTCACTATAAAGAAGCATTCCGTAGTTTTCTCTCGATTGGGTTTCCACGTAAAAATCATGTGTGTTATGTGTTGTTCATGTGGTGCTTATATGTGTGGATGATTATTTATTGATGAATAACAGAACATGCTTATTTATTGATGTATAACAGAACATAAATATTAAGTAAAGACTAATCTGTTAAAGAAGGTAAAAATTGCTGAAACTCCGATAATATACTGATTCAATCCCCTCTCAGTATTAAATCGATTCCAATATGATATGTGTCTTTTATGGCATATAAACAATACCAAAATCAATCCTTTAGGAAAATAATGATTAATGTATCCTTTGCTAACCATTTTTAAGTTTTTTTTGATTCCTTTTTCATAGGTTTAAGGATGCAAGAGAGGGATGACAGTCTGCAATTTATTGTAGACCTGAGAGAGGGCTTTAAAGGGTAGCCAAAGAGATTCTACAACATGTAAAAAGGATGCTCTAAGGTAGGCCGAGCCTAGGGAAGGCTTAGAAGATGAAGGACGAGGGTGAGGATGAAGGTTTAAAGCAAGTTCAAGGGATGCAACATGTTAGGAAAGGGAGACCGAGGCCAAGAGAGGAGGAAAGGTAGGTATTAGGAATGTTTTTTAGGGTTGTTTTTTTAGGATTTTATATTTTTTTGGGTGCTTCCTAAAATTTCTCCCTAGGGTTTTTAAGGATAAATAAGGAAGACCGAATTTGTAGGAGAGAGGGTCGAAATTTTAGGGAGGCCCTTCTATTTTTTATTATTAAGGTTTTAGACATAAAATTGCAGACCTAATTCTACCATGAAAATGCAAAATTTACACATGCATATACAAGAATTTTCGGTAAAAGTTGATAACTAGGGTTTTTATGGATGAGACCCTTAACCCTAGACCCAAAGAAAGGTGACCAACCTTCCTCTTGGAGTAATTTCTCCTTGTATACTAAACTAGGGATTCCTATAGCAACCTTTAGGGTTCGTTATAAGAGCCTAATCTAGGGAAAAATTGGAGATCCAAGGCTAAACTTGGGAAAAAATCCTCTAGGGAGCGTTTTCCACCATGTAAAGAGGATAGAAGGAAGACAAAAAAGCCCTATTCAGAAAAAATGCAGCCTTAAGGTAACCATTCAATCATTCAAGAAATGAGAATTCACCTACCTTTCACCAAGAAAGGCTAAAAAACTAGACTTACTTGAGCATGTGTTCTTCCAACAATTCTAGCATCCACTAAGCATGAGAAAAACCAAAGATAAGCATCCAATTTCATCCACAAGAGCAAGAAGAGCCTACTTCAAGAGGGGCACATCACTTCCAAGAGATATATCTAGGGTAAAAGAGAAACATTATGAATTTTGTCCCATGAGTTATGATTTACAAATGAAGTGAGGAGTTGTTTTTATAGTGTTCTCAACTCACTTTACAAAAATAACTAGGTTGACAGGCCAAATAAATGTCAATGTAAAAATATAACATGAAATAATCTAAAATAATCTAAATATGGCCTAAGGTAGGCTTGAAGTAGGCTACATGGGGTATTTCCCCCCTAGGTACCTAAACATTGCTAAAAATGACTAAAAATGAGAAGAAAGATCCACTCCGAAAGGTGGAGTGATCAGGGGGGTCATCATGGCCCATCTAACCCCAATAATGCTAAAAATCCCTCAACGCCCCCCCTCAATAAGCTTATGAGTTTGGTGACTAAGGATGAGGTCATCAAGGAAACTGCACCAAGGAGGGAGGGCGCTGTGCTAGAAAGGGACCAGGATGAGTGCATAAGGTGACCAGAAGGGCAAGCAAGAGCCTCAGAGATGGAATATTGTCACCAGTGTAGAAAACAAGCAGGGGGTCATGTGACCTAGTGACCCACCCCTAGGATCCCCAAACACCAACCTCAGGGATACAAGCCCTAGAATGAGGCAGTCAATAATGCCACTAATCCATTGTACTCCTAAAGGAAGGACCAAAGGGTCTGGCCATAACCACCTCTCAGAAAGTACTGGTAACACCCCATCATGTGTTAGGATATTTCAATACTCCATCCTTGTCCTACCTAGCATTATTTATTTTTCCTAGTTGTTGATGATGTCATTTTCCCCTAGTGGTGTGCTGATGTCATCCATGATCCATCTACCACCTTCTGAGTCCTACATGCATCATTTTAGGACCACTTCAGTCAGTTCCTTATTTTATAGGAACCTACTGAGTGTTCTAGTACAATCCACCTGAGTTATCTGAATCTTGTGGGGGGTTAGAGATCTGGATGCCACCGATTGTGGCCTCATGCACCCTTTTCTAACTGGCATGCATGAAATACTCACTATTGCACCCTCCTTAGTCAGTTAATTGATTGTGACTTCAATTAGCTGATTTTAGGTTCAGTTCAGTTGACTTTGAGTCTTCCGGAGCACTCCAGTGTTGATAATCCCTATGATAGACCAACTGAGGTTCAAATTCTCCTGCATGATTCGAATATTATCCATTGTAACATCATTGTTTATTATACTGATTATTATTCTGCTCCTATTTGAGTTATGCCGCATTATTATTCTTCTGCTATTTTTTACTGCAGTTTTCACTTTTCTTTAAATTTTCTGCTCATTCTTTCTTTGTGAGGTATCCTCAACTCTTTATATCTACTATGACATAGAATTTCACATGGTATCAGATACATTTGAGCGAATAGGTTGAGCAACTACTTTCGGTAGTGCGCTAGAAGCCTCTGGATTTCCACAACAAATCCTAGTGCCATTGCATTGAATTCATTGGAGAAATCCAATGAGGTCTATCCAGGTGTGAAGGATCCAGATAAAAGTGCCTACTATCCTAAAGCAGTGATCAATAGTAGTCTACCTCCATTATTGAGAGTTTTTTGCAGGATATTCAAGTTTTTGAGTGTAGCAATAGTTGTAGCAGTTACAACAGTTTTCTGCAGTTGCAGCAGTAACAACAGTTTTTTGCAGTTGCAACAGTTTTTTCTGCAGTAGCATAAGTTTCATCTTGTATTCGCTCCAACAATTGTAATGGAAAATTCCAAATCTCCTCTCTCTCCTAGGATATTGATACCCTTCAATTATCTTGATTGTAGGGATGATATGCAAATGGTATTGCGAAACAAATCACTATACAGGGTGACAATGGGTAAGGATTCGAAACCAACATCAGCTGTGGAGAAAACCAAGTATCTGAATAGATTGGATGAAGCATTTGGTTTCATGTGTATTCATATATCCATATATATACTCTTCCACATCGAAGGATTGAAGAATCCAAGAGAGTTATGGTTGAAGTTAGAGACCCTCTTCGGAAAACAAGATAAGCTAAGAGGCCATATTCTAGAAAATGAGTTTATTTCTCTACAATCGAGCAGTTTTGAGACCATTCAACAGTTCTTTTCAAAATTCAAATCTCTAGTTATGAAATTAAAGTAGTGTGGCATTGAGAAGAAGGATGAGTAGCTGTTGCTATCCATTATGAGCAAGCTAGGTCATGAGTTCTCTATCTTTGTCTCTACCTTCCATTTTGGGCGAATGCCAATCACTAGTTGGAAGATGCCCTCCTTAGATGTTTTCATCGAATCTCTCATCCATTAACAAGATAAGATGATATAGATGGGCACTTTGCAGGCCTCCAAATATCAAGCTCTTATGGCTGGAGAAGAAAAAACTGCGAATGGGAAGGGGAAGCACAAAGGAAAGGATAAGAGGCAATCTGAACCCAAGCATAATGCCAAGTCAAGTCCATTAGAAGCAGCCTCTAGATATAAGAAGGAAAAACATAAGGGATTTGAGAAATCCAAGTGTTCCTATTGCAAGAAAGGAAACCACCCAAAGAGATCTTGCATGTAGAAGAATATAGATCAAATGACCAAGCTTCTTGAACAACACAACATTTCCCTCCCAAAAGGTGCAATATATTGATTCTGGAAGTGAGTCTGATGGTCATGAGAGTTTCCATGCACTGAAGTATGGATTTTCAAAATCACAAGCCCTCCTCATAGATTCAGGAGCCTCCAACCACATGGTTGCATCCAGAGAACCATTTTCTTCTCTATATCTCAAAGATGGTCCGATTATTCACATGGGAGACAACTCTCAGATCTCTGCTGAAGGGAAGGCCACAATACATATATGGCATGGAAATTTCAAGAATGTTCTATTTGTGCCTTTTTTTTCGGCAAATTTGTTGTCTGTATATCAGATGAATCACACAGGTTCACCAAAGAAAGTGGTCTTCGGTCCTGACACAGTTGATATTGCAGAGATATCCCCTGGGAATATTATAGCGAAAGGGTTTGCAAACCATGCCTCCAAGGAATATGAATTCTCACATTAAGTCTTTGCAGAATTTACATTTAGCTTAATCTTATCAAAAGTGTTTACTATATGCGACTTCATACAGGTTAGAAACTCCATATGTTAAGTTGTCCATATATTAATGTTTTTGTTGACATTATAGTATGATCATGTTTTAATACCATATAATCGATCTCAATTTTTATATAGTTCTTCTATATGAAATATTTATATGTGGTAGGGTTATGACCCTATGACCATGATTTAAAATCTTGAAACATGAATAAGAATGTATATTTGGATATCATGTGACCTTACTTTAAACTAAACCATGCAAGAGATCCAAGGTATGAACACTTAGTGGAACTCTGCGTTGGCAGGTGACAGGTTTGAAATTTAATGTTGATTAAATGAAATCTTAGTGGGTTGCACAGTGGCAACCTTGTGGCATGGATCACATGAAGGCATTTGGTTTTGGGATAAACCCTAACCGTGAAGTCAAAATACTACCATGCCGTTGTAACTAACTCATTTGGCATTGTAGTGGTAGTGAAATCGACAGGTTCCCGACTGTTTAGGGTTTGAAGCTTCAAGTGTTCTCACGTTTTGATATGGTTGTGTCATGGATTAGCTTACTGATATAAAGAAGGTAAACTTATACCAAGAATTATAGTGTTAGCTCTTCATATTTTTAAATCCTTCTTGCATCATTATCTAACCATAATTCTTCTTGTTGGGTTTGTGATTGTTGAGTGACAGGTTTGGTTTCTTGTCGAAGCTAGCCTTAGTGAAAAGTGAGAACCTGCTTGCTTTAAGTGATGATATGCAGACAAGGCCCTGGTAAGCCTCGGTGGTTCTCTTTGGACAACTTATGTCGTGACTCTTGATGTGAGGGATGATGATATGGAAAAGGTTCCAGACTGTGTATAATCCACCGTGATGTGGTTCCAAACTTAAATTTAGTTTTAATGTTTTGTTTTTGGGAAGAATGTAAGCATTTGGGAAATTTTGTAAAGAGATCATCGGATATCCACCCTCGAGCTACGACTCTTGTAACACTTGTTTGAAAGGATGATTTTGTAATGAAAATCAAGTTTTGTTTGATGAAATCTTAAATATATATTGTTGATGTATTTGTAACTTTGGAATGTATTTCCTATATGTATATTGTATTCCTATAGAGATGTTATTATTCCTCTATACGGAAGTGTTTGTATTCCTATAGAGAGGTTATTATTCCTCTATACAGAAGTGTCGTCATTTATATTGTAAGTGTCGTAAATTATACTTGATGGGTTATTAGACCACCTTGATGGGGTCAGCCCTGTATGAGTCATGTGGATAAAAGGGTTATTAGACCACCCTAGTGGGGGGTCGGCCCTGTTAGCATTATGATATATGGTTAAGTTGAGGCCGACCTAGTAAAGGTTATTAGGCAAGTCAAGTCATGTATAAATAGAGTGCGGGAGGCACTCTATTTGATCATTCACTTTCTCACTCATACTCTCATTGGAGAGCGACACACTTGTGGAGGAGGAGAAGCTGCTGCTAGGAGAAGACTATCTCTTGTACTCGGGTTGTATCATTTCTCTATCTATCTCTGAGGAAGTTGCGGGGTTTTTCACCTTCTTGGTTTTCCCTGGTGAAACTCTGTGTCTCTTGTGTGCTTGCATTATTGTGTCCATGATTGATATGCTGTACATGTTATTATCTCAGTTAAGATCCTATATTAGATTGAAATTTCTCAAAAACTAACATGGTATCAGAGCTAGCTTGATAGAAGGCATGGTATGGCATTTATGACACTTGTTGCACTTGCAAAGCTAGGGCTTGATATAGAAAAAACCAATCATCATAGCACTTTCTCTAAAAATCCATTTTGGCAAGGTTTCATGATCTGAAACTCTTACAAGTTGAAGATAAGATCCCCATGTACCTTGTGTCTAAAACACAACTTCTAATTCATTGTACTTTGTGTTTTATGATCTGTACAATCTAGGGTTTCTTCCTCTTCCAGATCTTAGTCATAAAAATGTGACCTAGGAAAAAATGTCACAACTTGGGCTAGGAAGCTCCAAATGAAATTTCGTAAAAAATGACAGGTAGGGCATAGACCATAGTTTCTCAGGTAAGGTTTTTAGAGGACGATGTTGAACCAGTGACACGTGGCACGCCGTACAAGTTCTCTCTCCTGTTTTATCCCATAAATAGGTCACGTTGCAACACTTGGCATAACTATCTCTCAGAGAATCCAATTGAGGTCAGAACTATGGGGTTGGAAAGATGTCAGGTCGGGATACCAGAGGTAGAAGTTTCAGACCCCGTGGATTCATAATTTCGGTGTTACATCAGAAAGAATCAGGTGCATAGTTCTGTCAAAACATAATTGGATTTTGAGCACCTTCATTCATGGCTCCGGTAATTAGGGTTTGAGAGAAAGTTGGTACTTTTGTAATCAGAGACCACGAATGAATGATACTCATCAAAATCAAAATTTAGAGACCAAGATCAAATATTTTGGTTGGGTAGAAGGCCGGGCTTGATCAAACCCTAGTTCGAGACTTTGATAGGAAAAGTGAAAAATTAGGGCTTCTACAAAAATGGGAATTTTTAAAATCTGTGACCATAGCTGGAAGCTACTTGGAAAAATAAAATTTTAGAGCTTTGGATCAAACTTATTGGTTGGGTAAAGCTCCGGGAAACTCAAACCCTAATTCAGGGTCCTCCATAGTGAATCCAGAAGATTGAAAAGCAAATTTGAGGGGTGAAACTTTGCAGTTTTGAAATTCTGAGTATACCAGGTTGATCAGCTCATCAAGGCACATCTTTCTATCCTTTCAGAAGTTTGAAATTCAAGGTTTGATTTTTTAGGGTTTCCCTGACAAACCCTAATCCAACTACAGATCCAGTTTATGCAAATCAAGTGGATTGGGTTAATCCTAGAAGAGAATGGATTGGTCACCTGCATAAGTGAAGAAGTTCCAGTTTCAGAGTGAGATGAGGCTAAGGCCTTACATAAGAAGATTACAAGCAAACTCTACATGTATGACTTACGGGTATGTTTCGAAATCTATTCATGATTAAGTTTATGATATGTTTGTCTTCATTAAGATTAGTACAATCTTGATTAACTTTAGACTTGTCGTATCACCTTAATAAAATATGAATGCATGATAGAAGATATTCATTGATTAGGGTTTTGACACTTATGATTGTACTAATGCATTGTGGTGTTGTATGAGGTTGATGTTGTCCGCTAACATGAAAGGTACATCAAGAAAGACAAATCATGTTCTAGTTCAAGAACATATGACCATGGTGACATGAAGACAAAGAATCATCCATTGTCATGGATCACATAGAAGATCTACTTACGAGGTATGTATAACTTGGTTCTATAATGATTAACCTATGAGATATGCAGGTTACTAGCACAAGTCATTGAAGAAGAACAAGAAGACATTACGCAGGTATGTTAGATATAGCTAGCTAGCATGCTAATCTAGGTATGTTTTTCCTATATCAAGTTAGAATCCTACCTTGTGTTAGGATCTCTTATATAAGTATACCTGGCATGATTGATAATGATTATTCATTGAAGTTAGTAATCATGGGTTTAGGAATATTATGTTCCTTACTTTGATTAGTGATATGACTAACTAGAAAAGTCCTATATAAATCTTGAATACTAATGCTTGTTATCTGTATTTGAAATGATCATGACTATACATGGTTAAGATTATACTAATGAATGTATGATTATGTATGAGATCTTGAGGATAACACAATGATGATCCTAGTAAGCATGCATAGTGATCGAGGATGGATATAAGTTCAAAGACAGGTAATCCAGGAAGCAAAGATCAAGAGGGAGCACACTCTAGTAGTTCCTGCAAGGAAGCAAATATTGAGAGGGAGTCCACCCTACAACCAAACAAAGATAGGTATTTGAATTGTCATTTCTTGCATATTTGTTTGTTTAAATAATATTGTTCAATGATGTATATGCTTATGTTCCTAGACTTAGGGTGTGTATTATGCATATTAGAATAATTGCATTAATGAATAGTATACTACTAATATGCATCTGATGGGTAAGTGGCCTATGGCACTGTACAACATTCCATTGCTACTTATCTAGAATGAAACCTCTGTGCTGACATGTTGGGAGTTGTGCACACTCTTAACAATGTTCTGGTAGAGATTGGAAGGCATCTAGAAAGTTACGAGATATGGATAAATGTTGTATTGAAGCATTGGCTAAGATAATTGCATGACTGTATGACATATTTATTTATGTGTAAGAATTTGTTCTGAAAACTATGAGATGTTTTCTAATCATGCAATTTAACTTGTTTTGTAGGAAAGATCATATACCATCACCTACAAAAGAAGGACTACAACATTTGTTCAACAAAAAAGTTATCTATTAAAGATATTGAAGTTCCCAAGATTCGAGAAGAATTCCATGATCGAGGAGTACCATTCGATCATGAAGAATGATGTTTGGGATGCAGTCCCAAGACCTGAAGGGAAGTCTATTGTGACTTCCAAATGGATCTACAAGATCAAGCATGCTGTAGATGGTAGCATAGAGAAATACAAAGCGAGATTTGTAGCTCGTGGATTCTCCGAGAAAGAGGGGATAGACTATGAAGAGACTTTTTCTCCTGTAGCCAGATACACTTCCATCAAATCAGTACCTGCTCTGGTTGCAGTGATGAAGTGGAAGATACACCAGATGGATGTCAAGACAACTTTCTTGAATGGTGTAGTCGAGGAGGAAGTGTATGTGGAGCAGCCATTTGGTTTTGAGACACATGACAGGGAGTCATATGTGTGCAGGTTGAAGAAAGCCTTGCAGCAAGCTCTTAGGTCTTGGTATGGCAGGATAGATAGCTTTCTGTCCAGTTTGTGCTTTACCAAGAGTAAAGAGGATTCCAACCTTTACTACAAGGTTGAGAAAGGCATTCCAGTGATACCACTTTTGTATGTGGATGACCTATTTATAACAAGTGAGGATGGGTTGATTGTCGATACCAAGAGAAAGCTTGCTGCTGAGTTCGAGACGAAGAACTTGGGGATGATGCACTATTTCCTAGGCATGGAGGTGTGGCAGAGTGCAGATGGGATCTTACTTGGACAAGGGAAGTATGCAATAGAGATACTGAAGAGGTTCGGGATGATGGACTGCAAGGTCATGACCACACCTATGGCATCCAACTTGAAGCTTCTGTGTGATGCTTCATCTGATCCAATTGATGTCACTATGTATCGTCAGATGATTGGGTCCTTGATGTACCTGACGAACACTAGATAAGATATTTGCTTTGCGGTGAACACATTGAGCCAGTTCCTAACGGATCCTAGAGGTGTTCACCTGGTTGCTGTAAAGCATATTCTGAGGTACCTGAAGGGTACGGTTGATTATGGGCTCAAGTATGATGTGAATCAAAAGTTTAAACTAGAGGGTTATGTTGATTCAGATTGGGCAGGCAGTGCCATTGATCAGAAGAGCACTTCGGGGTGCTGCTTCAGTATGGGATCCGGTGTGATCTCTCGGCTTAGCAGGAAGCAGTCCTGCATAGCATTGAGTACAGCTGAAGCAGAGTATGTTGCAGCTTGTTTGGCTAGTTGTGAGGCAGTATGGCTCCGAAAGCTACTATCTGAGCTATTTGATCTCTCGTTGGAGGCTACTGGTATCTTTTGTGACAACCAGAGTTGTGTGAAGCTATCTGAGAACCCGGTGTTCCACGATAGGTCGAAGCACATTGAGATCGAATATCACTATATCAGGGATATGGTGCAGAGAGGAGCAGTGAAGCTCCTGTATGTTGTGATGGATGAGCAGGTTGTAGATGTGTTGACGAAACCACTAGCCAGAGTGAAGTTTGAGTACTTCAGAGAGAGGCTTGGTGTTCTTCAGAGTGACAACACTTCAAGGAAGAAGTGATGGACACATTTGCTGGATCCATTCCAAGCATGGTGAGAGGAGGACCCTTCCCATGGCCGTGGATGTAAGCGCTGGATGATGAGCATCAAGACGATGCTCCAGTTACTGCTCTGTATATGCATCATGTTGGATGCTTGTTATGATCAGTTGGATCATGTATATGTATATGCATCATGTTGGATGCTTGGACCATGTATTTGTATATGTATAAGGTGGATACATTGTATGATCATGTATGTTGATATATATCAGGTGGATACATTGTATGATCAGGTGGATCATGTATCTATGTATGTATTAGGTGGATACATTGTATGATCAGGTGGATCATGTATGATGATATGTATCAGGTAGATACTTGGTATGCATCAGGGGGATGCATTGTATGATCAGGATGATCATGGATGACGAGCTTCAGGATGTTGCTCCAGATGACATGCATTAGGACGATGCAGTGATGATGATCAGGATGATCATGTACATCAGGACGATTTATGGTGAGTATTAGGTTGATACTCTGTGGCCGTGGACAGGTTGTGCAAGGGTAGCATATAATAAGTCCTGGAGATATGTACAGGATGAAAAAGGCCTCAGATGCTATTTAGAGATCTTGCTTGGAAAGACACTCTTTTAAGGTTTTGCTCGGCCACATGTAATAAGTCCTGGAGATCTAGACAGGATGAAAAAGGCCTCAGATGCTCTTTAGAGATCTTTCTTGGAAATACACTCTTTTAAGGTTTTGTGGGGACCACATATAATAAGTCCTGGAGATCTGGACAGGATGAAAAAGGCCTCAGATGCTCTTTAGAGATATTGCTTGGAAAGACACTCTTTTAAGGTTTTGTGGTAGGGGTCACATGTAATAAGTCCTGGATATCTGGACAGGATGAAAAAGGCCTTAGATTCTCTTTAGAGATCTTGCTCGGCAAGACACTCTTTTAAGGTTTTGTGACAGTCACATGTAAAAGATCCTGGGAGATCCGATAGGTTGAGCTGTGTGCTTGTAAAATGCCTGGGATGCTCTTTCAAGATTTTGTTGATGCACGTAATTAGTCCTGAGGATTCCACAGTATGGCCAATGATGATGAAGACCTACAAGTGGTGGGCTTACATGCAATATGAAAAAGGACTAGCTCTGTAGAACTTCCTATGACGAGTAGTTCAGAGATTGATTGAGATAGCAGCAATAGTGATGATGATGATGATTCGATGTCGATGATCCAGTGACGATGATTCAGAGAAGAAGACTTGTGCTAGAAGACCTGTGTCGAGAAATAACTTCCTAGTTAAGAGGGAGTGTTGATGTATTTGTAACTTCGAAATGTATTTCCTATATTTATATTGTATTCCTATATAAATGTTATTATTCCTCTATACGGAAGTGTTTGTATTCCTATAGAGATGTTATTATTCCTCTATACAGAAGTGTCGTCATTTATATTGTAAGTGTCGTAACTTATACTTGATGGGTTATTAGACCACCTTGATGGGGTCGGCCCTGTATGAGTCATGTGGGTAAAAGGGTTATTAGACCACCCTAGTGGGGGGTCGGCCCTGTCAGCATTATGTTATGTGGTTAAGTTGAGGCCGACCTAGTAAAGGTTATTAGGAAAGTCAAGTCATGTATAAATAGAGTGTGGGAGGCACTCTATTTGATCATTCACTTTCTCACTCATACTCTCATTGGAGAGCGACGCACTTATGGAGGAGGAGAAGCTGCTGCTAGGAGAAGACTATCTCTTGTATTTGGGTTGTATCATTTATCTATCTATCTCTGAGGAACTTGCAGGGTTTTTCACCTTCTTGGTTTTCCCTGGTGAAACTCTGTGTCTCTTGTGTGCTTGCATTATTGTGTCCATGATTGATATGCTGTACATGTTATTCTCTCAGTTAAGATACTAGATCAGATTGAAATTTCTGAAAAAACTAACATGTATGAACCCTGAAACTTTTAGGATTGAATCCTGTAACCACTATGTGTGTAAGTTTTGGGTTCTCGACATAATGCCGGTCCTCATGAGACCCTGTGCTTTGCGAATTAGAAGCAGTTTTATTTATTGAAAAGGAAAAGTGTTGATTATGAATCGGGTTTATGCCCTATCTTGGAAATTTTATAAAGGTTTCTCAACTAAGTAATTAGATTTTAAAAGATGAATTTTAGAAAATGAATTGGTCATTACACTTACTCCACAGTATCTCTTGTATGCTACGTTATTTCTTAACTACTGTGTATTAAATGTTTGGAAGAGTAATTCATGTTTTTTATGAAATATTTGGATGTATAATGGTCGTTGGGTAAAAGCCCAAGCTTATAAACTCGACTCTTGTTTCTACGATGTTTATTTCAGGATATTTGAAGTTTACAATGGCCACCGGTATGAGCCTGGCTGAATTTATGGCTCCGCTCTTCTTGATTTTAGTGGAAAATAAATGGACCAAGCCTTAATTCTTTATTAGATTTGATGGATGCTTAAATTTTTAAAGCTAAGTGGTGATAGTTTATGTTAAAAAAGTTTTAAGCCTTTACGGCTCTGTCGAAGGATTCAATCTACTTTCAAAATTTTATTCATACAATAGTTACTGATTACTGAGCCGGGCTCGTAAAAGAGATTGTTATGTTTAGAGGATAGTTACGTACATGTTTGAAATTTGTTTTCGAGCTCGTAGGAAACTCTCTGTTTTGGATTAAAAGTATACAGTTAGGCTCTGTTCCACACCTTAATTCTGGATTAGATTTTGTGTGTAAAGAATGGATTTGAAAGGATGTTTAGGGTTTGCAAGTGATTTCGATTCTAGTTTTTAAATTGTACATGCATTAGGTTTATAATGATTTTAACAAAGTTTGAGTACTAGGCATTTTATTTATCGTTTCCAGAATGTCTTCGGGATCCAAGCGTTTGGTTTATAATGGAGTTATTATATTTAGCCTGTTTATAAATGACATAAAGAGGATAATTATTTAACTATTTAACTATTTAATTATAAAGTAAATATTTGATTTATATAAAGGTTAGTAATTATATCTTAATTGTTCCCTAGAAATATGCACTTAGTTTATGGAGTATCATTAAAAATAAAACATTATGTATTAGCATGTCTACTTGTTGATGTATATGTAACTTCGTAATGTATTTCATATATGTATATTGTACTCTTATAGAGATGGTATTATTCCTCTATACAGAAGTGGTTGTATTCCTATAGAGATGTTATTATTCCTCTATACGGAAGTGTCGTCATTTATATTGTAAGTGTCGTAACTTATACCTGATGGGTTATTAGACCACCTTGTTGGGGTCGGCCCTTTATAAGTCATGTGGGTCAAAGGGTTATTAGACCACCCTATTGGGGGTCGGCCATGTGGGTCAAAGGGTTATTAGACCAACAAGTGTGCGGTCAGCTCGGATTAAGTTAACCATGGGTAAAGCTAGACATGTAGGTCCCATTAGTTTATTGGGAAAGACAGAACAAGTATAAATAAAGACCAGGAGATCTCTATTTGATCATTCATTCACACACTTCTCTCATTTGGAAAGTGGCGCACTTCTAAGGAGGAGGCTCTGCTGCTAGGAGAAGACTATCTCTTGTATTCTGGTTGTATCATTGCTTTATCTATCTCTGAGGAAGTTGTTGGGGTTTTTCACCTTTATGGTTTTCCCCAAGTAAACTTTGTGTCTCTTGTGTGCTTGCATTATTGTGTCCATGATTGATATGCTGTACATGTTGTTCTCTCAGTTAATATCCTAGATCAGATTGAAGTAAATTCTAAAAATTTAACATGGGTTCAGAGCTAGCCTGAAAGAAGGCATGATATGGCATGTATGACACTTGTTTCACTTACGATGCTAGGCATTGATATAGCAAAAACCAGTCATCATAGCACTTTAGCTATAAATCCATTTTGGAGAAGTTTTCAGATTTGAAATTGTTACAGGTCGAAGATAAGATCCCCATGTAACTTGTGGCCAAAGGAAAACCTCTAATTCGTTGTACTTTGTGATTTATGATCTGTACAGTATAGGGTTTCTGCCTCTTCTAGATCTTAGTCATAATTAGGTGACCTTGGAAAATAAGTCATAACTTGGGCTAGGAAGCTCCAAATGAAGTTTCGTAAAGCGTGACAGGTAGTAAACAGACTTTACTATATCAGAAAATGTTTTCAGAGGCCTAAGTTGAACCAGTGACATGTGGAACGCCGTACAAGTTTTCTCTCCTATTTTATCCGATAAACAGGTCACGTTGCGAGACTTGGCATAACTCTCTCTCAGAGAATCCAATTGAGGTCAGACCTATTGGGATGGAAATATGACAGGTCAGGATACCACATAAAATTTTTTCAGACCTTGTGGATCAAAAAGCGCGGAGTTACACTAGAAACAATCAGGTACATATTTCTGTCAAACAAAATTATTTTTGAGCACCTTCATTCATGGCTTCCGGAATTTAGGGTTTCGGAGAAAGTTGGAATTTTTGTAATAGGAGACTATGGATGAATTCTACTCATAAAAATAGAAATTTAGAGACCAAGATCATAATTTTTGGTTGGGCAGAAGACTGGGCTTGATTAGACCCTAGTTCGGGTTTTTAATTGGAAAAGTGGAAAATTAGGGCTTCTGCAAAAATGGGAATTTTTGAAATCTGTGACCACGGCTGGAAGCTCCTCAGAAAAATAGAAGCTTAGAGTTTTGGATCAAACCTTTTGATTGGGAAGAAGAGTGAGCTTCATCAAACCCTAGTTCTGGGTCATGTCTAGTGAATCCGGAAGTTTCAAAGGCAAATTTGAGGGGTGAAACTTTGCAGTTTTCAAATTCTGAGTATACCAGCTTGATCAGATCATCAAGGTGCATATTTCTATCCTTTCGGAAGTTTGTAATTCAAAGTTTGAATTTTAAGGGTTTCTCTGACAAACCCTAATCCAACTCTAGATCCAGTTCCTGCAAATCAAGTGGATTGGGTTAATCCTAGAAGAGAATGGATTGGTCACCTGCATAAGTGAAGAAGTTTTTGTTTCATAGGGAGATGAGGATAAGGCCTTACATAAGAAGATTACAAGCAATCTCGACAGGTATGACTTATCCAGGTATGTTTCAAGATTTGCTCATGATTAAGTCTATGGTATGTTTGTCTTCATATTATTACGGTTTGTACAATCTTGTTTAAATTTAGACTTGTCGTATCACCTTAATAAAATTATGAATGAATTATAGAAGATATTCATTGGTTAGGGTGTTGACACTTATGATTGTACTAATGCATTATGGTGTTGTATGAGGTTTATGTTGTCCGCTAACATGAAAGGTACACCAAGAAAGAAAAATCATGTTCTAGTTCAAGAACATATGATCACGATGACATGAAGACAAAGATTCATCCATTGTCATGGATCTCTTAGAAGATCTACTTATGAGGTATGTATAACTTGGTAATACAATGGATAACTTATGAGACATGTAGGTTACTAGCACAAGTCATTGAAGAGAACCAAAAGACATTATGCGGGTATGCTAGACATAACTAGCTAGCATGCTAATCCAGGTATGTTTTTCCTATATCAAGCTAGAATCCTACCTTGTGTTAGGATCTTATACTGTTGTGTTGTTGATAATGATTATTCATGAAGGTATAGGTTTGAGTAATCATGGGTTTATGCATTGATTATTTAACTAATCAGAAGAGTCTTATGATCAAATAAGAATATGCATGAGTAAAAGAAGACTTCCTTGAAACCTTGAATACTAATGTTTATTATCTGTAAATGATCATGACTATACATGTTTAAGATTATTGTGTTTTGATAGTATTAAGATTATACTAATAAATGTGTAATTATGTATGAGACCTCAAGGATTACACAATGATGATACTAATAAGCATGCATAGTGATTAAGGATGGATATAAGTTCAAGGACATGTAATTAAGGAAGCAAAGATCAAGAGGGAGCAAACTCCAGTTGTTCCTGCAAGAAAGCAAAGGAGCACACTTCAGTAGTTTCTGCAAGGATGCAGATATTCAGAGGGAGTTGACCACTTCTCACAATCCACATTAGAATGGAGTTGCAAAGATTCAGAAGGAGTCCACCCAGCAACCAAACAAGATAAGTATTTGAATTGTCATTTCTTACATAATGTTATTCAATGATGTATATGCTTATGTTCCTAGAATTAGGTTGTGTATTATGCATATTAGAATAGTTGCATTGATGAGCAATATACTAATAATATACATGGGTAAGTGGCCTATGGCACTGTACAACATTCCATTGCTACTTATCTAGAATGAAACCTCTTTGATGACATGTTAGGAGTTGTGCACACTCTTAACAATGTTATGGTAGAGATTGGAAGGCATCTAGAAAGTTACAGAATATGGATAAATGTTGTATTGAAGCATTGGCTAAGATAATTGCATGACTGTATGACATATTTCTTTATGTGTAAGAATTTGTTCTGAAAACTATGAGATGTTTTCTAATCATGCAATTTAACTTGTTTTGTAGCAAAGATCGTATACCATCACCTACAAAAGAAGGACTACGACATTTGTTCAGCAACAAAGTTATGTATTGAAAATATTGAAGATATTGAAGTTCCCAGGATCTTGGAAGAATGCCATGATCGAGGAGTACCAGTCGATCATGAAAATGTTTGGGATGCCGTCCCAAAGGGTAGTCTGTAGTGACTTCCAAGAGGATCTACAAGATCAAGCATGCTGTAGGTGGTAGCATAGAGACTTTTTCCCTGTAGCCAGATACAGTTCCATTAGATCCGTACTAGCTCTGGCTATAGTGATGAAGTGGAAGATACACTAGATGGATTTCAAGACAGCCTTCTTGAATGGTGTAGTTGAAGAAGACATGCATGTGAAGAAGTCACTTGGTTCTGAGACACATGACAATGAGTCATATATGTGCAGAACTTGGTATGGTAGGATAGACAGCTTTCTATCTAGTTTGGTCTTTACCAAGAGTAAAGTGGATTCCAACCTTTACTACAAGTTTGAGGAAGGAAATCCAGTGATACTACTATTGTATATGGATGGCCAGTTTATTACAGGTGAAGATAGGTTGATTGCCGACACACAGCGGAAGCTTGCTGCCAAGTTCGAGATGAAGAACTTAGGGATGATGCACTATTTTTTTTTTGGCATGGAGGTGTGGCAGAGTGTAGATGGAATCTTCCTTGGACAAGGGAAGTATGCAGTAGAGATCTTGAAGAGGTTCAGGATGATGGAATACAAGGCTATGGCCACACCTATGGCATCGAACCTGAAGCTTCTGTGTGATGCTTCATCTGATCCGGTTGATGTCACGATGTATCGTCAGATGATTGGGTCCTCTATGTACTTGACGAACACGAGACCATATATTTACTTTGCGGTGAACACAATGAGCCAGTTCCTGATGGATCCAAGATATGTTCACTTGGTTGCTGTAAAGCATATTCAGAGGTACCTGAAGGGTACAGTTTTTTATGGGCTTAAGTATGATGCGAATCAAAATTTTAATCTGCAGGGTTATGTTGATTTAGATTGGGCAGGCAGTGCTGTAGATAGGAAGAGCACTTATGGGTGCTGCTTCAGCATGGGATCAGGTGCGATCTCTTGGTTTAGTAGGAAGCAGTCCTGCGTAGCACTGAGTACAGCCGAAGCAAAGTATGTTGCGATGGATGAGCAGGTTGCAGATGTATTTACCAAGCCGTTGGCCAGAGTGCAGTTTGAGTACTTCAGAGAGAGGCTTGGTGCACTTCATATCGAGGTTCCTTCCAAAGGGAAGTGATGAGTTCGGAAGATGCAAATGCACATGAGCTTTTCTGACATGGTTGATGTGTTCTCCCATGGTCGTGATGTAATTGCTGAGCCATTCTCACATGGTGGTAGATGTGTTCTCCCATGGTGTAGATGTAAGGGATGAAGCCATTTTTCACATGGTGGTAGATGTGTTCTCCCATGGTGAAAAAGTAAGGGCTGGAGCCTTCCTTGAATGGTGGTAGATGTGTTCTCCCATGTCAATGGTGTAAGTGTTGGATGATGTGCATCTGGGCTGTGCTTCGTGGATGATGAGATGATCTGAAGAGGGCAATGCTATGATGATTAGGAGGATCATGGATGATGAGCATCAGGACGATGCTCCAATTACTTCTTTGTATGTGCATCAGGATGATGCTGGATATGATCAGTTGGATCATTTATATGTATATGTATGTACGCATCATGTTGGATGCTGGATATGATCAATTGGATCATTTGTATTTATTTTGTATATGCATCATGTTGGATGCATGGACCATGTATTAGGTGGATATTGTGTATGATCAGGTAGATCATATATGTTGATATATATAAGTTAGATGCATTGTGTGGATCATGTATCTATGTATGTATCAGGTGGATACATTGTATGATCAGGTGGATCATGTATGATGATATGTATCAGGTAGATACTTGGTATGCATCAGGTGGATGCATTGTATGATCAGGATGATCATGATGATGAGCTTTAGGATGTTGCTCCAGATGATATGTACCAGGATGGTACAGTGATGATGATCAGTATGATCATGAGCATCAGGATGATGCTTCATGCAAATAGCATGTAATCAGTCCTCAGATATCCGATAGGTTGAGCTGTGTGCTCGTAATCCGTCCTAGGATGAGGTATTGCTATGTAGTATGTAATCAGTCCTCAGATATTCGATAGCTTGAGCTGTGTGCTTGTAATCAGTCAAGGGATGAGGTATTACTATGGAGACATGTAATCAGTCCTGGAGATCCGATAGGTTGAGCTGTGTGCTCATAATAAGTCCTGGGATGCTCTTTAGAGATCTTGCCGATCGTGCTGTGGCACATAAATGTTCCTGGGATGCTCTTTAAAGGTATTGTCTATTCAAATGTAATCAGTCCTAGAGATCCGAGAGGTTGAGATGTGTGCTCATAATAAGTCCTAGGATACTCTTTAGAGATCTTGCTGGTCGTGTTGCGGCACATAAATGTTCCTGGGATGCTCTTTAAAGGTATTATGAAGGAGATGCATGTAATCACTCTTGGGAGATCTTGCCGGTCGTGCTTAGGCACATAAATGTTCCTGGGATGCTCTTTCCGGTATTGCATCCACACATAAAATTAGTCCTGAAAGACCACCTCTATCAGACCTTTCACACAGATGATGAATATCTGCAGGTGGTGGGCCTACATCCAGTATGAAAAAGGATTGGATTTGTAGAACTTCGTATGATGAGTAGATTCAGAGATTGGTTGAGATAGCAGCAATAGTGACGATGACGATGACGATGCATCGATGATGATGATCTAGAGAAGAAGACTTTTGCTAGAAGACCTGTGTCGAGAAATACCTTCCTAGTTAAGAAGGAGTGTTGATGTATATGTAACTTCGGAATGTATTTCATATATGTATATTGTACTCCTATAGAGATGGTATTATTCCTCTATACGGAAGTGGTTGTATTCCTATAGAGATGTTATTATTCCTCTATACGGAAGTGTCGTTATTTATATTGTAAGTGTTGTAACTTATACTTGGTGGGTTATTAGACCACCTTGTTGGGGTCGGCCCTGTATAAGTCATGTGGGTTGAAGGGTTATTAGACCACCCTATTGAGGGTCGGCCATGTGGGTCAAAGGGTTATTAGACCAACAAGTGTGGGGTCGCCCTGGATTAAGTTAACCATGGGTTAAGCTAGACATGTAGGCCCCATTAGTTTATTGGGAAAGACAGAGCAAGTATAAATAGAGATCGGGAGATCTCTATTTGATCATTCATTCACACACTTCTCTCATTCGGAAAGTGGCGCACTTGTGATGAGGAGGCTCTGCTGCTAGGAGAAGACTATCTCTTGCATTCTGGTTGTATCATTGCTCTATCTATCTCTGAGGAAGTTATTGGGGTTTTTCACCTTTATGGTTTTCCCCAAGTAAACTCTGTGTCTCTTGTGTGATTGCATTATTGTGTCCATGATTGATATGCTGTAGATTTGTTGTACATGTTGTTCTCTCAGTTAAGATCCTAGATCAGATTGAAGTAAATTCTGAAAATTTAACACTACCAACCCTTTCTCTGTAATTAACATTAAGTTATGGAAGAAAAAAAAACTCTGTACTTAGGTATTCTGAGTTTATTTCAATCATTTACATTATATTTACATAACAAAGTAGAATAGAAGTTTACTATTCTACTTGAAGTCATTTAATCTGTTCATAAGAATCATTCAAATCTATCTACTTAAGTAAATCTTCCTGTACTAGAGTACGTCATGAAAGTGAGTGGAAAAATGCAGAGAAGAATTTCTATTATATTATTATTCAATTATCCAGAATTAAACTATTCATTCAACATTTCAAACTAACAGTTAAGTAAAAGACAATTTTCAGAGGTAGATAACAGTCCAGAATTTAATCATTCAGAAAATAGATCAACAGTAAGTAAATAAGATAACACAATAAAAACCTGCTAACTAAAGAAGGGACAAACACCCAAAGGATCCCGTTCCACCCAACCTGCTCCTGAAGACATCCAAGTCACTTGCCTTAGGACCCTCGATCCTGTTCACTGAACCACTAGGATGAAGATGCTGTGTGGAGAATGGAATAAATTCCTCTGCAACTCAGTAATAATACTTATTTACTCAACAATATCACTTCAACCTTTAGAAGTATTGAACTATGCATTTAGCAGTACTAGTTCAGAGATCCAAACTTAGTTCTATCATTCACTTCAGAGCCTTCCCCTCATCGAATCTCTTGTGTACTCTTCTTTTTCCATGTTTAGAAATTATCACAAGGAAAACTTGATGAGACCCTTGCTCAATTCGATGGGTGATATATCTGTTCGGATATCCATCATCTATTTCGGGATACATATCTATTTCAGGATCATCTATTTCGGGATACATATCTACTTCAGGATCTTGCATGATCTATTTCAGGATATGTAGTCCAGTCACCAGTTTGATGCCTCCAGCACCTTATCCACCTTCTTCTAGCACCCGGGAGCCACTTTCCACAGAGTTTTAGCCCTCCTAAGCTGAAAGGCGCCCTCTTCTCACCTACTGACTGAGAAGGGCGCACTTGTTCACCTACCACTGCAGATTCACTCCAGTTACATTCAGTTAGCTCCGATTCTGATTGATTTCACTCCGATTTCACTCCTGACTGACTGTTTCACCTCCGATTGACCTCCAGTTCGATTAGGTGACTTGCTCTGACTCCAGTTAGCCTCCCATGCGCCCCCACTGAGCCTCCAGATCCTATATCAGTGCTACACACTTCAGTTACATTTATTATAATCAGTTAGACTCAGCTTGACACCTGGATGACTGTTTGTTGTGATTGATGAGCAACACCGATGATTGATGAGGACTCCTAGATTGAGTCAAGCTACTCCATTTCAGTGATTCGAATGTCTACTTAGTCAATTCGAATTGCCATTGACAGTGATTTGGATTGTATTGTAATCTATTGTAATTCATTCACCCTTTCTGGGATAGAGAGCACTGCTGCATGTTTTGCACAGTTTTGCACCATATCTTCTTATTCATCTGTTGTGACTGAGTTATTTTGTTCATTAGATCTGCTGTGACTAACTTTACATGGTATCAGAGCCATTGCAGGGACAAGATCTCTTTTCTACAGGTGTTTATACAAGAAGATTTGACTGAATTGCTAAAAATTGCAATAAGTTTGGCATGAGATATCTCAAGGGCATTCGCTCCTGTGCATGCAAAGCTTGAAAATTATTCCAATACCACTCCAGAAGCTTGAGTTACCACATAATTCCTGGATTTGATACATTGGACCCATTCAACATTGCTTGAAATCCAATCCCAGGTGTGATGCAACTCTCAAAGGGTGGATTGTTCGACCTTATTGTGATTGTTCTTATGTGATTTGCAGGTTAATTATCTCCTCCAAGTGCACTCGCTACATTCTGCATGCAAGCTTCCCTACAGCATTTCCATTCGCTATAGTTTGCAAGCAAGCTTCTTCTTCATCATTTGACTCGCTCCTAGCAATGGAATACTCTTCTTCAAAGCCTATCCTCACCCCATTCAATTATTTTGATTGGAAAGATGATATGGAGATCATATTACGTTCAAAAGGATACTACCGAGTCACTCTTGGTCTTGAATTGGAGCCAAACAATGTGGCAGAAAGAACCAAACACTACAATAAGCTTGATGAAGCTTACGGTCTTCTTTGTCTCTCCATCTCCAAAGATCTTCACTTCCATCTCAGCGGATTGAAGACTCCAAAAGCCATATGGGAGCAACTTGAGACACTATTCGGCAAGCAGGATGAGCTTAGGGCTTTTCAATTAGAGAATGAATTGATTGGCCTTAATCCTGAAAATTTCGAGACCATCAATGAATTCTTCACAAAATTCAAGAACTTGAACTTGCAATTGAAGAACAGTGGTGTTATCAAAGAGGATAAGCAGTTGATCCTCTCCATTCTAAGCAAGCTTGGGAAAGATTATTCGGTATTTGTCTCCACTTTCAATTCCGGTCGGCTAACTACCCCGAATTGGAAGATGCCTACCTTGAATGCCTTCATTGAGTCCGTTACGAAAGAGCATGACAAGTTGATTCAAATGGGGTCCATAAGCTCCAAAGATTCAGCCCTATTTGTTCAAGGACCCAAGATTTCGAATGGTAAAGGAAAGCTAAAGAAGGAGAAGCCCAAATTCGAGCCTCACAAGCAAAAAGACAAAGGCAAGCAAATGGATGCACCATCCAGTTCGAAATCCAAGCAAAAGGGCAAAGAAGGTAACCAAAAATCTAAATGTACTTATTGTAACCGTGGCTTTCATCCCGAAAGTTCATGTATGAAGAAGACTATAGATCAAATGGCCCTCCTTTTGGAAAAGAACAACATAACCCTTCCTGACGGTGCAAGGAAGAAGGATCGAAATGACGATCATGAAAGAGGACAAGCACTCATGGCAACGGTTTCGAAGCCCACTCTCTTGATAGATTCGGGTGCATCAAATCATATGGCTGCAAATATTGATTCTTTTTCCTCATTCGATCCAAACAGCTCCATCCCCATCCATTTGGGAGATGACTCAAAAATTTCTTCAAAGGGAAAAGGTACGATTCATGTAGATCATGGATGCTTTCAGAATGTTCTCTATGTGCCTTCCTTAGCTTCGAATCTCCTTTCTGTTTATCAAATGACACATACTGGTGATCCAAAGAAAGTCACATTCAGCCCTAATACAGTTGAAATTTCTGATATCAAAAGTGGAAGACTAGTTGCGGTTGGAAAGGCAAACCACACTGCAAAATGTTATGAGTTTTCGCACTTTATTCCGCTTGCAAAGCCCACTGCTCTTCGCACACATGGTAATGAGGTTAGTAGGCTTTGGCATGAAAGATTTGGACATCTAAATTATAAGTATTTGCTGCTGCTATCAAATAAATCCATGGTTGATGGGCTTCCACAACTCCGTTCCTCGAAGGGAATATGCTCCGGTTGCATTATTGGGAAGCACCCCGAGCACAGATTCGACCGCGGCAAGGCTAGCAGAGCCTCTACTATTTTGGGATTGATCCATTCTGATATCAGAGGTCCGCTGCCCCATATGTCATTAAATGGTTCAAGGTATGTTTTGACATTTATTGATGATTATTCTCGCTTTACATGGGTATTCTTTCTCAAAAACAAGTCAGAAGTGCTTGGAAAGTTCAAGGATTTTAAGGCTTCTGTTGAGACCACCACTGAGAGCAAGATCAAAGCTCTTAGATCTGATAATGGTGGGGAATATATCAAGTCCGAGTTGCTGCAACTTTGTGCCCAAAGCGGAATCAAGATCCAACATACAGTTCCCTACACACCCCAGCAGAACGGTGTAGCGGAAAGGAAAAACCGGTCACTGAAAGAGATGGCTACATGCATGATTGAATCAAAAGGTTTGGCTGCAAATCTTTGGGCTGAAGCAATCAATGTTGCTGCATATATACAGAACCGAGTTCCACATTCATCCGTGAAAGGTATGACTCCTTTCGAAGCATTCTTTGGTCACAAACCGGATGTGTCAAATTTGAGAGTTTTTGGCTCTACTGCATGGGCTAGAATTCCTTCTGAGAAGAGACGAGCTTTGGATCCACAAAGTATCGAGTGCATATTGATAGGATATGGGGAAGAATCAAAAGCATATAAACTCATGGATATCAGATCTAAAAAGATATTCATAGAGCGCAGTGTGCAGTTTGAAGAACCGCTTCAAGAATTGCAACTAGTTGAGGAGAAAACTGCCGATTCACCGCCTTCACCAGAAGAAGATTCGAGCAGCGATAATGAAGGTATGAGTTCTGATATTTCTGATATTGTAGCAGCATATGATGATAATGACATATCAGGTTCGGAATCCGACCATTCAGATCTCCCTCAGTTACCAAAGTGGGCCCAAAATACTCTACAATCTGCTGGTTCTAGTCTTGGAAATCCTGCTGATCCGAGACGAACAAGAGGAGACTTTCAAAGGGCAGGTATGGCTCTTTCTATTGCTGATCCATTTCTTCCTGAGATTTGTTATTTGATGGCTGGTTCAGATCCCCAATCATATTATTCAGCCCATCGAGATCCGAGATGGAAAGATGCCATGGATGAAGAGTACAGTTCTCTTCAAAAGAACAATACATGGGAGCTAGTTTCTCTTCCACCTGGAAGAAAATTAGTGAAGTGTAAATGGGTCTACCGTACTAAAGTTGCTGCTGATGGCACTATCAGCAAATATAAAGCAAGGTTGGTGGCAAAAGGTTTTTCCCAAGTCCAAGGAGTGGACTACACAGAGACCTTTGCACCGGTTGCAAAGATGGATTCCATCCGCCTTGTTTTAGCTATTGCCGCATCCAAGCACTGGGAGGTGCATCACATGGATGTGAAGAGTGCATTTTTACATGGAGACCTTGCTGAAGAGGTCTATATGCAGCAGCCAGAGGGTTATACATCAGATCCATCATTGGTTTGCAGATTGAAGAAGTCTTTGTACGGGTTAAAACAGGCCCCAAGAGCTTGGTACGCAAAGATGGACTCCTTCCTTCTTTCTCAGAATTTCCAAAGATGCAAATCTGATCCGAATGTCTATCTTCAGCGAGTTAAAGGTAATTTGTTGGTTATTGTACTTTATGTTGATGATCTGCTTATTACTGGTAGCACACTTACTTCAATAAACAAGCTAAAAACTGCCTTAAATCTAGCTTTTGACATGAGCGATTTGGGCTTGCTGAGTCACTTTTTGGGCTTGGAGATAGCTCAAAATTTCGATGGGATCACTATATCTCAGCAAAAATATGCTTCCGACCTGTTATTGAAGTTTAATATGGCTGAATGTAAGGCAGCCCCGTTCCCATTCCTCTCAGGAATCAGTCTTGAGGAGGGAGATTCCACACCGCTTGCAGATTGCAGTATGTATCGACAGTTGATTGGTTCACTACTTTATTTGACACACTCTAGGCCTGACATCTCATATGCCGTGAGTGCCGTGTCAAGATATATGCAGCAGCCACATGAGCTTCATTGGCGAGCAGCCAAGCGGATCTTGCAGTATGTGCAAGGTACGAGACAGTTTGGCATACATTATGCTGCAGATTCTGAGCTAGATTTCATTGGTTTTACTGATTCAGATTGGGCAGGTGATAGCATTGATCGGAAGTCCACTTCCGGTTATGTTTTCATGATTGGTCATGGTGCTATTTGCTGGTCCAGCAAAAAGCAAGCAGCCATTGCACTTTCTTCAGCAGAGGCAGAGTATCGAGGGGCAGTCAATGCCTGCATTCAGGCAGTTTGGTTGCAGGGTATTCTTTCCGAGTTTGGTTTTGGTGGCACTACTTCGACTGTCCTATTTTGTGACAATCAAAGTGCTATCAAGATCTCCACAGATCCAGTTCAGCGGCAGAGGACCAAGCACATTGAGATTCATATGCATTACATTCGACAGTTGGTGCATGACCGCACCATCATTCTGCAATATTGCCCTACCGATGAGCAAATTGCAGACATCTTCACCAAGAGCTTCACTGAGAAGAAGTTCTCTTACCTCCGTTCACTGTTGGGGGTGAGTTCCATCATGGTGGAGACAGATTGATTCATTATTATGCTTTAGACTTGAGGGGGGGCTTTCTTCCCACTGGGTTTTCCCTCTTTCCTCACTTAGTTTATTTTTCAGCATTTTTTGGATTATTGTATTGGGGTGACCTTTGGTCTTAGTTACCAGGGCCCCACATTATTTTAGTTGGCACATCATAGTCTAGCTTGAGGGGGGGTGTTCGGATATCCATCATCTATTTCGGGATACATATCTATTTCAGGATCATCTATTTCGGGATACATATCTACTTCAGGATCTTGCATGATCTATTTCAGGATATGTAGTCCAGTCACCAGTTTGATGCCTCCAGCACCTTATCCACCTTCTTCTAGCACCCGGGAGCCACTTTCCACAGAGTTTTAGCCCTCCTAAGCTGAAAGGCGCCCTCTTCTCACCTACTGACTGAGAAGGGCGCACTTGTTCACCTACCACTGCAGATTCACTCCAGTTACATTCAGTTAGCTCCGATTCTGATTGATTTCACTCCGATTTCACTCCTGACTGACTGTTTCACCTCCGATTGACCTCCAGTTCGATTAGGTGACTTGCTCTGACTCCAGTTAGCCTCCCATGCGCCCCCACTGAGCCTCCAGATCCTATATCAGTGCTACACACTTCAGTTACATTTATTATAATCAGTTAGACTCAGCTTGACACCTGGATGACTGTTTGTTGTGATTGATGAGCAACACCGATGATTGATGAGGACTCCTAGATTGAGTCAAGCTACTCCATTTCAGTGATTCGAATGTCTACTTAGTCAATTCGAATTGCCATTGACAGTGATTTGGATTGTATTGTAATCTATTGTAATTCATTCACCCTTTCTGGGATAGAGAGCACTGCTGCATGTTTTGCACAGTTTTGCACCATATCTTCTTATTCATCTGTTGTGACTGAGTTATTTTGTTCATTAGATCTGCTGTGACTAACTTTACAATATCCTGCCTAGGTCTTTGGTCAGTTTCTTAGTTATTGAGCCACCTGCTCAGTTCCACTTTCTTTGGGAACATGACCATAAAAATAGGGAAGTTTCCCCCTGCAACAACTAGAAGTGAATGATGATGCTGCCAAGTGTCAGTTTACTCTCCACCCCAATCCATTCCTCCTAGTCGGTCACTAAACACTCTATTCAACAGTCTCATTTGGATATTTGTCTCCTCTTTTATTTATTAATAATAAAATATTAGAGTAATTAATTACAGTCATCCTTGACCCCATGTAACATGCCCTTTTTGCTTAAGAACATTTTATGTTGGAAACATTATGTTAAATTTTATTGTAAAGTTTTTATGTTGGACAAGTGTCTAAGGATGACTGTAATTTGCACAATATTTTATTATTTAATAAATAAAATAGGAGACAAACACGTAAGGGGACTGTTGAAAGAGTGGTTACTGAACCACTAGGTGGAATGAAATATGAGGTAGAGGGAAATGGACAAGTGGCAAAATCATGATGCAACTAACTAGCTGTTGGTATGGGCTAACTCCCTTGAAATATGGTCATAGTGCCCTGAAAGGTGGGACTGGAGCTTGAGGCTCATTTATTCAAAAAATGACCACTAAAGACCTAGGCAGTCTATATAATAGCCATCAAATTATGAAATGAGGTTCATCACTTTTCCTAATGAGGAAATTTACTTTGGGGTTTTGCTGTGCTTGCACCCAAGAGATTTGATGAGGGGATATGCTAATTTTTTGATCATGTTGTGAGTTTGCCCATTATTGCTGAGTGCAGAAATTACATTGCTGAGTGTAGAAGGCATATTTTGAGTGCAGAAGTTATACTACAAAGTGCATAAGTTTTACTTAGTGCCTTGCTTCTACACATATTCCATCTACTTAGTGGTTTAGTAAGAAAGCTCGGGGGTCCATAGGAAGCCAACAATTTGGCTGCTTCTTCTGGAGAAGGTTGGGAGGAACAGGCCTCCTTGGGTGTTTGTCGGCCCTATCTTCATCTACAGGCTCTATTTGTTTATCTGTCATTAAGTAGTTAAAATTTGTTTATCTGCAAATATTTAATTCCTATTTACAGAATGTATTCTTGTTCAGGTGCATCTATTTTCCAGTTTCTAAACCTAATTAGGATTGTAAATAGTAATGGTAAATTGAATAAAATATTTTTTGCATTTTTCCCCATGCCAATGGATCTGCATCGTACTCTAGTACAGAGAAGAGATTAAAATAGATAAAATGATAGGCATATTTCCAGATGAATGAGAAGATCAACACTGAAGTATTTCATTAAGTTTTTCCTATCATTGATATTCTGTAGGAAATAAAATAATTCTATGTTCTTCTTTTATTATTCTTTCATCAGTTAAATATTCAAAATACTTACTGTATTTTCTTTCACCAAACTGTATTGAAATAACAACTGCAAAATATTTATATTTCCTAAGTACACAGTATTATTACCCATTACTATTATCAAGTATATATATATCTCGAAAACAAACATATATCATATCTAAGTAATGACATTAGCTCTCTGTTACACAGTATTTAGGAAACCGTAACAGTTGTAATTTAAATAACATCTTTCAGTATTTGATTTCACTTTTATTTTCTTTTAGTAATAGAATAGACTAGGGTTTTTACATTTCTATGTCTTCTTTTAAATTCTTGCAATAATTCTATTCTATTCCTCAGCATTAATTTATTTCAAATTCATTAAAAATATTAAGTGTAGACAAGTGCAATATTTATCAATTCCAATGAAGGAACATGAATGGATCTACACATATCGCTGTATAAACACCCTATTAATATCATTTATAAACAGTTTTCCAAACATTCAATACATGGCTGAAAACCCTAGCACATACATTCTATTCATTCGTTTGTCTTTCTTTAGTGTTATATTTATTTTTCTTTTACACTACAGAGTCACTCTAGGTTTTTGCATTTAGGACTGAGATTTCAAAATCACATTTATCTGTATGATCAATCGAACCAGGGATAATACCCTTTCAGCAAAGAACTCTTCGCGAGAAATCAAATAAATTCAATACTAATTTAAAATAAAAAACCATATTTATTATAAAGTGGTTGAATTAGAAAACATACATCACAGTCTTTCGTATCAACTTCAAAATGTGAACAACTACCCTAAACCGTGGCCAAGCCACTTAGTTTCATTTTTTTTATGAATAATATAGAACACAGAGATTAAAAACCGCATACTTGTTCATCATTACAACCTAATGGCTTTCGGCATCTCCATTCTTTTAAATACCATAAATTTTAGTCAAGCATCACATTACATTCCAAATACAAATCTACACCATCATTGCTTCCAAATCATAATTGTAAATTTATTTATATATAGAGGGTTTCATTCCCTAGTTCGAATCATTTAATCAAAATGTCAAAACAACACTCAGCCGAGCCGATTGTAAAAACATGACGAGAGTTCACCCTCTGTCATTTAAAATATTACATTCAATACATTAAGTTTATTGCCAAAACAATGCCAAGAACCAACATCGAGCCTGACGAGCAATGCCATCTTCAAATGATGCCAGGAGAACCTATGAGGAGTTTAAACCATCGAGTCTTACCAATTTGAGTGAGCTAGTGCCATTCCACTGAGCTTTTGAACATTTCAACCTCCAAACAATGTCAGAACCTACCATTAAAACATTATGAAGTTAAATACCTTACTAAAACAAAAGAGATGCACGAAGTTCAAACTTAAAAAATTGTAGACAAAGCTCATAGATTTGAAGTCATTAGCTCATAGATTATCTATCATTAATGAAAACTTCCTCCCGATTAGATGATGGTGCCACATCTTTAAAGCATGTATCATGGCAACCAACTCTAAGTTGTAAGTAGAGTAGTTCTTTTCATGAATTTTTAACTTTCTAGAATCATACGCTATTACATGACCTTCTTGTGTTAAGACTCCTCCAAGGCCATCGTTGCATGCAACAAAATCCTTGTTTGGATCTGCAATTTTGAGAATAGGTGCAGTTGTTAATAGCTCTTTTAATTTCCTAAAACTTTCTTCACACTTTTGATCCCAAACAAATTCCTTACCCTTCTTCTGTAAAGAGGTTATAGGATTCACGATTCTTGAGAACCCTTCAATAAGCTTTTGGTAGTAACCTGTAATTCCCATGAAAGATTGTACTTCGGTTACGTCTTTAGGGGAAGGCCATTCATTAATTGCTTTTATCTTATCCGGGTCTACTGCGATTCCATCCTTGTATATCATGTGCCCTAAATACTGTATTTTATCTTTGTAAAAGTCACACTTACTAAATTTAACATACAGTTGATGTTCCCTTAGGACTTGTAAAATTATTCGTAAGTGTTCATCATGTTCTTCTTTAGTCTTTGAATAAATTAAAATGTCATCAATGAAAACCACTACAAATTTATCCAAGAAATTATTTAAAACATTATTCAATAAACACATGAAAACTGTTGGAGCGTTGGTTAGCCCAAAAGGAATAACCACAAACTCGTAATGCCCGTAACGGGTCCTGAAAGCAGTTTTCAAGTTGTCTTCATCTTTAATTCTAAATTGATGATACCCAGTTCTCAAGTCTATTTTAGAAAATATCGTTTCCCCGCGCACTTGACCGAACAGATCATCTATGCGAGGCACATGATACTTGTTTTTAATAGTCATTTTATTTAACTAAGGGTAGTCTATGCATAATCGCAAGGTACCATCTTTCTTTTTAACAAAGATGACAGGTGCTCCCCAAGGAGACATGCTTGGTCTTATATAATTCTTATCAATTAATTCTTTTAACTGTGATTTTAATTCATTAAGATCTAGGATGTTCATCCTGTAAGGGGCTTTAGAGTTTGGTACCGCCCCTGGCATCAACTCAATGGTGAAGCTCAATTCTCTTTTCAGAGGTAATCCTGGAATTTCTTCCCAGAATACATCCGAAAATTCTCTTAAAATTGGTATGTATTCAAGTTTTAACTTATGTTCTTTAGTTGAATGTTCGTCATTAATTACATTCAAAACAAACATTTTACACCCTTTTCTTACAACCCTTTTCACTTGCAAAGCAGAAATCTGTCTAACTAAAGTTTTTCTAGGAATTCCTTTTACTGTTATTGTTTCACATTTATCATTCAAACAAGTAAAGGTCTTTTCAAAACAATTTAACACCACCCCATGCTTTTCCAGCCAATCCATTCCAATTAGAACATTGTAAGAACCTAATGGTAATACATTCAGTGTTAGAACATTTTTACACCTATGTACATTAATCATTTATTAATTGATGATTAATTAGTGCCCAAGTGATTAATTATTACATCCCTAAGTTGATTAGCTACTAAATGGTCAATTATCATGAACTAGTTAGCAAATGTGAACAAGTGCTGAGTCAAACTGGCTGGTTGGTGTGCTCCCCAGGGGATTTAATACATTCAGCATGCCTAGAGCGCCCCTCCCAGGTTAATTAATGCATTTAGCATGCTTCTCTTCTACCTAGGGCGCACTTGCTCAGATTGTGGACAATATTGCCAACTTTGTCCATTTTTTGGCCAATTTTAGCTACCAAACCTCTAACCAACCAGTTTCTTCACATGTGTGAGGTCACATGGGCCTGTCCAGTCATTCCCAGCATTCACACAGCAGATTCGAACCAGTTTGGGATGGTTTGGGATATTTTGGTCAACCTAGGGGGGTTTGAGCTATTTCTAAGCTAGATCAGTGTGAACACTCCAGATGGATTCGAATTCTTCCAGATTTGTATATATGGATGTTCTTAACCTATTTTGAGGTTGGACAGTTAATAATATTGACATTATTCACCCATTTGATGTGTATTGTTCTTCATTCATTTACAGATTTATGCTATTCTTGCAAATGTTGTGCAATCTTTCACTAGTGAGGAATCCATAGTAGCTAGGTTCTGCTGTGATTGAGATTTTACATGGTATCAGAGCTCTTGGAGATACCATTCGAACCAGCAAGACTGTTGTAGTGGATTTCCAGAAGCAGTGGAGAAACCACATAATTCCTGAGGCCATTGCCTTGAGCTTACTGGAGAAATCTAGTGGCTCCTCTCAGGTGTGATGCTCTCCCGAATGCACCCACTATCCAAACAGGGTTCGAATCTGTTAGTGTAGATCCCTCCTGAGTGATTTGAGAGTTGTTTGCAGGTATTGAAGATCAACATTGTCAGCAAGTGCGAATTGCAGCAGAGGAGAATGGAGCCATCTCACCCAAACGTGCTCACTCCCTTCAACTATTTCGATTGGAAGGCAGAAATGGTGATTTTGCTGAGATCTAAGGGTCTCTACAGAATTACGATGGGCACTGAGGTTGAGCCAAACTCAGCTGTGGAGAAATCCAAGTTTTTTAACAGAATGGATGAGGCATTTGGCCTCCTTTGTCTCAGCATTTCGAGAGACCTCCTGTTTCATGTAGAAAGTCTAGCAACTCCAAATGAAGTGTGGCTCAAGCTTGAGACACTGTTTGGAAAGACTGATGAGATGAGAGGCCACCAGCTCGAAAATGAGCTTGTCTCACTGAGCCCAGGGAATTTCGATTCCATCCAGGACTTCTTCACCAAGTTCAAGAACTTGGTCTTGCAGATCAGACAATGTGGCATAGAGAAGAAAGAAGAACAGTTGGTGTTGTCCATTCTCTCCAAATTGGGTTTTGAATACTCAGTTTTTGTGTCTTCCTTCAAATCCACAAGGCTCACAGTTAGAGGTTGGAAGATGCCATCTTTGGCTGACTTCATGGAGATGCTAACTCAAGAGCAAGACAAGCTGGTCTTGATGGGCTCCATCAAGCAAAAAGACCAAGTTCTTGCAGCTGGAGATTCGAAATGTGGAAGAGGCAAGCAAAAACCCAGGGGGCCGAAACCTCAAGAGAAGAAGAGGAAGGATGAGAGGCCCAAATCCTCTGAGGGGGTTTCGAATCCTGTCAAGAACAAGGGAAAGAAGGTTGAGAAGACAAAATGTAGCTACTGTCAAAGAGGTTTTCATCCAGAGAGCTCATGCATGAATAAAAACATAGACACCATGACCCATCTCCTACAGAAAAATAATATTCCTCTTCCTGAAAGTTCCAAGAAGAAGGAGTGCGTTTCTGAAGACAAGGAGAGATTCCATGCTTTGGTGGCTAGTTCATCTCATTCACCCTTGTTCATCATTGATTCAGGTGCCTCAAGGCACATGGATTCCTCAAGAGATTCGTTTTTTGAACTTGCACCCTACAGTGGCCTCTCTATTCGAATGGGAGATGACTCAGAAATCCCTGCTCATGGCATTGGGAAAATCTCTATGGAGAATGGCTTCTTCTCCAATGTGCTGTATGTGCCAAATCTTGCAGCAAACTTGCTCTCTGTATATCAAATGACACATACTGGAGCAGCAAAGAAGGTGGTCTTCACTCAGGATGATGTGGAGATATCAGAAGTTTCCATCGGGAAAATTGTTGCAATGGGTGTTGCAGACCATGACATGAAGATGTACAAGTTCTCCCACTTTCTCGAGTTCTCTTCACCAAGTGTACTTCTGTCACATGGGAATGAGACCAGCAAGCTATGGCATCAAAGGTATGGTCATCTAAACTACAGATATCTTCAAGTTTTAAGCAAAGAAAAGATGGTAGAAGGGCTGCCACAAATCAGTTTTTCAAGTGGAACATGCAAGGGTTGCATGATTGGGAAGCATTCTGAAAAGAAGTATGACAAAGGGAAGGCAAGGAGGGCTGATCAACCACTTGGGATAGTGCATTCTGATCTGATAGGGCCACTCCCCACACCCTCCTATGGCTGCAACAAATATGTGCTCACCTTCATCGATGACTACTCAAGGTACTGCTGGTTATTTTTCCTTAAGCAAAAATCTGAAGTCTTTGAATGTTTCAAAATTTTTAAGAGCATGGTTGAGAACTTCAGTGGGAAGGCCATGAAGGTTTTGAGGACTGATAATGGCAGAGAGTATGTCAATAACAATTTGCAGCAGCTCTGTCAAGAGCATGGCATTCAGATGCAACACTCAGTGCCCTACACACCACAGCAAAATGGTGTTGCAGAGCGCAAAAATAGAGCACTGAAAGAGATGGCAACTTGCATGTTGCAAGAAAGGGATTTGTCTCCCAAATTGTGGGCTGAAGCTATGAATTGTGCAGCATATGTTCAGAAGAGAGCACCACACAAAGCATTGCAAGGAATCACTCCATTTGAAGCATGGATGGGCCACAAGCCCAATGTCTCACATTTCAGAATTTTTGGCTCAAGGGCTTGGGCCAGAATTCCACCGGAGAAGAGAAAGGCCTTGCAGCCCCAAAGCAAGGAGTCAATCATGGTTGGGTATGTAGAGGATTCCAAGGGCTACAAGCTCTTTGATCCATCCACTCACAAAACTTTCATCGAAAGAAGTGTCAAATTCGAAGAAGAAGAATTCTTGCAAGCTAGTGAACAAGGTGATGGGGAATGCTCATTTCCTCGTCTTGATGATGAAGTAAGTAGTGATTCTTTCTATGATATTTATGATTCTGATATTGCTGAAGATGATGTTGATATGGATTCTGAACATATCCCTCCCTCAAGGCCCAAGTGGGCAGAGAAAACAATTCAAAGTGCCGGAGAGCTTGTGGGAGATCCCCAAGATGCTAGGAAAACTTGATCTCAATTTCACAATTCCTTTGCATGTGATAATTCTGATCTGAGTGAGGCATGTTACTTGATGGTTGGATCTGATCCAATGTCATATTCAGAAGCATGTACAGACCCAAGGTGGCAATCAGCCATGCAAGAAGAGATGAACTCACTCCATGAGAACAAAACTTGGGATTTGGTCCCTCTTCCTCCCAAGAGGAAACTAGTGCAATGCAAATGGATTTATAGAACCAAAGTTGGATCTGATTGCTCTAATCTGAAGTATAAGGCCAGGTTGGTGGCTAAGGGTTACTCTGAGGTCCAAGGAGTGGACTATACAGAGACATTTGCACCGGTGGCAAAGATGGACTCCATAAGACTAGTTTTGGCCATTGGGGCTTCCAAGCGATGGGAGATTCATCACATGGATGTAAAAAGTGCCTTTCTTCATGGGGATCTGAATGAGGAGATATATATGTAGCAGCCTGAAGGTTTTATTTCTGATCATACACTTGTTTGCAGGTTGAACAAGTCACTCTATGGGCTCAAGCAAGCTCCTAGAGCATGGTATGCAAAAATGGACAATTTTCTGCTATCCTTGGGGTTTGAGAGGTGTAAGTCTGATCCAAATGTGTATATGCAGCATGTTAGTGATCTGATATTGATTATTGTACTGTATGTTGATGATCTTTTGATCACTGGTAGCTGCACCAAAGAACTTGACTCAGTTAAGAGAGCATTGCACAGTGCATTCTCCGTGACCGATCTAGGATTGCTAAAACAATTTCTGGGTTTGGAGATAGATCAAACTGTGAATGGAATTTCTGTATGTCAGTCAAGGTATGCTTCAGATTTTCTGCAGAAATTTAAGATGGCTGAATGTAAGTCTGCAAAATTTCCATTTCTTTCAGGAGTTAAGCTTACAGAATGGGGTTCTTCACCACTAGTTGACAGTTCACTGTATAGACAACTAGTTGGGAGTTTGTTGTATCTTACACACTCTCGACCAGATTTGTCTTATGCTGTTGGGGCTGTTGCAAGGCACATGCAAGAGCCTCATGAGATCCATTGGAAGGCAGCCAAGAGGATCCTTCATTATGTTCAGGGTACTAAGTCCTTTGGTATCCATTATGCTGCTGGTTCATCCCTTGAACTAGTAGGATTTACAGATTCTGATTGGGCCGGTGATTGTATCGATCGGAAATCAAATTCCGGTTATGTTTTTATGCTTGCACATGGACCTATATGCTGGTCAAGCAAGAAACAAAGCACTATTTCCTTATCTTCAGCTGAGGCCGAGTACAGGGGAGTAGTTAATGCAGCCACACAATGTGTTTGGTTGCAAGGTATTCTTGCAGAGTTCGGGATTGTCTTTGATTCACCCACTATTCTTTGGTGTGATAGTCAAAGTACAATCAAGATTTCTACCGATCCAGTACAGAGACAGAGGACCAAGCGCATAGAGATACACATGCATTACATTCGGGGTTTGGTGCATGACTGGACCATAGCATTGCAGTATTGCCCATCCAGTGAGCAAACTGCTGATATCTTCACCAAGTGTTTTACCGAGAAGACCTTCACTCACCTTAGATCTTTGCTTGGGGTGAGTGATGCATGGTGATGATTGGTGTATTCTGATATATGCCACATGTCCATTTTAGAGGGGAGGTTTTATTTCCCATGTGGTTTTCCTCCTTACCTTGGTTACATGGACAAATAAATTTTATGATGTAAAAGGTGACTTGAGCCTAGTTGCCAAGGCCTTAATTTTTGATATTTCACTAAGTCTAGCTTAAGGGGGGGTGTTAGAACATTTTTACACCTATGTACATTAATCATTTATTAATTGATGATTAATTAGTGCCCAAGTGATTAATTATTACATCCCTAAGTTGATTAGCTACTAAATGGTCAATTATCATGAACTAGTTAGCAAATGTGAACAAGTGCTGAGTCAAACTGGCTAGTTGGTGCGCTCCCCAGGGCATTTAATGCATTCAGCATGCCTAGAGCGCCCCTCCCAGGTTAATTAATGCATTCAGCATGCTTCTCTTCTACCTAGGGCGCACTTGCTCAGATTGTGGACAATCTTGCCAACTTTGTCCATTTTTTGGCCAATTTTAGCTACCAAACCTCTAACCAACCAGTTTCTTCACATGTGTGAGGTCACATGGGCCTGTCCAGTCATTCCCAGCATTCACACAGCAGATTCGAACCAGTTTGGGATGGTTTGGGATATTTTGGTCAACCTAGGGGGGTTTGAGCTATTTCTAAGCTAGATCAGTGTGAACACTCCAGATGGATTCGAATTCTTCCAGATTTGTATATATGGATGTTCTTAACCTATTTTGAGGTTGGACAGTTAATAATATTGACATTATTCACCCATTTGATGTGTATTGTTCTTCATTCATTTACAGATTTATGCTATTCTTGCAAATGTTGTGCAATCTTTCACTAGTGAGGAATCCATAGTAGCTAGGTTCTGCTGTGATTGAGATTTTACATGGTATCAGAGCTCTTGGAGCTACCATTCGAACCAGCAAGACTGTTGTAGTGGAATGCCAGAAGCAGTGGAGAAACCACATAATTCCTGAGGCCATTGCCTTGAGCTTACTGGAGAAATCTAGTGGCTCCTCTCAGGTGTGATGCTCTCCCGAATGCACCCACTATCCAAACAGGGTTCGAATCTGTTAGTGTAGATCCCTCCTGAGTGATTTGAGAGTTGTTTGCAGGTATTGAAGATCAACATTGTCAGCAAGTGCGAATTGCAGCAGAGGAGAATGGAGCCATATCACCCAAACGTGCTCACTCCCTTCAACTATTTCGATTGGAAGGCAGAAATGGTGATTTTGCTGAGATCTAAGGGTCTCTACAGAATTACGATGGGCACTGAGGTTGAGCCAAACTCAGCTGTGGAGAAATCCAAGTTTTTTAACAGAATGGATGAGGCATTTGGCCTCCTTTGTCTCAGCATTTCGAGAGACCTCCTGTTTCATGTAGAAAGTCTAGCAACTCCAAATGAAGTGTGGCTCAAGCTTGAGACACTGTTTGGAAATACTGATGAGATGAGAGGCCACCAGCTCGAAAATGAGCTTGTCTCACTGAGCCCAGGGAATTTCGATTCCATCCAGGACTTCTTCACCAAGTTCAAGAACTTGGTCTTGCAGATCAGACAATGTGGCATAGAGAAGAAAGAAGAACAGTTGGTGTTGTCCATTCTCTCCAAATTGGGTTTTGAATACTCAGTTTTTGTGTCTTCCTTCAACTCCACAAGGCTCACAGTTAGAGGTTGGAAGATGCCATCTTTGGCTGACTTCATGGAGATGCTAACTCAAGAGCAAGACAAGCTGGTCTTGATGGGCTCCATCAAGCAAAAAGACCAAGTTCTTGCAGCTGGAGATTCGAAATGTGGAAGAGGCAAGCAAAAACCCAGGGGGCCGAAACCTCAAGAGAAGAAGAGGAAGGATGAGAGGCCCAAATCCTCTGAGGGGGTTTTGAATCCTGTCAAGAACAAGGGAAAGAAGGATGAGAAGACAAAATGTAGCTACTGTAAAAGAGGTTTTCATCCAGAGAGCTCATGCATGAATAAAAACATAGACACCATGACCCATCTCCTACAAAAAAATAATATTCCTCTTCCTGAAAGTTCCAAGAAGAAGGAGTGCGTTTCTGAAGACAAGGAGAGCTGCCATGCTTTGGTGGCTAGTTCATCTCATTCACCCTTGTTCATCATTGATTCAGGTGCCTCAAGGCACATGGATTCCTCAAGAGATTCGTTTTCTGAACTTGCACCCTACAGTGGCCTCTCTATTCGAATGGGAGATGACTCAGAAATCCCTGCTCATGGCATTGGGAAAATCTCTATGGAGAATGGCTTCTTCTCCAATGTGCTGTATGTGCCAAATCTTGCAGCAAACTTGCTCTCTGTATATCAAATGACACATACTGGAGCAGCAAAGAAGGTGGTCTTCACTCAGGATGATGTGGAGATATCAGAAGTTTCCATCGGGAAAATTGTTGCAATGGGTGTTGCAGACCATGACATGAAGATGTACAAGTTCTCCCACTTTCTCGAGTTCTCTTCACCAAGTGTACTTCTGTCACATGGGAATGAGACCAGCAAGCTATGGCATCAAAGGTATGGTCATCTAAACTACAGATATCTTCAAGTTTTAAGCAAAGAAAAGATGGTAGAAGGGCTGCCACAAATCAGTTTTTCAAGTGGAACATGCAAGGGTTGCATGATTGGGAAGCATTCTGAAAAGAAGTATGACAAAGGGAAGGCAAGGAGGGCTGATCAACCACTTGGGATAGTGCATTCTGATCTGATAGGGCCACTCCCCACACCCTCCTATGGCTGCAGAAAATATGTGCTCACCTTCATCGATGACTACTCAAGGTACTGCTGGTTATTTTTCCTTAAGCAAAAATCTGAAGTCTTTGAATGTTTCAAAATTTTTAAGAGCATGGTTGAGAACTTCAGTGGGAAGGCCATGAAGGTTTTGAGGACTGATAATGGCAGAGAGTATGTCAATAACAATTTGCAGCAGCTCTGTCAAGAGCATGGCATTCAGATGCAACACTCAGTGCCCTACACACCACAGCAAAATGGTGTTGCAGAGCGCAAAAATAGAGCACTGAAAGAGATGGCAACTTGCATGTTGCAAGCAAGGGATTTGTCTCCCAAATTGTGGGCTGAAGCTATGAATTGTGCAGCATATGTTCAGAACAGAGCACCACACAAAGCATTGCAAGGAATCACTCCATTTGAAGCATGGATGGGCCACAAGCCCAATGTCTCACATTTCAGAATTTTTGGCTCAAGGGCTTGGGCCAGAATTCCACCGGAGAAGAGAAAGGCCTTGCAGCCCCAAAGCAAGGAGTCAATCATGGTTGGGTATGCAGAGGATTCCAAGGGTTACAAGCTCTTTGATCCATCCACTCACAAAACTTTCATCGAAATAAGTGTCAAATTCGAAGAAGAAGAATTCTTGCAAGCTAGTGAACAAGGTGATGGGGAATGCTCATTTCCTCGTCTTGATGATGAAGTAAGTAGTGATTCTTTCTATGATATTTCTGATTCTGATATTGCTGAAGATGATGTTGATATGGATTCTGAACATATCCCTCCCTCAAGGCCCAAGTGGGCAGAGAAAACAATTCAAAGTGCCGGAGAGCTTGTGGGAGATCCCCAAGATGCTAGGAAAACTTGATCTCAATTTCACAATTCCTTTGCATGTGATAATTCTGATCTGAGTGAGGCATGTTACTTGATGGTTGGATCTGATCCAATGTCATATTTAGAAGCATGTACAGACCCAAGGTGGAAATCATCCATGCAAGAAGAGATGAACTCACTCCATGAGAACAAAACTTGGGATTTGGTCCCTCTTCCTCCCAAGAGGAAACTAGTGCAATGCAAATGGATTTATAGAACCAAAGTTGGATCTGATTGCTCTGATCTGAAGTATAAGGCCAGGTTGGTGGCTAAGGGTTACTCTGAGGTCCAAGGAGTGGACTATACAGAGACATTTGCACCGGTGGCAAAGATGGACTCCATAAGACTAGTTTTGGTCATTGGGGCTTCCAAGCGATGGGAGATTCATCACATGGATGTAAAAAGTGCCTTTCTTCATGGGGATCTGAATGAGGAGATATATATGCAGCAGCCTGAAGGTTTTATTTCTGATCATACACTTGTTTGCAGGTTGAACAAGTCACTCTATGGGCTCAAGCAAGCTCCTAGAGCATGGTATGCAAAAATGGACAATTTTCTGCTATCCTTGGGGTTTGAGAGGTGTAAGTCTGATCCAAATGTGTATATGCAGCATTATAGTGATCTGATATTGATTATTGTACTGTATGTTGATGATATTTTGATCACTGGTAGCTGCACCAAAGAACTTGACTCAGTTAAGAGAGCATTGCACAGTGCATTCTCCATGACCGATCTAGGATTGCTAAAACAATTTCTGGGTTTGGAGATAGATCAAACTGTGAATGGAATTTCTGTATGTCAGTCAAGGTATGCTTCAGATTTTCTGCAGAAATTTAAGATGGTTGAATGTAAGTCTGCAAAATTTCCATTTCTTTCAGGAGTTAAGCTTACAGAATGGGGTTCTTCACCACTAGTTGACAGTTCACTGTATAGACAACTAGTTGGGAGTTTGTTGTATCTTACACACTCTCGACCAGATTTGTCTTATGCTGTTGGGGCTGTTGCAAGGCACATGCAAGAGCCTCATGAGATTCATTGGAAGGCATCCAAGATGATCCTTCATTATGTTCAGGGTACTAAGTCCTTTGGTATCCATTATGCTGCTGGTTCATCCCTTGAACTAGTAGGATTTACAGATTCTGATTGGGCCGGTGATTGTATCGATCGGAAATCAACTTCCGGTTATGTTTTTATGCTTGCACATGGACCTATATGCTGGTCAAGCAAGAAACAAAGCACTATTTCTTATCTTCAGCTGAGGCCGAGTACAGGGGAGTAGTTAATGCAGCCACACAATGTGTTTGGTTGCAAGGTATTCTTGCAGAGTTCGGGATTGTCTTTGATTCACCCACTATTCTTTGGTGTGATAATCAAAGTACAATCAAGATTTCTACCGATCCAGTACAGAGACAGAGGACCAAGCGCATAGAGATACACATGCATTACATTCGGGGTTTGGTGCATGACCGGACCATAGCATTGCAGTATTGCCCATCCAGTGAGCAAACTGCTGATATCTTCACCAAGTGTTTTACCGAGAAGACCTTCACTCACCTTAGATCTTTGCTTGGGGTGAGTGATGCATGGTGATGATTGGTGTATTCTGATATATGCCACATGTCCATTTTAGAGGGGAGGTTTTATTTCCCATGTGGTTTTCCTCCTTACCTTGGTTACATGGACAAATAAATTTTATGATGTAAAAGGTGACTTGAGCCTAGTTGCCAAGGCCTTAATTTTTGATATTTCACTAAGTCTAGCTTAAGGGGGCGTGTTAGAACATTTTTACACCTATGTACATTAATCATTTATTAATTGATGATTAATTAGTGCCCAAGTGATTAATTATTACATCCCTAAGTTCATTAGCTACTAAATGGTCAATTATCATGAACTAGTTAGCAAATGTGAACAAGTGCTGAGTCAAACTGGCTAGTTGGTGCGCTCCCCAGGGCATTTAATGCATTCAGCATGCCTAGAGCGCCCCTCCCAGGTTAATTAATGCATTCAGCATGCTTCTCTTCTACCTGGGGCGCACTTGCTCAGATTGTGGACAATCTTGCCAACTTTGTCCATTTTTTGGCCAATTTTAGCTACCAAACCTCTAACCAACCAGTTTCTTCACATGTGTGAGGCCACATGGGCCTTTCCAGTCATTCCCAGCATTCACACAGCAGATTCGAACCAGTTTGGGATGGTTTGGGATATTTTGGTCAACCTAGGGGGGTTTGAGCTATTTCTAAGCTAGATCAGTGTGAACACTCCAGATGGATTCGAATTCTTCCAGATTTGTATATATGGATGTTCTTAACCTATTTTGAGGTTGGACAGTTAATAATATTGACATTATTCACCCATTTGATGTGTATTGTTCTTCATTCATTTACAGATTTATGCTATTCTTGCAAATGTTGTGCAATCTTTCACTAGTGAGGAATCCATAGTAGCTAGGTTCTGCTGTGATTGAGATTTTACATGGTATCAGAGCTCTTGGAGCTACCATTCGAACCAGCAAGACTGTTGTAGTGGATTGCCAGAAGCAGTGGAGAAACCACATAATTCCTGAGGCCATTGCCTTGAGCTTACTGGAGAAATCTAGTGGCTCCTCTCAGGTGTGATGCTCTCCCGAATGCACCCACTATCCAAACAGGGTTCGAATCTGTTAGTGTAGATCCCTCCTGAGTGATTTGAGAGTTGTTTGCAGGTATTGAAGATCAACATTGTCAGCAAGTGCGAATTGCAGCAGAGGAGAATGGAGCCATCTCACCCAAACGTGCTCACTCCCTTCAACTATTCCGATTGGAAGGTAGAAATGGTGATTTTGCTGAGATCTAAGGGTCTCTACAGAATTACGATGGGCACTGAGGTTGAGCCAAACTCAGCTGTGGAGAAATCCAAGTTTTTTAACAGAATGGATGAGGCATTTGGCCTCCTTTGTCTCAGCATTTCGAGAGACCTCTTGTTTCATGTAGAAAGTATAGCAACTCCAAATGAAGTGTGGCTCAAGCTTGAGACACTGTTTGGAAAGACTGATGAGATGAGAGGCCACCAGCTCGAAAATGAGCTTGTTTCACTGAGCCCAGGGAATTTCGATTCCATCCAGGACTTCTTCACCAAGTTCAAGAACTTGGTCTTGCAGATCAGACAATGTGGCATAGAGAAGAAAGAAGAACAGTTGGTGTTGTCCATTCTCTCCAAATTGGGTTTTGAATACTCAGTTTTTGTGTCTTCCTTCAACTCCACAAGGCTCACAGTTAGAGGTTGGAAGATGCCATATTTGGCTGACTTCATGGAGATGCTAACTCAAGAGCAAGACAAGCTGGTCTTGATGGGCTCCATCAAGCAAAAAGACCAAGTTCTTGCAGCTGGAGATTCGAAATGTGGAAGAGGCAAGCAAAAACCCAGGGGGCCGAAACCTCAAGAGAAGAAGAGGAAGGATGAGAGGCCCAAATCCTCTGAGGGGGTTTCGAATCCTGTCAAGAAAAAGGGAAAGAAGGCTGAGAAGACAAAATGTAGCTACTGTCAAAGAGGTTTTCATCCAGAGAGCTCATGCATGAATAAAAACATAGACACCATGACCCATCTCCTACAGAAAAATAATATTCCTCTTCCTGAAAGTTCCAAGAAGAAGGAGTGCGTTTCTGAAGACAAGGAGAGCTGCCATGCTTTGGTGGCTAGTTCATCTCATTCACCCTTGTTCATCATTGATTCAGGTGCCTCAAGGCACATGGATTCCTCAAGAGATTCGTTTTCTGAACTTGCACCCTACAGTGGCCTCTCTATTCGAATGGGAGATGACTCAGAAATCCCTGCTCATGGCATTGGGAAAATCTCTATGGAGAATGGCTTCTTCTCCAATGTGCTGTATGTGCCAAATCTTGCAGCAAACTTGCTCTCTGTATATCAAATGACACATACTGGAGTAGCAAAGAAGGTGGTCTTCACTCAGGATGATGTGGAGATATCAGAAGTTTCCATCGGGAAAATTGTTGCAATGGGTGTTGCAGACCATGACATGAAGATGTACAAGTTCTCCCACTTTCTCGAGTTCTCTTCACCAAGTGTACTTCTGTCACATGGGAATGAGACCAGCAAGCTATGGCATCAAAGGTATGGTCATCTAAACTACAGATATCTTCAAGTTTTAAGCAAAGAAAAGATGGTAGAAGGGCTGCCACAAATCAGTTTTTCAAGTGGAACATGCAAGGGTTGCATGATTGGGAAGCATTCTGAAAAGAAGTATGAAAAAGGGAAGGCAAGGAGGGCTGATCAACCACTTGGGATAGTGCATTCTGATCTGATAGGGCCACTCCCCACACCCTCCTATGGCTGCAGCAAATATGTGCTCACCTTCATCGATGACTACTCAAGGTACTGCTGGTTATTTTTCCTTAAGCAAAAATCTGAAGTCTTTGAATGTTTCAAAATTTTTAAGAGCATGGTTGAGAACTTCAGTGGGAAGGCCATGAAGGTTTTGAGGACTGATAATGGCAGAGAGTATGTCAATAACAATTTGCAGCAGCTCTGTCAAGAGCATGGCATTCAGATGCAACACTCAGTGCCCTACACACCACAGCAAAATGGTGTTGCAGAGCGCAAAAATAGAGCACTGAAAGAGATGGCAACTTGCATGTTGCAAGCAAGGGATTTGTCTCCCAAATTGTGGGCTGAAGCTATGAATTGTGCAGCATATGTTCAGAACAGAGCACCACACAAAGCATTGCAAGGAATCACTCCATTTGAAGCATGGATGGGCCACAAGCCCAATGTCTCACATTTTAGAATTTTTGGCTCAAGGGCTTGGGCCAGAATTCCACCGGAGAAGAGAAAGGCCTTGCAGCCCCAAAGCAAGGAGTCAATCATGGTTGGGTATGCAGAGGATTCCAAGGGCTACAAGCTCTTTGATCCATCCACTCACAAAACTTTCATCGAAAGAAGTGTCAAATTCGAAGAAGAAGAATTCTTGCAAGCTAGTGAACAAGGTGATGGGGAATGCTCATTTCCTCGTCTTGATGATGAAGTAAGTAGTGATTATTTCTATGATATTTCTGATTCTGATATTGCTGAAGATGATGTTGATATGGATTCTGAACATATCCCTCCCTCAAGGCCCAAGTGGGCAGAGAAAACAATTCAAAGTGCCGGAGAGCTTGTGGGAGATCCCCAAGATGCTAGGAAAACTTGATCTCAATTTCACAATTCCTTTGCATGTGATAATTCTGATCTGAGTGAGGCATGTTACTTGATGGTTGGATCTGATCCAATGTCATATTCAGAAGCATGTACAGACCCAAGGTGGCAATCAGCCATGCAAGAAGAGATGAACTCACTCCATGAGAACAAAACTTGGGATTTGGTCCCTCTTCCTCCCAAGAGGAAACTAGTGCAATGCAAATGGATTTATAGAACCAAAGTTGGATCTGATTGCTCTGATCTGAAGTATAAGGCCAGGTTGGTGGCTAAGGGTTACTCTGAGGTCCAAGGAGTGGACTATACAGAGACATTTGCACCGGTGGCAAAGATGGACTCCATAAGACTAGTTTTGGTCATTGGGGCTTCCAAGCGATGGGAGATTCATCACATGGATGTAAAAAGTGCCTTTCTTCATGGGGATCTGAATGAGGAGATATATATGCAGCAGCCTGAAGGTTTTATTTCTGATCATACACTTGTTTGCAGGTTGAACAAGTCACTCTATGGGCTCAAGCAAGCTCCTAGAGCATGGTATGCAAAAATGGACAATTTTCTGCTATGCTTGGGGTTTGAGAGGTGTAAGTCTGATCCAAATGTGTATATGCAGCATGTTAGTGATCTGATATTGATTATTGTACTGTATGTTGATGATATTTTGATCACTGGTAGCTGCACCAAAGAACTTGACTCAGTTAAGAGAGCATTGCACAGTGCATTCTCCATGACCGATCTAGGATTGCTAAAACAATTTCTGGGTTTGGAGATAGATCAAACTGTGAATGGAATTTCTGTATGTCAGTCAAGGTATGCTTCAGATTTTCTGCAGAAATTTAATATGGATGAATGTAAGTCTGCAAAATTTCCATTTCTTTCAGGAGTTAAGCTTACAGAATGGGGTTCTTCACCACTAGTTGACAGTTCACTGTATAGACAACTAGTTGGGAGTTTGTTGTATCTTACACACTCTCGACCAGATTTGTCTTATGCTGTTGGGGCTGTTGCAAGGCACATGAAAGAGCCTCATGAGATCCATTGGAAGGAAGCCAAGAGGATCCTTCATTATGTTCAGGGTACTAAGTCCTTTGGTATCCATTATGCTGCTGGTTCATCCCTTGAACTAGTAGGATTTACAGATTCTGATTGGGCCGGTGATTGTATCGATCGGAAATCAACTTCCGGTTATGTTTTTATGCTTGCACATGGACCTATATGCTGGTCAAGCAAGAAACAAAGCACTATTTCCTTATCTTCAGCTGAGGCCGAGTACAGGGGAGCAGTTAATGCAGCCACACAATGTGTTTGGTTGCAAGGTATTCTTGCAGAGTTCGGGATTGTCTTTGATTCACCCACTATTCTTTGGTGTGATAATCAAAGTACAATCAATATTTCTACCGATCCAGTATAGAGACAGAGGACCAAGCACATAGAGATACACATGCATTACATTCGGGGTTTGGTGCATGACCGGACCATAGCATTGCAGTATTGCCCATCCAGTGAGCAAACTGCTGATATCTTCACCAAGTGTTTTACCGAGAAGACCTTCACTCACCTTAGATCTCTGCTTGGGGTGAGTGATGCATGGTGATGATTGGTGTATTCTGATATATGCCACATGTCCATTTTAGAGGGGAGGTTTTATTTCCCATGTGGTTTTCCTCCTTACCTTGGTTACATGGACAAATAAATTTTATGATGTAAAAGGTGACTTGAGCCTAGTTGCCAAGGCCTTAATTTTTGATATTTCACTAAGTCTAGCTTAAGGGGGGGTGTTAGAACATTTTTACACCTATTTACATTAATCATTTATTAATTGATGATTAATTAGTGCCCAAGTGATTAATTATTACATCCCTAAGTTGATTAGCTACTAAATGGTCAATTATCATGAACTAGTTAGCAAATGTGAACAAGTGCTGAGTCAAACTGGCTAGTTGGTGCGCTCCCCAGGGCATTTAATGCATTCAGCATGCCTAGAGCGCCCCTCCCAGGTTAATTAATGCATTCAGCATGCTTCTCTTCTACCTAGGGCGCACTTGCTCAGATTGTGGACAATCTTGCCAACTTTGTCCATTTTTTGGCCAATTTTAGCTACCAAACCTCTAACCAACCAGTTTCTTCACATGTGTGAGGTCACATGGGCCTGTCCAGTCATTCCCAGCATTCACACAGCAGATTCGAACCAGTTTGGGATGGTTTGGGATATTTTGGTCAACCTAGGGGGGTTTGAGCTATTTCTAAGCTAGATCAGTGTGAACACTCTAGATGGATTCGAATTCTTCCAGATTTGTATATATGGATGTTCTTAACCTATTTTGAGGTTGGACAGTTAATAATATTGACATTATTCACCCATTTGATGTGTATTGTTCTTCATTCATTTACATATTTATGCTATTCTTGCAAATGTTGTGCAATCTTTCACTAGTGAGGAATCCATAGTAGCTAGGTTCTGCTGTGATTGAGATTTTACATTCAGCTTAACATGAGTCCCAAACTGATTCATCAATAATTCACAATCTTTTACAAAATCAGTTACTTTCCTTTTTGTTTCGGTAGCTAATTGAACCAACCATGACTTTTCAAACTTGTCTATTTTCAGATTACAACCTTTCACTAAATCAGGTGACACATAACTAAGACTAGCTCCTAAATCAATCAAGATAGAAATGGGGTTATCTTTCAACATACCTTCTACTTCAACCATTGAAGTTTGATGATCAACTTGTCTGTTTTGCAAGGATGCATTGATCCTGGGCATTTCCCTCGCTAAGTCACCAACCGTGGCCTCCTCCTGAACTGTATATATGTTGTTGACGGTTCTCTTCCTGAGTGGACAGTTTGATGCATAGTGAGTCCCTTGACAGTCCCAACATTTAACAGGTTCTTTTCGTTCGTTGTTTTTAACATAATTATTAGGTGGATCCCTGTTTCTTGCAGCTGTAAAATTTTGTTGTACATTACCTCTTGGATTATTTCCTTGGATTTTTTCTGTTAGGAAAATTACGTGAATTATTATTTCCAATGTTGCGATTAAATGAAAAATGATTCTTCCTTTGTTCAAAATTATTAGGCCTTTTTACTTTCCAGCTTAATATGCTTTCCCTTTTCCTGTTCTGTTCAAAACAAATATTTTCCTTTCTCATGGCCTTTTCAAGGGTCTTAGGATCGTCATACTCAATTCTGTCCTTTATATGAGAGGGTAAACAACTCAGAGATCTTTGTACCTTGGGTTTTTCCTCAGTAATGTAAGGCACGTATCTCAATAAAATTAAAAACTTGTTGCTTAACTCCTTCATATTCATGGAACCCAATTTTAAATCGTAGAATTCTTTATCTCGTTCTTCAAAATACTGTTCGGACATAAATTTCTTTTGAAAATACTTTTAAAACTACTCCAATTTACATGTTTCTCCTTTAAGCCTTTTAATCGCTTTAGATCTTGCCACCAGATATCGGTTTTCCCAGTCATATTATAGATTGCCATTTTAGTTTTTAATTGACTGGAGTAGTTATAAATCTGAAAATACTTATTCATACCAGACAACCATGCCTCGACCTCCTCTCCTTTTTCTGTTTCTCCATTAAATGTTGGCAGTTTAATATTCTTAAATTCTCCAGAAATTTCTTCGTATGGTTTGTACTTCTTCTTTTTAGTGTAGCAATCACTTTCACCATGGTCGCTAAAATAGTTGTGTTTTTCTTTTGCGATTTGACCTTAATTTCAGATGAAGAGCTAGTTTCATAATTAGTAAGTTTTAGCTTTTTATCTTTACGTTGGTAGGACATAGTTTCAGATTCAGAATGATTTTATGTTCTTTTATCCTTTTTGTTATTATGGAATTTATCCAATAGGATTTGATTCAACTCCTCTTGAGCTTTTAGAATCCGTTCATTTTCCTCTTTAACAGTTTTTATTTTTGTTTTTAAATCTCTATCTGTTCTTAGTAATTCAGATGAGTTATCGTTTAATTCAACAAATATATTTCCTGCATTAATATGTTCCTGCTCATTATTATTTTGATCATTAGGATGGTACCTACCCTCAGCTGACGATTCTGTTCCTTCCATACCCGCAAACTAAATATAAAATGTGCTGAATAGAAAACAAAATTAAACAAAAATTAGTAGTTGTATTTTTTGTTTTAAAATTTTAATTGCGCGAGTTCAGGCACTTTCAGGCCTAGAGTTTGAACTTGCACTCTGATACCACATATAACAACCCTAAATTTCACAAAAAATTAAAATTTTCTATGCAGCAAATAATGCTAATATTTAGTATGCGGAAAGTATGATAATGTTAACTTAATCATTTTGATAACAGTTCAGTTATATTTATGATGTCGACTTGTACTTATTTATGCATCGTCGTAATTTGTTTTAAATGCTGTAGTGACAAAATGACTATGTAACTATTGTCGGAAAAATATGTGTTATATTTAATTTACAAAAAGCATTGTTCTTTTTTCCTATTTATGGATCATCCTGTATTCATATCTTTGCAACATGATATACATGTAAATATGAACTAGCCTTTTTATTTTCTTTTGATGAAGGGGTCCTATAGATGCCCTGAGGCTTACTTAGCTATTGCATAGCTAATGCTCTTACTACTTTTGGTACAGATCATAGGTGAGAAAGAAATCTCCAGCTGAAGATTAAATTACTGTACTTCATTTGGCTTGTTGTAAATTACCCTATAGTTCGATGTTAAGGGCATACATGTGGAAGACTTATTAATACCTAGGGTAAGACCTACCCTAACTATAATTATTAATAAATAGTTTGTTCAGTTTTAATGACATATATATATAGACTAAAAGTATATATATGTTAAGTCTTTGTAGAATTTACATTTAGCTTAATCTCATCGAAAGTGTTTACTATATGTGACTTCATACGAGTTAGCAACTCCATATGTTAAGTTGTCCATATATTAATGTTTTTGTTGACATTATAGTATGATCATGTTTTAATACCATATAATCGATCTCAATTTTTATATAGTTCTTCTATATAAAATATTTATATGTGGTAGCGTTATGACCCTATGACCATGATTTAAAATATTGAAACATGAATAAGAATGGATATTTGGATATAACGCGACCTTACTTTAAACTAAACCATGCAAGAGATATAAGGTATGAACACTTAGTGGAACTCTGCGTTGGCAAGTGACAGGTTTGAAATTTAATGTTGATTAAATGCAATCTTAGTGGGTTTCACAGTGGAAACCTCGTGGCATGGATCACGTGAAGGCCTTGGGTTTTGGGAAAAACCCTAACCGTGAAGTCGAAATACTACCATACTGTTGTAACTTAACTCATTTGGCATTGTAGTGATAGTGAAGCCGACAGGCTCCCGATTTTTTAGGGTTTGAAGCTTCGAGCGTTCTCAGGTTTCGATATGGCAGTTTTGTGGCTGAGCTTACTGTTATAAAGAAGGTAAACTTGTACCAAGAATTACAATGTTAGCTCTTCAAATTTTTAAATCCTTCTTGCATCATTATCTAACCATAATTCTTCTTGTTGGGTTTGTGATTGTTGAGTTACAGGTTTTGTTTCTTGTCGAAGCTAGCCTCAGTGAAAAGTGAGAACCTGCTTGCTTTAAGTGATGATACGCAAACAAGGCCCCGGTAAGCCTCGGTGGTTCTCTTTGGACAACTTATGTAATGACTCTTGATGTGAGGGATGATGATATGGCAAAGGTGCACGACTGTGTATAAACCGCCGTGATGTGGTTCCAAACTTAAATTTAGTTTTAATGTTTTGTTTTTGGGCAGAATGTAAGCCTTTGGGCAACTTTGTAAAGAGACCGTAGGGTATCCACCCTCGAGCTATGGATCTTGTAACACTTGTTTGAAAGGATGATTTTGTAATGAAAATCGAGTTTCGTTTGATGAAATATTAAATAAGTATGAACCCTGAAACTTTTAGGATTGAATCCTGTAACTAGTATGTGTGTAAGTTTTGGGTTCTCAGGGTAATGCTGGTCCTCATGAGACCCTGTGCTCTGTGAATTATAAGCATTTTTATTTATTGAAAAGGAAAAGTGTTGATTATGAATAGGGTTTATGCCCGAGCTTGGAAATTTTATAAATGTTTCTCGACTAAGTAATTAGATTTTAATAGATGAATTTTAGAAAACAAATTGGTCATTACCCTAACTCCACAGTATCTCTTGTATGCTACGTTATTTCTTAACTACTGTGTATTAAATGTTTGGAAGAGTAAGTCATGGTTTTTATGAAATATTTGGATGTATAATGGTCGCTGGGTAAAATCCCAAGCTTATAAACTCGGCTCATGTTTCTACGATGTTTATTTCAAGATGTTTGAAGTTTACAATGGCCACCGGTATGAGCCTGCCTGAATTTATGGCTCCGCTCTTCTTGTTTTAGTGGAAAATAAATGGACCAAGCCTTAATTATTTATTAGATTTGATGGATGCTTAAATTTTTAAAGCTAAGTGTTTATAGTTTATGTTAAAAAGGTTTTAAGCCTTTACGGCTTCGTCGAAGGATTCGATCTACTTTGAAAAGTTTATTCATACAATAGTTACTGATTATTGAGTTGGGCTCATAAAAGAAATTGTTATGTTTAGAGGATAGTTACGTACAAGTTTTAAATTTGTTTTCGAGCTCGTAGGCAACTCTCTGTTTTGGATTAAAAGTACAAAGTTAGACTCTATTCCACTCCCTAATTCTGGATTAGATTTTTTGTGTAAAGAATGGATTTGCAAGGATGTTTAGGGTTTGCAAGTGAATTCGATTCTAGTTTTTAAACTATACATGCATTAGGTTTATAATGATTTTAACAGATTTTGAGTACTAGGCATTTTATTTATCGTTTCCAGAATGTCTTCGGGATCTAAGCGTTTGGTTTATAATGGGAGTTATTATATTTAGCTTGTTTATAAATGATATGAATATGATAATTATTTAACTATTTAATTATACAGTAAACATTTGATTTATATAAAGGTTAGTAATTATATATTAATTGTTCCCCAGAAATATGCACTTAGTTTATGGAGTATCATTAAAAATAAAACATTATGTATTAGCATGTCTACCAACCGTTTCTCTGTAATTAACATTAATTTATGGAAGAAAACATAACTGTATACTTAGGTATTCTGAGTTTATTTCAATCATTTACATTATATTTACATAACAAAGCACAATAGAGTTTACTATTCTACTCGAAGTCATTTAATCTGTTCATAAGAATCATTCGAATCTATCTAATTAAGTAAAGCTTCATGTACTAGAGTACGTCGCGAAAGTGAGTGGAAAAATGTAGAGAATAATTTCTATTCTATTATTATTCAATTATCCAAAATTAAAATATTCATTCAACATTTTAAAGTGTTTTTTAAGTAAAAGACAATTTTTAGAGGTAGATAACAGTCCAGAATTTAATCATTCAGAAAATAGATCAATGGTAAGTAAATAAGATAACACAATAAGAACCTGATAACTGAAGAAGGGACAAACACCTAAAGGACCCTGTTCCACCCAACCTGCTCCTGAAGATAGCCAAGTCACTTTCCTTAGGAACCCTGAGCTTGTTCACTAAACCAACAGGATGAAGATGCTGTGTGGAGAATGGAATAAATTCCTCTGTAACTCAGTAGTAATACTTATTTACTCAACAATATCACTTCAACCTTTAGCAGTATTGAACTCTGCATTCGACAATACTAGTTTAGAGATGCAGACTTAGTTCTATCATTCACTTCCTAGCCTTTACCTCATCGAATCTCTTGTGTACTCTTATTTTTCTCTGTTCAGAAATTATCACAAGGAAAACCTGATGAGCCCCCTGCTCAATTCGATGGGTGATATATCTTGCCTAGGTCTTTGGTCAGTTTCTTAGTTATTGAGCCACCTGCTCAGTTCCACTTTCTTGGGGAACATGACCACAAAAATAGGGAAGTTGCCCCCTGCAACTGCTAGAAGTGAATGATGATGTTGCCAAGTGTTAGTTTGCTCTCCACCCTAGTCCATTCCTCCTAGTGGGTCAGTGAACACTCTTTTCAACAGTATCCTTTGGATATTTGTCTCCTCTTTTATTTATTAATAATAAAATATTAGAGTAATTAATTACAGTCATCCTTGACCCCACTTGTTCAATAATCATAAAAAATTTACAATAACATATAACATAATGTTTTTCTCATAACATAAAATGTTTAGATTTTGGGTGTGACACTTCTACACCTGCGAAGGAAATCAAAAGATTGCATAGATACCTACTCACTTTAATAACGGGATAAAAATATATTATGTTATGTTGCAAATTTTCTTTAAAGAGCTAGCTTAAGGATATTTTCCTTAAACACCTGCAAAATAAGGGTAAGTCATGAGTTAGCATTTAAGCTAAGTAATTCGGGACCATAGTCACCTTTCCCCAAACCTTCAAGCTCTTAGAGTTTACAAGATATATCTAAAGAGCATTTTCACCTATTAGAAATAAAATCATTAGAGTTTAGTAACAAGGCACATTGTTAACCAGCCAAAACAAGTGCGTAAATACTAGGTATAAACAAGTGCGTAAATTTATTTTGCATAGTATATATATGGAAGCCTTGGGACGCCATTAATCACTTCTATCCTAGAGTGAGATCTCTCCATTTGACTTGGATTGTTCTTCAATGATCATTGTCTATGGTGATCCTTTGTGTGACTACATGAGGGTAAGCCCTTGGTAAAATTGACTTGGTTCTCAGTTAAGATATTTTTTAAGGAGGGAAACTAGTCTTTAAATGCCATGATTGACTTGCAATAAAGAGAATTGATGCCAAGTTCAAATCTTAAGTGAAAGTTTAATTTGGACACTAATAACAATTTTAGTTTAGAATGGGTTTAATGCCTATTTGTAGAGGATCTTGTACTTAAGATTGGCCCGCAAGGTCCATGAGGTTGGTGGTGCGAGTATAAGTGGGGGAGTATAACAACCTTCACCGAATATAAATTAGACCTCGTCTATTTCACCAACAGGGATCCTTAATGAATGAATGTCCAATATCTTCAATACTTGTAAATGTTACTAATATTGTGAGACAATAAGTAATAGTAAACTCTCAATAACTTGAACTTGGAATCACTTGTTACACATGTTTAGACTTAACCTCTTTATCAATGATATTCATACACACATATTATCTACTAAATTAAATCCAACTAAGGTTCATGTTTACCAAACATTATCTACCATCCATATATTATACTCCATTCTACAATGTAAAGTAAAATTTTGTGTATGGTCCAAAGGTTAAACAAAATGCCTAGTAAAATGATGAATTGACTAGATAGTGAAGCATATGATGTGTATGCTCCAAAGGTTAGGAAAAATTCCCCCAAAAATGATGCATTGACCAAAAAGTGATGCATACGATGTGTACAACCAAAATGATAGGAAAATTATCATTGTCCTTGATAGTATGAAGTCATCAAACCAAGCCTTAAACCAAATCAGAACTAGAAGTTTCCATATATGCCATTGAATCCACATCAAGAATCATGACCTCAATGTGCTTGTGATTGCAAAGGCCTTACTTTTTAAAAAAAAATTATGCAATGTCAATCTATGTTGATAATATGAACTAGCCATAGGCCTACCATTTATAGATCATATTAGTATCAAAGTAGTTGAATCCATGACCTTGAAGAAGCTATCAACACTTTGAGGAGAAATACAAAGGTTTGACAATATAATAGAATACCTGAAGAAGGATCTCGACACTTCTGCAAAATTATTACCTTTGTTAAAATAACACTTGGTTGAACACCAAGAATCCCTCACCACTATTACAACAAATTGAAACAAGAGAAACATATCACTCTTGCAATTGGGAGAGAAATTAATTTACAAGCCGGATGATGCACTTCAATAGTGTTCTTCTAATGGCTTGATAACAAACTAAGAAAATAACCTTGCTTTATTTCCATAAGTCATAATAGTAGCATGTGGGTATGAACTAAGCATGAGTGTAGACCTAGGAGCCAATACCACATCTAATTACCAAGAATATTGAAGACCAATCACTAAGATTGAATACCAAGCTCAAAGACAATCCATATTTACCCTAGAATCTCTATCCATAACAAATTGTAGAATTAATTTGAATAGAAAAACATGAGACTTTATATATATTTTGATATTTTCAATAGATACCGTCGGATATCTGACATCCTCGAGCACAATATATTGTCAGATATCTGACATCCACGGGCATAACATTATGTCGGATAGCCGACGATAGTGGTCATTATTCGATAGACATCGTCGGATATCCGACTACCAATTCTATCAATTTAATTTTTTTATTATCAAATTTCATAATTTTGAAGGTGAAATCCGACGACCTAGTCCTTTTCGTTGGATGTCGTCGGATTTTGGGTTCAAATTCTATAGTGACAAGGGAATTTCTTACAAAAACATTACATGGTGAATGAAATCTAACATGTGTTATATTTCCGACTGATACAACCACATTTCCTTTGATGAAGGAAATCTAACGCGTGTTAGATTCCCTTCTAGCACAAGCACAAGGGAATTTCTTACAACAACATTGCACAGTGAAGGAAAGCTAACACATGAAACATGTTAACTTTCCTTCTATGATAAGCACAAGGGAATTTCTTACAACAACATTGCATGGTGAATGAAAGCTAACATGTGTTATATTTCCGAATGATACAACCACATTTCCTTTGAATACATTGCACCATGAAGGAATTCTAATGCATCTTAGTTTCATTGAAAAAGCTTTCCGTTTGATTGAAATACAACTATTTTTGTGTGGCAGTGTTCCCGGTGTTGAGATGAGTGCACCATGCATGTTGGTTTGAGAGTAACTCTCCTATGGATATATGGCCTCAGCTCGGGGGTGACTTTCATGTTGAAATATGCATGAGCATGGCATGTCTATGGCAGAGTAGAACATTGTCACGTTGAATCTAGTTTACCATGATTAAGATGAGTATTTTACTATATGATTATTTACTACTATTTCGGAAATATATGTGCTCATGGATTTGATTTTCTTATTATATGTATAGTTGTAGGTGACAGCCATGAGATATGATGTTATATGGCTATAGATGACATCTTTCATATCTAAATTTATTTATGTTGATATGGCTATGGTTGGTAGTCAGTGATGAGTATTTTAATATATGTTTATTTACTGTATTTATGATGTATATGTGCTCTTGGACCCAGTTTGATTATGGTTTGTATGGTTGTAGATGACAACCATGAAAGCTAACATGTTTTATATTTCCGAATGATACAACCACATTTCCTTTGAATACATTGCACCATTAAGGAATTCTAATGCATGTTAGTTTCATTGAAAAAGGTTTCCGTTTGATTGAAATACAACTATTTTTGTGTGGGAGTGTTCCTGGTGTTGAGATGAGTGCACCATGCATGTTGGTTTGAGAGTAACTCTCTTGTGTATATATGGCCTCAGCTTGGGGGTGACTGTCATGTTGAAAGATGCATGAGCATGGCAGGGTAGAACGTTGTCACGTTGAATCTAGTTTACCATGATTAAGATGAGTATTTTACTATATGATTATTTACTACTATTTCGGAAATATATGTGCTTATGGATCTGATTTTCTTATGATATGTATAGTTGTAGGTGACAGCCATGAGATATGATGTTATATTGCTGTAGATGACATCTTTCATATCTGAATTTATTTATGTTGATATGGCTATGGTTGGTAGTCAGTGATGAGTATTTTAATATATGTTTATTTACTGTATTTATGATGTATATGTGCTCTTGGACTCGGTTTGATTATGGTTTGTATGGTTGTAGATGACAACCATGAAATATGATGTTATTATCATTTATATGGCTATATATGGAATCCTTCATATATGGTTTTGTTTATGTTAATATGGATATAGGTGTTTGTCAGTAGATCTGGTTTCAACACTATTAATATGGTTGATTGCGACAACCTGTAGATTTTTTTATTTACTTTGTTTATGGTGTATTGTAGATCTAATTATTGTAAAAGTTTAAATGGATATAATAGATCTTATATACCATGTTTGAAGTCATGTTAATAACTTGTTTAGATATAGTTGCATTTCATGCATGCATTTACCATTCATAACATGTGTATTTGGGAATGATTTGCATTGTATTCTTGCAATTCAAATTAAAGAGGCTAAATGTTTTATTTTATGGGATTTTTGGCATGTTGGCCTAGCCTCAATTACCCTTATTCCATTGTGAAATACCTTGATTCAACCCTCCCCTTGGGTTTGCAGGTGTCCCTAGCCTTGGTTTAGGGGCTAGGGATATCACATTACAACACATGTATTGCAACAAAAATATGCTATAGGAACTTAAATGGACAGAAATAATTAATACAACATTCAAAACTAGATTCACATTCATATGATAATAGGTCTTCTAATATTGTTAGTATAATCCAAGATATTTGTACAAAAATATAGACACATTCCTCCACTCTTTACTTTAGCTCTATGGATGATTCTCTGCAACTCTTAGGATTGGCTAGATAACCCAAGTCAAATGACAACAATCGCTTATATTCCTTCAATGATGTATGTTCAAATTCCTTAAAGTCATCACCTTTATTTAGAATATATAAGTCCAATTTGGGTCTCCAAGTTCCTATGGAACTCTTTGGATTTGTTCTCGTTGCTTAAGATTCCACTAGAACCTTTAGATTTATTCCTGTCACTTTAGCTTTCATTATGACCTTTCATATTTTTATCACACTCATATGTTTCACAATTGTATTATATGCTCGTGGACTGGGTTGTTTCATGGATGCCCCTGCATAATATGATGTGAAGCACTGTAATGCTTGTAGGAATTTGGCTATGACCTTAGTGAAATTGGTGAGCAATTGTGCCATCAAAGTAGAGTGGGTCCTTCTAGAGTGCTTTTGAAGAAATGGATTCTGGTTGTTTTTATAAGAACCTGAGTAGTTGTGAAGCAACTTTGTATGGCACATAGGTGTAGTTGGTCATTCATTGTTCTATTGTTTTTTAGTACTTAAAAATTAAAACCAATCATGACAACAGAGATGGAGAAAATAAAAAGTATGACCTTAATGACACATAGCTTGGCAATGTAAGAACAACATCAATCGGATAACAAAACCATTGCTTATATAAATATTTTTCTATTGCAATACTAATGTTCTATAAAACTTACATGATGTAATATACACATAACAAAACAATATAATAACTAGAAAATAAAAGTAAAATCACATAACACCATTTTGTAATGAGGTTATTTATTAAACATAAGATAACACAATGCTCACCATGTTTATACAATGAGGTTGACCTCATATATGTACAATTGGGGATGAGGGATATTTTTGGTATTTTTGTACATAAGCAAGGGCAATGCTGAACAAGAATCATATTCACACCACAATCAATTAAACATTGTGTTAGTAGGAAGCATCACTCCCTTGTGGCTGCCTCCATTAGCATAAGAATCAATGGTATATTGGAACTTATATGTTATTGTGGGCCACATATCTCAGCCAATGTGGGATTACTTCTGTATAATTTTTTTCTTATAAGTAATAAATTAATTTCATTGTTGAATTTGGTAAATGTAAGTGATATTAAGTGTTAATCATTAAAACCTTTTGCTAGTTGATAATTTTTTTTTCTTTTTTTCTAGATAATAGGTTAAAAGTTAGCAAACGTGTTTTAGTTTATTAAACAAGAGCCACGAGGTGGAAATGTCCCCGACATTGCCACCTGGGCTAGTTGCTAGTTTTTTGCAATTGGCGTGAAAGGATTGAACAAATAACACTATCAGAACAAATAGCACTATCGGAATAATGATTCTTTATTATCGTAGAATATCCATTTGCAAATAAAGATTGCAATGTTGCTTCTAGTAACCAATCTGATTCTATTTAGTGATTCTATTCTGAAAAGGATAATAGCACATATGTAATTGCACTCCATATCGTGTTGTATTTTAGTGATTGGAGAGGCTTAATACTTAAATTTCTTAAAATAATTAAGAGAGAATATGATATATACTTGATAATATGATATATGCTTTTAGATAAAGTAAAAAACATATATAATTCCATAGCTATCATTAGATCACATGATAGTCAAATTTGTTAGGTTCAATGTTGTTGTTGTTATACCCTAAGTATACTACGCACATTAATATATTTTAGTACACATAAACATAACTAAGGCATAACCATAATAAAAAAAACTGTGCTAACTTAATAATGTAGGAAGCTTGTTCAACTATCAAGACATAGATATCAATGGTTGCAATGTAATAGAAAACTTCTGGACAAAATATCAACTAATTTGGTTAAAATCCAAAATTGATTTTAGACTCTGAAATTAAAATCTGGACAAAACTCTCATAAAATAGACTTCGAAGTTAAAATCTCAATTAATTTATCAACTGATTTGGTTAAAATACACAATTGATTTTAGACTGAAATTAAAATCTCAATTGGTTTCAATTTCTAATGGATCAAATTTTACAATGAATAATTATTCGAAACTCTCATGAATAGAATAATAAATAATAAGCTTACTCTTATGAATAGAATAATAAATAATAGGCTTACTCTTATGAATAGAATAATAAATAATAGACTTAAGACAAAAATATAATAAACCAACAAAGAACATAATAGACTTTACTCAAAGAAAACTCATATAAATTTTGAAACAAAACACATAGATATATTTCAAAATTTAAAAAAAATATATTTTAAAATCTCTGAATGATGGTAAATAACCAATATAATATATTTTAAAATATTTGAATAACGGTAGATATACAAATTAATTGCTGTAATGATAGACTTTTCATGGAGTCACAGCTCAATTTTCACAGAACAATACCACAATGAAGCTAGCACCAAGTTATCGGAGCAGAGACTCAGAATTCTCACAAGCTAGCACCAAGAATCAGCTTATCAGAGGAGAGACTCATAATTCTCACAGAGAATTCTTGTGTACCGAATGGTATATTTTTCAATATATTCTAAATATATTATGACTTGACTAGGTATAAATAAAAAACCATTATGAACAAAGTCAAGTAAGTTGAAGAACGACTCCATTCATGTAGAAAAAAAAAGGTTCACAGGCACTTACCCTACTTATTGCACCGAGTGAAATGAGGTGCTCTACATCCCACTATGGGGGAGATGTTGTAACATGTATGTGTCCCATTACATGTGTCCCGTTACATGTATCGTTACACCTAATAAAACATAAAAAGTAAAAAATGATAATATGAGGGAGGTGTTGTAACGTGTATGTGTCCCATTGCATGTAGCGTTACACCTAATAAAATGTAAAAAGTAAAAAATGATAATCATAATCATCATGGAAAGTATTTTAAAAAAAAAATCATGTTGGTTCATTAAATAAAATATTATAAAATGTAATTAAAAAATAGATGTTCGTTTATAAAATAAAAACTTAAAACTTAAACCCGGATCTATCAATCAAGAAAGATCAAATTTCTTGAGTTTAAATTTCAAAAAAGAAATACACCTCAGGAAATTGGATCCCTCTCGGTGCTTGATAGATATGGGTTTAATATGGATCTATGCTGGTATTACATACAGTAAGCACTGAACTCCTAAAAACTACTAACAAAACTACAACTTCAAACATGGATAATACGAAGATACTCCCCCCTAGATGGGAGACTGATGGTTTCATATACCTGTGGGAATATATGTTTTGCCTCTTCGTTTGAGATAGAGGGTGATATCATCACACGTTCACCCGATTTCCAATTGGCAGGAGTGGCAATTGGATGTTTAGTTTCCAACTGAAGAGAATCCACTACACGCAGTACTTCATCAAAATTTATTCCTCTTTTACAGGGATCACACGATCTAGCATACTCCTTAGACTCTTTGAAAACAGTTGGCCACCATAAGACAACTTGTAAGATCTTCTAGGAAGTAGCCTTACCTTCAACATGTCCTCGCTTAACTTAAATCGTAATTCCAGACTGGCGAAGCATGTAGGGAGAGGTCATATTTGAAACACAAAGAAGAGTCCTCCCCCCCAAGCCTTGGGCCCTCTAAAGTAACTGTACTTGGGTACAAAAAACTCAACTTCAACTGCTTGAAAACATACACCAAACCCATGAACTTTTTTTCACATGAATAAATAAAATTCAATGATAAAAAAAGCTGACCTACAAACCCTTTTATTTGCACCAACAATATGCAGGGTTCTGGAGGGAAATGGTTTTCCATTTGCATCTTTCTCGTCCGGGTCCACAATGTTCACATGCTGGTAAATCTTCCTGCCTAGATATGCCAATATGTGGTACTTCACCTTTTTCCCTGGCTGCGAAAATTACAAACAACCATCAAATTTAAATCGATAAAAGCACCATTTCCATATATTTCAAGTTATACTGAACGATGATAATATGACAAAAATTATTAACTAACCACCCAGAGTTCAATATCTTTTACCCAAGCTTGATGTGATGTAACATCGTCTCCTGAGAGCCCTACAACTTTTACTCCATGCTTTTCAAATTTATCACTGTACTGGCCATCCTTGCAGTTTCACTCGTACAGGCGGGTAAAATCCATTGCAATCAAATTTCAAACCACACAATGTCAGAATTTACACACATATATATACAATATAGAAACCCTACAAATCATGTTGTAATTTTACTGGATTTTTGCACCGAGTGAAACGAGGTGCTCTACATCCCAGTATGGGGGAGATGTTGTAACGTGTATGTCTCCCGTTACATGTATCATTACACCTAATAAACATAAAAAGTAAAAAATGATAATATGAGGGAGATCTTGTAACGTGTATGTGTCTCGTTACATGTAGCGTTACACCTAATAAAATGTAAAAAGTAAAAAATGATAATCATAATCATCATGGAAAGTATTTTAAAAAAAATTCATGTTGGTTCATAAAATAAAATATTATAAAATGTAATTAAAAAATAGATGTTCGTTTATAAAATAAAAACTTAAAACTTAAACTTGGATCTATCAATCAAGAAAGATCAAATTTCTTGAGTTTAAATTTAAAAAAGAAATACACCTCAAGAAATTGGATCCCTCTCGGTGCTTGATAGATACGGGTTTAAGATGGATCTATGTTGATATTACATACAGTAAGAACTGAACTCCTAAAAGCTACTAACAAAACTACAGCTTCAAACATGGATAATACGAAGATACTCCCCCCCAGATGGGAGGCTGATGGTTTCATATACCTGTGGGAATATATGTTTTGCCTCTTCGTTTGAGATAGAGGGTGATATCATCACATGTTCACCCGGTTTCCAATTGGCAGGAGTGGCAATTGGATGTTTAGTTTCCAACTGATGAGAATCCACTACATGCAGTACTTCATCAAAATTTATTCCTCTTTACAGGAATCACATGATCTAGCATACTCCTTAGACTCTTTGAAAACAATTGGCCACCATAAGCCGACTTGTAAGATCTTCTGGGAAGTAGCCTTACCTTCAACATGTCCTTGCTTAACTTAACTCGTAATTCCAGACTGGCGAAGCATGCAGGGAGAGGTCATATTTGAAACACAAAGAAGAGTCCTCCCCCCCAAGCCCTGGGCCCTCTAAAGTAACTATACTTGGGTACAGAAAACTCAACTTCAACTGCTTGAAAACATACACCAAACCCATGAAATTTTTTGCACATGAATAAATAAAATTCAATGAGAAAAAAAGATGACCTACGAACCCTTTTATCTACACCAACAATATGCAGGGTTCTGGAGTAAATGGTTTTCCATTTGCATCTTTCTCGTCCGGGTCCACAATGTTCACCTGCTGGTAAATCTTCCTGTCTGGATATGACAATATGGGGTACTTCACCTTTTTCCCCGGCTGCGAAAATTACAAACAACCATCAAATTTAAATCGATAAAAGCACCATTTCCATATATTTCAAGTTATACTAAATGATGATTATATGACAAAAATTATTAACTAACCATCCAGACTTCAATATATTTTACCCAAGCTTGATGCGATGTAACATCGTCTCCTGAGAGCCCTAAAATTTTTACTCCACGATTTTCAAATTTATCACTGTACTGGGCCATCCTTGCAGTTTCACTCTTACAGGCGGGTAAAATCCGCTGCAATCAAATTTAAAACCAAACAATGTCAGAATTTACACACAAATATATACAATATAGAAACCCTACAAATCATGTTGTAATTTTACTGGATTTTTTGCTGACCAAAGTGCGAAAAGATGATAGCCCATTGCGAAAAGATGATATCCAAATTATCTCCAACATGAGTTGAAACAACCTCAATATTTTGGACAACATCCCCCAGTGTGAGACTCGACATGATCTTCAACACAAATACAACTAACAAACAATCAGTTGGAACTCAAAATTCACATGTTGGCTAAGGTTGAGCAAAGTCTAATATATATTTATGTACCATACAAAGACCAGTTATGTGGCTCTCAGGTGGCTGTGCATGCTGCAACGTGCCACATCAAATTATAGTAATGGGATTACAATGATTAGAGCTCCAAAAACTGTCTCCCACTGTTGGAAACTGCAAAGCTCCTTCATTCCACAACACTCTGCAAGATCAATAGCTTATTCTTCCCAGTATTTCCAGTGTTATGCTCATTCAAGTGCGGAATTTATCTCGAGCAAAACTTCTTAGTGCAAATAAATTACCTTTTATTTCCCCTTTCTTCGATTTAATTGTTAAAACCTCAATCACATGGGCTTTTCTTTTCCACAAATAACGAAATTCAGTAGTGTTCCCCCAACAAATCTATAAATTCTTCACCTAACACGCTTCTTTAATTTAATCTCTTCTTATAAACCATCTTCCTCCTGTTTAGCTTCCTCTCTATATTTGAAGTACTTTCAGAATCCTTTCATTTCAACACTTCACTTCCCAAGGTTATTGTTGGATAATTACAGAGATCTTAAATCATAGAACTTACTGCTATCACAGCCTGGTAGGCTCCGCTGGTCTGCCTGGATGTTAAAATACACCTTTTAAAATTTGAAATAAACATTTGTGCATAAGGTAGAACAACTACATACCTGTGAGTATGTATCACTTTCATGTAAGTGGAAATGGCTTTGTTGGAGTTTTCCAAGTGGACCCAATACTTATTTCAGTCACAAAAGTGGATCCAGGTGCAATAGATTTGGTTTCATAACTAGGAGCAGGATCATGTGCTAGGCACATAGTTAGTGTGCTAATAAATACCCAGTAGTGCCATTTAGGAAAGGGACATGGTTATGATTTCCCGGAGATTTAGCACACATCCAACAAAGAGGGGTGGTCCGATGGATGGACAACGACACAGATAGAGAGAGAGTATGATCCAAATGATGAATGAGATAGTCCCCTCCCTCTTGCCTTACCTTATTTCCTTACCCATTCAGTTAAGTTCAGAAAGAACCAATAATTGAGCTCAGTTCAACCAGACACATGAATTACTTACCAATAATTTTTCGTTTTCACACGCCATCCGTGTCACGTCCCCATTTTGACCCCCTTTGTAAATGATGTAAATATTGTAACTTAATCATGGTGAGGAGCTCAAGGCCAAGGCCCCACCATTGATTTAACGTTTATGTATCGGCAATTAAAATAGATGCCTATGGTTCTTGTGCGAGATGGGCACAATGTATATAAGACATCATGTAAATACGAATTTTAATGCAAAATACCCACAACTAGCTATGCAATGCAACAAAAGAGAAGGGGCATGGTTCTACAAGGAAAAGGGAGGGAAACTATTCAAACCCTTGAGCCAATGGTATTAATCCATGTGTCAATGGGGAAACCCATAAACCACCAACTACCCATTTTGTCTCATGTACCCAATCATTTAATTCTTCCAAGAAATTGGTTAAGGCAGTTAATGCCTTGGGAATGAAAGAGTATGGGCAAGCCATTTTCGTGCATGGGCAAGCCATCAACTTGGAAAATCGTGTTTTTGCTTGTGGGGCAAGAAACCACCCACGAAATGGTGCCCAAAGCCATGGGGAATAGGCAGTCTTCATTCATTCACGCAGTGGGAGCTATCTGGGTCATTCTCTTCACGTTTTTCAGCAAAATCTTGCATCTTCCCATGCCTGGGAGTTCGTTTTTGCATATACAGTAGTCTGGGAGTGAAGGGCCACGTTTTGGGGGCTGTAGGGAGGTCGTTTTTGCCCCTGGGGCGTTTTTCTGAAATGGGTTCTGTTTCCCCAGTCGAATTTTCCAAGTGCCAACATGTTTTGAGTCTACCCACGTTTTTCTAAAGTCCAGGAAACCCCATCTCATATATCCCATTGTTGGAAACGTTTTCTCATGCTCAGCAAGTGTAGTTTGCTGTTGTGTGCATCCTGGTTTTGATTTGAACCTGTAAGCAAGAAACTGGAATGGTAGTGGACAGAATTAGCTTGATAAACCTAGTGTAGGGAATATCCTCTCAAGAAGATCAAGAGGGCTGGCTACTTTTCTATGCACACCCTGAGAGCACTAGAAAGGAAGGTATGGCTTGAGGGACTGTGTGGCAGTGAAGAGAATACTTCCTGGTGTTGGGTGTGTAGGCATTGTGAGTGCCAAGCTGAATAGATCTGGGAGGGGTACCCATAGCTCTGTGGTTGAGCTCACTAGCTTAGCAATTCTTCCTTCCCATCTCCTAGCAGCCTGATAAACCCAATTGTAGATTGGCTTGGCTCATTTTGGTGTATGTTTGGCTATGTGTGAGTCTGTTGTTCCCTGGTTCCTTGTAGAGATCATGCCCAGCTCGGGGGTGGCAGTGGTGCCGAAAGATTGAGGAGCACACTGGCCTACGGTTGGGTGGAACGTTGCAGTTGCATAGCCAGTTGCGTGGGACTGCCTTATTGAGATAAGTATTCTCTTGTGTAAATTGGCAATTATCATTTGATGAACATCTTAAATGTATGATGGATGTGAAATTCTTATTACTCCGCTGTGATTTCTGATAATTATGCATCTTCATATCTCTCTTATGTATTATGTGAATGTGTATGCATATTTATTCTTCAATTCGAATGTTTGATTTCAATATATGGGGCTGGATGCCCGGTTCAACCGTCACGATCCTCTCCATCTAGCTTGTTGGATGGGAGGGGACGTGACAGAATGGTATCAGAGCTGCGTTGCAGCATTGGGCCTCTATGGGCCAAAACTGATAGAAATTACAAGGGAAGATTTTAAATTTCCTAAGTCTGTTTTTGAAAATTTCCGTTTTAAGTCTGTTCTGGAAATTTTTGGTTTAAGACTGTTTCGGAAGGAATTCCCGAATGCCTTCCGAAACAGCGGAAGCATTCGGCGAATCGTTCCGAAATTTCGGAAGCGTTCCGAGAATTTTTCCGAAAATTTGCGAAGGGAAGTTTTTCGGAAGGAATTCTCTTCCGAAATTGCGGAAGGAATTCTCTTCCGAAATTGCGGAAGCAATTCTCTTCCGAAATTTCGGAAGGATTCCGCGAACCGCTCCGAAACAGCGGAAGAATTCAGCCAATGGCTCCGAAACAGCGGAGAAAATTTTTGTTTAAATGAAAAATTTTTCTAAGTGTCGGAATTTTTTCGGAAAGAATTCTCTTCCGAAATTGCGGAAGGAATTCTCTTCCGAAATTTCGGAAGGATTCCGCGAATCGTTCCGCAACTGCGGAAGACTTCGGCGAATCGTTCCGAAACGCGGAAGAGTTCACCGAATCGTTCCGCAACTGCGGAAGACTTCGGCGAATCGTTCCGAAACGCGGAAGAGTTCACCGAATCGTTCCGCAACTGCGGAAGACTTCGGCGAATCGTTCCGAAACGCGGAAGAGTTCACCGAATCGTTCCGCAACTGCGGAAGACTTCGGCGAATCGTTCCGAAACGCGGAAGAGTTCGCCGAATCGTTCCGCAACTGCGGAAGACTTCGGCGAATCGTTCCGCAACTGCGGAAGCCTTCGCCGAATGGCTCCGCTCGGCAGATCGCCCCGCCGTTGCGGAAGCGTTCGGCGAACTGCTCCGCAATTGCGGAAGCCGTCGCCGAACCGCCCCGCAATTGCGGCAGCATTCAGCCAACCTCTCCGCAGTCGCGGGAATACACAGTGAACCGGCCCGCATTGCGGAAGCCTTCAGCATATCACCCCGCCCATTACGGGAGCATATAATGAACCTCCCCGCAGTTGCGGGAGCAGTGTGTGAACCGCCCATCGCGGCAGGATTCAGCGAACTGCCCGTTGCGGCACAAGGGGGCAAGCCCCCTTGACCCCCTTTTTCTTCTCCCCTCATATTTCATTGTTGTGATTTGACAAGTTGTTAGTATGGCATTTTTCCCCGTGCATGAAGTAATTTGTGAATTCTGAGAATGTAATGCAGCTAACAATTGTTTTGATGAACACATTTCAGAGAGTCACAGTTACAGCAGGATAACACTCTAAATAATACAGTGGAAAAAAATTTTGGATCTTGGTTGGGCCAAGAAAATGCACATCATGAATGATGCACAGGATCCCTATGAACCTGAGACAGATGCCATGGGGGAGAACATACAGGTTGAGAATGCTGAAACAGAATCTAATGGGAGAAGAAATCAAGAGACCCCTCCAGATGTTGCAGCCACCATGAGAAGCCTAAGGGTGGAATTGCAAAGCTATAGGGAAGATAATGAAAGGATGATTAAAGCTCAGGAAGAACAAAATCAGCTGAATGCAGCCATGCTGCAGAGTTTAACAGACATCCAAAGGCAAATAAACTCTGGGCATCAGATAACAAATCCAGAAAGGGGTGGGAGCAGCTCTAGAAGAAATTCCCGTAAGAGGGCCAGTAGCCCAAGAGGAGTTTCTACAGACAGAACGTATAGTCCAGAAATATCTCCCAATGAGTCATCTGACTCTGAAGAATCCATTGAGGGTTCAAGCTCTTCATCTCACATGAGTAAGAGGAAGAAGCACTACAAGAACAGTTCACATGGGGAATTTAAGAAGGCAAAACCTCCTACATTTGACGGAGAGGTAAAATCTGGTCAAGAAGCTGAAGCTTGGCTTCTTGGGATGAGAAAATATTTCCAAGTCCAAGACTACTCAGGAAATATGAAAGCAAGGGTAGCCATCTTCAACTTGAATGGAAGAGCATCTATATGGTGGGAACACACCAGGCAAGTGAAGAAGATCAACGAAAGGAAGATCGTGTGGAAGCAGTTCACGAAATACTTCAAGCAGAAGTACCTCTCGGATAGGTACTATGATGATAAGATCAAAGAGTTCCATGAGCTGAGATTGGGACAATCGACCATGGAAGAATATGCAAACAAGTTCTTGGAGCTGCTGAGGTATGTTAAGTATATTCGAGATGATAAGGTGAAAATTCAGCGTTTCCTAAGTGGACTGCCCCAGTCGTATAAAGATAGAATTGAGTTTGATGAACCTCGGACTCTAGAGGAGACCATAAGAAAGGCCAAGTATTGCTTTGATCAAAACAGAAGCAAACCAGAATTCCATAAGGCATGGAAGGATAAGAAAAATGAGAAGTTTGATCAAAGGAAGAAGGGGTTCAAGCCTCCTCAATTCCGGAATCAGCAAAGGCAACCATCACAGGTTGTGACTAAGCCAACTAGGATGATGGGAGACAAGCCAAGAGATCCAAAGGAGCCAAGAGAACCACTTCAATGTTGGGGTTGTGGAGGAGACCACATGCTTAGGAACTGTCCACATAGGAATGGGAATGCAAATCAAGTTCACAACATCCAAGGAGCTGGAACTGTGGGTCAGGTGGCAAGGACAATCCCTAGGATCTATGCAGCAGTAGAAGACCGCCAGGCAGATCATCAGTCAACTGTGGTTGAAGTTGAAGGTAAGGTTGCTAAGCAATCTGTTTCTATTTTGATTGATCCTGGATCTACTCACAGTTATGTCACTCCTAGAATTGTTGAGATTTGTGCTTTCAAGAAATTAAAGCATAGTAAATCTTGGTTAGTTCAACTAGCCACTGGAACCAAGAGAAAAGTTAGCGAAATAGTAGAGAAATGTCCATTAGAGATGGATGGGCTATTCACTTATGCAGATCTGAATATTTTGCCACTTGGTTCCTATGATATTCTCATTGGAATGGATTGGTTGGAAGCACACAGGGTTAAACTTGACTGCTACAATAAGACATTTGAATGCATGGACGAAGAAGGAAACCCGAGGGTTGTAAAAGGCATTCCAAAGGTGACTTCTGTTAGACAGGTTTCAGCCATGCAACTGAAGAAGTTCTGTAGGAAGGGATGTCAACTGTATGCAGCTCACGTTTTAGAGGCAGCAGAGAGTGAAACTCTTAGGCTGGAGGACTATCATGTATTGCAAGAATTCAGGGATGTTTTTCCAGATGAGATTCCAGGACTTCCTCCAAAGAGAGACATTGACTTTACAATTGAGCTTGTGCCAGGAGCGGCACCAGTGTCCAAGACACCGTACAGGATGAGTACCCCGGAATTGCTAGAATTAAAAATGCAATTACAAGAGTTGCTGGAAAAGAAATACATTAGGCCAAGTGTGTCCCCGTGGGGAGCACCTGTTCTATTTGTGAAAAAGAAAGATGGAACACTCAGGTTATGTATTGACTACAGGCAGTTGAACAAAGTCACAGTGAAGAATAAATACCCGTTGCCCCGAATTGATGACCTTTTTGATCAAATGAGAGGAGCAAAGGTATTTTCAAAGATTGACTTGAGGTCTGGTTACCATCAGGTAAGAATCAAAGAAGAAGATATCCATAAGACAGCCTTTAGAACGAGGTATGGACACTATGAATTTGTAGTGGTACCATTCGGTCTCACAAATGCACCAGCTACATTCATGTGTCTCATGAATAATGTTTTTAGTAAGTATTTGGACAAGTTTGTTCTTGTATTCCTAGACGACATTCTCATCTATTCTAAGAATGAAGAAGAGCATGAAGAACATTTGAGAATGACAATGCAATTACTAAGGGAGCATAAGCTGTATGCAAAGTTGAGTAAATGTGACTTCTATAAAGATAGAATTCATTATTTGGGTCACATCATCTCCGACGAAGGAATATCTGTAGACCCTGAGAAGATTGAAGCCATTATGAATTGGCCAACTCCAAGGAATGTGACTGATGTGAGATCTTTTATGGGCCTTGCTGGTTACTACAGGAGGTTTATCGAAGGATTCTCCAAGGTTGCTAACCCGATCACTTCTTTGCAAAAGAAGGGGATAAAGTTTGAATGGTCACCAAGATGTGAAGAAAGTTTTCAGCGGTTGAAGAATCTTCTTACAAGTGCACCCATTCTGAAGATTGCAGACCCGGAAAAGGACTTTGTGGTGTGTACCGATGCATGCAATCAAGGACTTGGAGGAGTTCTTATGCAAGACAACCACGTGATATGCTATGAGTCAAGAAAGTTGAAGGAGCATGAGAAGAACTATGCTACTCATGATATAGAACTTGCAGCCATAGTACATGCCTTGAAGATGTGGAGGCATTACTTAATGGGAAGAAAATTCGAGTTAAGGACAGACCATTGTGGTCTGAAGTACTTGTTTGATCAGCCAATGTTAAATGCTAGGCAAGCTAGATGGTTGGAATTTTTGTGTGAATTTGATTTCGAGATCAAACACATAAAAGGGAAAGAAAACAAGGTGGCTGATGCACTCAGCAGGAAGGTACATGAAATGTATGTGGCAGCGCTTAGCACTTGCCAACCAGATTTGAGGCAGCAGATTGTTAACCATATGGTTGAGGATGAAGTGTATGAGCAGATAAAGAGCAAATTGCAGCAGCAAAACATTGAAAGGAAGTATGAGGGCTATCATTTGGAAGAAGGAGGACTTCTTACTTATAAGAATAGGGTCTATATTCCAAATGCGGCAGGTTTGAGGAGAATGGTTATGGATGAGATCCATAAAGCTCCATACTCTGGTCACCCAGGATATCAGAAAACAATTGCTACGGCAAGAAAATATTATTTCTGGCCAGGTATGAAGAAGGACGTTGCTGAATGCATCTCTAAGTGCATGGAATGTCAGCAGGTAAAGGTTGAACACCAACACCCAGCAGGTTTATTGCACCCAGTGCAAATTCCAGAATGGAAATGGGAAATAATTTCCATGGATTTTATTACAGGATTGCCAATGACTAAGAGACAACATGATTCCATCATGGTTGTGGTGGACAAGTTAACCAAGGCAGCACATTTTATACCGGTTAAGTCCACACATAAAGCCGATGCCATTGCAGATATTTTCATGAAGGAAATTTTTAGATTACATGGGTTGCCTAAGGCAATAATTTCTGACAGGGATACCAAGTTCACTTCCAATTTTTGGAAAGCTCTCTTTGCAGATTTGGGTACACAGTTGAACTTTAGCACCGCGTACCATCCTCAAACAGACGGGCAAACAGAAAGAGTAAATCAGGTACTTGAAGACATGCTCCGCATGTATGTAATGGACAAGCCATCCAAGTGGGAGGATTATTTACACCTGGTAGAGTTTGCATATAATAATGGGCATCAAGAATCATTGGGAATGAGTCCATATGAGGCTTTGTACGGCAGAAGGTGTAGGACACCAGTGACTTGGGACAATCCAGTGAACCGAATTGTACTTGGGCCAGAATTGCTTAAGGAAATGGAGCAAGAGGTTGTAAAGATCCGACAAAATTTAAAAGCAGCCCAGGATAGACACAAAAGCTATGCAGATAAACACAGAATGCATAGGGAATTCAATGTTGGGGATCATGTGTATCTTAGAGTAAGATCAAGGAAGAGTTCCTTGAAGCTTGGGAGCTGTGCCAAGCTATCACCTAGATATTGTGGGCCATTTGAAGTGCTTGAAAGAATAGGGCCAGTTGCATATAGACTTGCATTGCCTGCTAGCACTAAAGCTCATAATGTTTTTCATGTCTCTTTGCTAAAGAAATATGTACATGATCCTAACCATGTGATTAATTGGGATGTGATCCAGGTGGAACCCGAGGGAGAATTCCAAACCGATCCATTGCGCATCCTAGACAAGAAAGTAACATTGCTCCGGAACCGAGCCATTGGACAGGTAAAGGTGCAATGGAAGCACTACGGTCCCGATGAGGCTACATGGGAGTTGGAGGATGCCATGAGGATGGCATATCCATTTTTGTTCAATTTTGATGAGCACTGAGGACAGTGCTAATGTAAGGGGAGGGGTATGTCACGTCCCCATTTTGACCCCCTTTGTAAATGATGTAAATATTGTAACTTAATCATGGTGAGGAGCTCAAGGCCAAGGCCCCACCATTGATTTAACGTTTATGTATCGGCAATTAAAATAGATGCCTATGGTTCTTGTGCGAGATGGGCACAATGTATATAAGACATCATGTAAATACGAATTTTAATGCAAAATACCCACAACTAGCTATGCAATGCAACAAAAGAGAAGGGGCATGGTTCTACAAGGAAAAGGGAGGGAAACTATTCAAACCCTTGAGCCAATGGTATTAATCCATGTGTCAATGGGGAAACCCATAAACCACCAACTACCCATTTTGTCTCATGTACCCAATCATTTAATTCTTCCAAGAAATTGGTTAAGGCAGTTAATGCCTTGGGAATGAAAGAGTATGGGCAAGCCATTTTCGTGCATGGGCAAGCCATCAACTTGGAAAATCGTGTTTTTGCTTGTGGGGCAAGAAACCACCCACGAAATGGTGCCCAAAGCCATGGGGAATAGGCAGTCTTCATTCATTCACGCAGTGGGAGCTATCTGGGTCATTCTCTTCATGTTTTTCAGCAAAATCTTGCATCTTCCCATGCCTGGGAGTTCGTTTTTGCATATACAGTAGTCTGGGAGTGAAGGGCCACGTTTTGGGGGCTGTAGGGAGGTCGTTTTTGCCCCTGGGGCGTTTTTCTGAAATGGGTTCTGTTTCCCCAGTCGAATTTTCCAAGTGCCAACATGTTTTGAGTCTACCCACGTTTTTCTAAAGTCCAGGAAACCCCATCTCATATATCCCATTGTTGGAAACGTTTTCTCATGCTCAGCAAGTGTAGTTTGCTGTTGTGTGCATCCTGGTTTTGATTTGAACCTGTAAGCAAGAAACTGGAATGGTAGTGGACAGAATTAGCTTGATAAACCTAGTGTAGGGAATATCCTCTCAAGAAGATCAAGAGGGCTGGCTACTTTTCTATGCACACCCTGAGAGCACTAGAAAGGAAGGTATGGCTTGAGGGACTGTGTGGCAGTGAAGAGAATACTTCCTGGTGTTGGGTGTGTAGGCATTGTGAGTGCCAAGCTGAATAGATCTGGGAGGGGTACCCATAGCTCTGTGGTTGAGCTCACTAGCTTAGCAATTCTTCCTTCCCATCTCCTAGCAGCCTGATAAACCCAATTGTAGATTGGCTTGGCTCATTTTGGTGTATGTTTGGCTATGTGTGAGTCTGTTGTTCCCTGGTTCCTTGTAGAGATCATGCCCAGCTCGGGGGTGGCAGTGGTGCCGAAAGATTGAGGAGCACACTGGCCTACGGTTGGGTGGAACGTTGCAGTTGCATAGCCAGTTGCGTGGGACTGCCTTATTGAGATAAGTATTCTCTTGTGTAAATTGGCAATTATCATTTGATGAACATCTTAAATGTATGATGGATGTGAAATTCTTATTACTCCGCTGTGATTTCTGATAATTATGCATCTTCATATCTCTCTTATGTATTATGTGAATGTGTATGCATATTTATTCTTCAATTCGAATGTTTGATTTCAATATATGGGGCTGGATGCCCGGTTCAACCGTCACGATCCTCTCCATCTAGCTTGTTGGATGGGAGGGGACGTGACAATCCGGACCTACAAGAAATCAGAAGGCACAAAAAAATGCCTAAACACTGATGGTTTCCAAGCCCCGAGATGCATGAATTCTCACCTGGCACCTTCTCCATGAAGGCTTATGTAGAAAAGAGGGCTAATGGGCGTTGTACTCCATAATACAGTTGGTGACCAATATTAAAAACTTGTACAGTCTGAACAACAATAAGAACCTGCTTACATCAGCCCCCTGCCCCCTCTTGTGCACCAAAAAATGAGGATGACTGCAGCCAATAAAATTTTTTAATAATCATTTTAAAAATTCCAATTTTATAAAATATTAGTACAACCATTATCCAAACTATAGGAAAAAGAAAAAAAATTATAGCCTAGAACCTAAATTAATAAGCATTCAACGAAACATATATGATCCTTTTCAGGGACATAATAATAGTAAAATATGGTTAGGTCTTACATTTAGTATCAAAGTTTAGGATTTAAAGGCTTTCCAAAATAAGAAGTCACTTAAATTCCAACTACAATTTTAAAATTTAAAATATAAAAAGTGCAATTTTTCCAAAAATTAAAATGTAAACTTATAAAATTAAAACAAGAACAAAATAACATTGATAATAAATATGGATGCTTACACCCAATAACCCTGTATGAGCTTATATTTTTTTTTATAGCTAGTGGGTGAATATTTTATTGCTAATAATGTACATAAAATACAAAATAGGGCATGTGGATGACCTCTCACGAAGGAAACTAGGTTAGCCACAGGTTAACTGTCAAGTTGGCATTGTAACTATGAGCTGGAATACAAAATAGTCAAAATTCGAGACGGAAGTCTAGACTTCAAGGGGAAACCAGATATTCCCCTTTTCAACATAGCATCTAAATAGTTTAATGCATGAAAGTGCGTGTGTGAAATAAGATGAAATTGAAACCAAGAGACAAAACAAAGACATATACAATAGTTTAATGATTGAAAGTTTGTGCATGAAACAAGATGAAATTGAAACCAAAAGACAAACCAAAGATAGAGACTATAAGCACATAGCAAAAATACTAGCCAGTGATCCATTAAGAGTCATACATTCCACGTTGGACCTCTAGAATGGGAAGTCTTACTTTAGCGACCTCTGTGAGGATATCCAAATTACCTCGAATTGTCTCCAAATCCACTTTGGTATCATTAATCACCCATAGAATTCTATGCTTGAGTGAATCCCTTTCCAACAATGCCCAGTCGAGCATGTTCTTAACAATCCAATATGGATTGACAAGTTGACAATTTTTATATTCCTCTATCTGAACATAAAGGAGTTGGGATTCAATACTCTTAATTTCTAGCCTAATGTAAGCTGAAATTCTAGAGATGAAGGATTCACGTCCATCCCTGCAGCATCCAATCCATCTTTTGTAACAATGAGCACGCTAGCAAGGAGGCTTGACTTTAGACCAAAATGAAACCCACCTACATACACCACATATCCAAGGAACACTAAACAACCAAGGAACCAATGCTCCTGGTAAATACCCAACTACCTTTAAAACCTCAGCTATTCCATACGTCATTAAATAGTTGTACCAAAGATAATCTAAAACCCAAACCCCAAGATCACTCCCATGCTCTCACCTGTGGGTATAACGCCTACAATGAATCCGCACAATTCTCGCACTTTCCAATTCCATAACATGAGTCTTTTCAACTTCATTCGCCAGCTACTGCACATCAACTCCACACCCCAATGCATTACAAAACGGTCCTTCGCTTACCCACACATTCACACCCACAATCCTATCCACCTGGTTTCTCGTTGCATCCACATCAATCATCCATTCAAATCATTGCATAGCCTCTAATGCAGGTGATGGTTGACTTGGATTAGCACATGCATTCAGGGACCCTCCAAAAGTCTATTATCATAAAGACAATGCCCTCTTAAATATATAGTCAAAACCCAATTAAACACGTTATGTCCAACATCTCTCAACTTAGTCTTACTCAAAGATTCTCATGTTTCACCTTAGATACATTAGAACAATCTAACCAACAAAACAATTACAAAACCCTAACCAACTAAACTTAAAATATTTTTTTCTCACTTAAACATATAAGATTCATAATAATAATTGAAAATCCATTTTTATAATTAATTTTAATCTTTTAAATTCTTATTACACTATAACTTGAGTTTAGGGAATTTTTTGGTTCTGCGGCTTCGCGACGAAAACCCTAGCGATGGAGGGCACCTTTTTGCGTCTTTTCTCCAGGATTGAGGTTGTCTCAAGGAATCCACTCCTCTACAAGGGAAGGGGGGAGGTTGATCTAGAGGATGCAGTCACAGATTTGGCCCTAAGTACACCCATTTTTAGTGTTTTTCTCATTCGAAGGGATATGAGTGAAGATTTAACCCTTGTTAATGTCGCCTGTGGAGTATACATGGAGATCAATAATTTGATGAATGGATTGAAGAAACAGGTAGCCACACATTCTTTTTTCCTTGGGTTTGTGGCTCTTTCGATAACCCATCTAGTGGTGGAGTCTTTTGAGATAAAGGCGATCATTTCGTTGGGGTTCATGCTAACCGGGCCTAATTCGAAGGTATCCAATGAGTTGAACTTTCACAAGAAACTCTTCTCCTCCAAATCAGAAGTTGTGGTTAGAGGAAATGTTTTATGGAGGATGATGTAGCTAGAAACACTTTGGTTGTCCCTCTAGTTATCTTTTCTAGGTCTTTCTTAGGTGGTTCCCCTTCCATCAAATTCAAACTTTTCTTCGGATCTCAGTGATATGGGAGATATAAAGGGTGAGGGTTTCGTAGTTGATGGTCAGTATTTCCAAATATTTGTAAAATACATTGCAGGGAAATTCCTTGTATTGATGGTTAAATCCTCTGATAGTATCCTCGTGCACTCAAAATGAAACTTTGAGATAATTTGGGGAATCCAAAAAAAGGTTCAAAGACTTCTCTATGAAATAAAACAACTAGAGAATCAACTAACTATCTTTGATTATAAAATCACCAAGGATTCAAACTTAATATTGGTCATACTGTTGCGACGGGGAATCATGGGTTCTGGCTCATATCCAACCTAAAACATATCCTCTTATAAAGATGCAGCATCAAAATCAGGATATTATAAGGATGCAGTGGATTCAAAGGTACCACCTTCATCAGTTCAGACACCCAACCCATATATCGTCGAAAATCTTGATGAAGTTACTAAGATGGAGATTAAAAATGCAGAGGTAAACAAAACAAATTCTTCTTGCAAATATAATGCAGTAATATACATATTTAATGGTTTTTGGCCGCGAACAGAGGAGCTGGACCAGTGGATACACTCAAACTGGACCACGAATTGTGATTAATATTTATGCTCAAAAGGTTTCTTTATAGTAGAGTTTTTCTCTTAGGAAAATTATAAGAGATTTTTTTAAGAAGGATCGTGGTTCTAGGGAAGAGTTGGTCTCTTTATCACCCCAAGGTTTTCGGATTTTGATCCTACTACTATGTAAATATCTAAAATCTAGTCTAGTTTTGCCTCTCGAATCTAGCCCTTCCTTTCTAGCACCTTTAGTGTTAGAAGATATTGGAAATGTGTTGTGTAGCTACATCAAGTAGACAACGTGCACATGTAGCAAGGATTATTCACATATGCTTGTTTCTGTGTGGAAGTAAAGGGCTGCTGGATAAAATTATATGGAGCATGGGAGCTTTCAGCATTCCCAAAGCCTGGATTACGAAAACACAACATTCAAATACAACTTTTGTTATCAAACAGGGAATCTTTAAGAAACATGTCCTCAAATAAGAAATCATCCTAAAAAGAAAAAAGGTCATCCTCCCAAATCCAAAAGTTGGAATCCCTTAGAACCTTCTTATACGGAGAACGAAGAAGTGGAGAATATGTAAGATGAAGATGAAGGTAAAGAATTAGCAGAAACATAATTAACAAATGAGGTAAACAAGCCATTGGATGTGATTCAACTTGTGCATCCCCCACATTGTGAAATTATGGTACCAATAGATATTTCGATAGGTGGAATAAAGAGACTTCATGAATCCAAGAGTTCAGATTCGAATAAGGAGTAGGCCCTAAAAGATGATGCATCACAATTGGTTGTTGCTAATCCAAATCTAAAGGGTTGGACCGAGGTCAAGAAAAAGAAAGGAAAGAAAGAGAAGATCGAGGATTTTCTCAACCCTTAACTTTTCAAGGTTTTCTTCTCCATCTATTAAGTTTTTTTGTCAAGCTCAGGCTTTTTGGCCTATTTTTTTCCTTGAATATATGCACTTCGCATATATATGTAGAAAGTAATTTTATATTTTTTTCGGCCTTTCCTTAAATATATGCACTTCGCATATATATGCAGAATGTAATTTTATATTTTTTTTGAGAAAGCGAAATATAATTTTGTACTCTTTTTTGGAATATAAAATTACTTTTTTTCCAAATAAAAAAATATTTTAAATTCGTAAATTAGTGAACAATTTAACTATTTCAAACTCTAAAATTATGAAAGAGTGGTTAGATTAAAAGTTTAATGCAAACTTGTTCATTTCGAAATGGTTAGTCATATTTATTTGCACAACTTATTTGGACTTTTTCTTTGCATTTTTCAAATTGCATGTGAGTCATATCATATTTATTTGGATAATTTATTTTTAATGGTACGGATATTTTAAAATAATATCAACAAGTCACTTTACAATAGTTAAGACTGCAAATAATAATTATTTTTATTATCCATTAATAATTAAATTTTAATAAATTTTACCAATTAGAAAAAGCAGCCTAATTAATTCATATTTAATAAAAATATAAATTTAACATTCATTATTGTAACTTCTTGTTTTAGTCTAATTTAAATTGACATTCATGTACTAATGAGTTTGTCGGGGTGGAATTTGATGGAAACATTCTTTCCTTTTCCAAATTTGAATTGTTAAGGTTGTTAATTATAATTAATAAACATTTTTTTCCTTTTTTTTGGAAGTTGTTTAGAAAACACTAAATTCGTGAAAGAAATTTTAAAGATTTTTTTTTTTTTTTTCAATACAATTTTTTAACAAATCTTATTAATTCTTAGATTTTTCCATAAAATATTTAACCACACATTTATAAAATTATTCAAATTTTCTAAACATCTAAAAACTAATTCATAAACTAAATTTTAACCCAAAAATAACTCTTAAAGATAGGGTTAGACACTTGGTATGAATGATTCTACATGCATTTTTGAAACTAACCCTAGAGATTTCTTCTTCATTGATTGTCATCGTTATAAAGAATTTTATTTGAAGGAACATCAATAAATAAATAAGAACATTCATATGAGTTGATCCTTACAATGAAAGTTGATTTCTTGTAATCTAAACCTTGACACGATTGATAGTCTCCATAATGTATCATGATAGGATCATGGAGATAATTTCTTTCAAGTAGAGGTGATGGTTACTTTTTTTTACACAACCATAGTCAAAGTTTGAAAAATTAATTTAAAATATTATTAATCTCTTCCAAAATCACAATTTTCCACATATAGATTTAGAAATTCACACTCAAACATATAGATTGAGAAATTCACACTCAAACCTAACTAAAATGATAGAAATAAAGATGCAAGTAAGTTGAACTCTAAAGATTTCACGAGAGATTCACACTCAAAATTCAGCTAAGATTATAGAAATAAAGATATAAGCAAGTTAAGCTTTAAAGACTATGGATTAAGAACAACACCTCTTAAGAACAGTACCTCTTATTTTTGGGTTGAGTCAGGGGCTTATATTTTATCACTCCTGTGACATGTCACTCTTAGGACTCCAAATTTTAGATACTAACACTTGGATGAGTGATGGAAAACTCCCATTGATTTATCGTTTGACCATAGTTCAGCCAACAAGAAAAATACCAATATTACTCCAAAACCATAATACTTGTTTCTATAGTCAATCTCTATTATTTTATAACATTAAAAAAAACCTAATACAAATATTTATCTTCAATCTTTCTACCAATTAATAATACACTATTAAAATAAAGCATAATTTTTTTTATAATCCAATTTTAATTGATAATGAAAATAATATTTAAAAAAACATAAACCAAATATTTACCTACAATCATTTTATGAGTTAATAATACACCTACACCACTGAAGCCATAAAAATTTGCCCCAATTCAATTTTTTTTTTTATTTCATGTGTTTAATTTACAAAATTCTTTTTTTTCTGGCTTCATAACCTAAATAGTTGGCCGGTGAGGCTCAGAATCAACAGGGAGGGACGTTGGTTGATCTTAGAGAAGAAGTATGTTAATACCTAGGGAATAAGACATCCCAGAGATGGAGTACGATTCCTTTAATTTAGGTGAAGATGTGTGAATTGCGAAAGGATCCCTATCAAAGTAGCAGACGGGGTAGGTTAGACCGTAAAGGAGGTCTTCCTACCATATCCAAATGAAGGAAAGCATTTTTTTACCGATAGTGCAATCTCCTTCACAAATAATAGGGCAGGGCCGATTGTAGTTTCTCCAACGACGCTAGATTTTTCTTTGAAGGAAGACAAAGGACTGGAAGCGAGGTCTCTGACAAATAGAACCAATAAGGCAAAGAAGTTTATTAAGAAAATACATGGTATTAAAATAACGGTGGGAGAAGATATAAGGGTGGAGGCGATCATGGAGTTTGCACAGAAAAATCTGATTGGTCACTTCTATGGAGTTTTAATTAACAAAGACAGCCTCCAGGAATGGGTGATGAAGCACTGGCACCCCCAGCTGGATTACAACCTTGAATTATTTATTATGACCAGAGGATGGCTAGGGTTCAAGATGAAGAGCGATGAAGACGCAGTGAAGATCATCGAGAAATATTGGACACGGGTGAAGACAGATCTAAACTTGAAGTTCTGGAATCTCTCCTTCGACCCCAGGAGGGAGGTAAACAACAGAGCACCATTTTGGGTAAAAATTATGGGCCTTCCCCTTGAGTTATGGAATGACTCTTTTCTCATAGTAGTGGGAAATCAAATAGGAAAGACATTCCTGGTCGACTCGACCTACAAATTTCAAGTTCAGCACTCGGTGGAAAAGGTCCTTGTTGCAGTAGATCTGGCACTAGGGTTACCCGAGTCTATCTAGATATCCATTGGGGATATAAGACTAACTCAAATTCTAGACTATGTTAACCTACCTTTTCGTTGTGCGAGATGTCATGCCTATGACCACTGCATAAAGGATTTCCATCTCCATTTTGTAAAGAAATTATGGAGAAGGAAATCACAGGGCCCTAAGTCCCTTCCTAGGGTGGAAACCGACTAGGGACACACGACTACTGTTTCGGCTGGTGAGCCAAAGGTTTCTGAACATGATCATATCCTACAAGTAGATGAGAGTAACAAACAACAAGATGTGATTCCGGGCTGGAACAGAAGATAGGAAAGCTCTCTTATGGCCGATGAGAAAAGCTATAACCTCACCAACTCTCTGGATCCAATAGACTCGGGAATATGTGCAAGTGTATTGGGTAAACCTGTTAAATTTTGAGCATTAATTCACAATACTCTTGGATCTTTACTGAGAGAATAACATATACAGTATATCAATGCATAACAATCACAATAAGCATGACAAGCATCACAAGAATCAAAAGCATGAGAAACAAGAGACACAGAGTTTCCGTGGAGAAAAACCTAAGGTGAAAAACCCCACAACTTCCTCAGAGATAGAGAGAGCAATGGCTCAACCAAAGTATAACCAAAATACACTTGAGATAGTCTCCTAGAGCAGATGATCCTCCTCCTCACTAGTGTGCCACTTTCTGAGTGAGAGAAGTGTGTCTTTCCGAATGATCCAAATAGAGATCTCCTGATCTCTATTTATACTTAACTTGTTTGCCCAGTGACCTTATGGGGCCGACTTGTCTATCTAGATACATCCACAATATAATATATATTTCAGGGCCGACCCCACACATGGTGGTCTAATAACCCATCAGCAAGTACACACACTTGCGACACTTGTCAATCCACATGACGACACTTCCTTATAGAGGAATAACACATCTCTTATAAGGGTACAATAAATATATATGAAATACATAGATGAAATACATTCTGAAGTTACATATACATCAACACTCCCTCTTAACTAGGAAGGTATTTCTCGACACAGTTCTGTTAGACAAGTCTTCTTCTCGGGATCATTGTCATCGATGCATCGTCATCATTATCGTCACTGCTGCTGCTATCTCAACCAATCTCTGACTCTACTCATCATAGGAAGTTCTACAGAGCCAGTCCTTTTTCATACTGGATGTAGGCCCACCACCTGCAGGTCTTCATCATCTGTGCGAAAGGTCTGATAGAGGTGGCCTCTCAGGATTAATTTTATGCGAGGATGCAATACCGAAAAGAGTATCCCAGGAACATTTATGTGCCTAAGCACGAGCGGCAAGATCTCCCAGGACTGATTACATGCATCTCCTCCACAATACCTTTAATGAGCATCCTAGGAACATTTATGTGCTACAGTACGACCGACAAGATCTCTAAAGAGCATCCCAGGACTTATTATGAGCATACAGCTCAACCTCTCGGATCTCCAGGACTGATTACATGTGGATAGACAAAACCTTTAAAGAGCATCCCAGGAACATTTATGTACCGCAGCATGACCGGCAAGATCTCTAAAGAGAATCCCGGGACTAATTACGAGCACACAACTCAACCTCTCGGATCTCTAGGACTGATTACATGTCTCCGTAGTAATACCTCATCCCAGGACTGATTACAAGCACACAGCCCAACCTATCGGATATCTGAGGACTGATTACATACTACATAGCAATACCGGAAAGAGTACCCCAAGAACATTTATGTGCCACAGCACAACCGGCAAGATCTCCCAGGACTGATTACATGCTATTTTCACAACCTGCCACATATCATCTCTGACCTCCAAGTATCAATCTGATACTCATGATCCAATGGATCATCATCGCACGAGGCATCATCCTGATGCCCATGATCATACTGATCATCATCACTGTACCATCCTGGTACATATCATCTGGAGCAAAATCTTGAAGCTCATCATCATGATCAACCTAATCATACAATGCATCCACCTGATGCATACCAAGTATCTACCTGATACATATCATCATACATGATCCATCTAATCATACAGTGTATCCACTTGATACAAATACAAATACATGATACATATCAACATACATGATCTACCTGATCATACAATGTATCCACCTGATGCATATACAGATACATGGTCCAAGAATCCAACATGATGCATATACAAATACATACAAATGATCCAACCGATCATATCCAGCATCCAACATGATGCATATATACATATAAATGATCCAACTGATCATATCCAGCATCAACACGATGTGTACATACATACAAATATAAATGATCCAACTGATCATATCCAGCATCAACATGATGCATATACAGAGCAGTAACTGGAGCATCGTCTTGATGCTCATCATCCAACGCTTACATCCACAGCCATGTGAAGGATCCTCCTTCCAACATGCTTGGAATGGCTTCAGCAAATGTGTCCATCACTTTTTCCTCGAAGTGTCGTCGATCTGAAGAACACCAAGCCTCTCCCTGAAGTACTCAAACTTCAACCTAGCTAGTGGCTTCGTCAGCACATCTGTAATCTGCTAATCCATCGCAACATACAGGAGCTTCATGGCTCCTCTCTGCACCATATCCCTGATATAGTGATATTTGATCTCTATGTGTTTCGACCTGTTGTGAAATGCTGGGTTCTCAGACAACTTCACACAACTCTGTTTATCGCCGAATATACCAGTAGCATCCAATGGGAGATCAAATAACTTAGACAGTAGCTTCCGTAGCCATACTGCCTCACAACTAGTTGAACAGGCTGCAACATACTCTGCCTCAGCTGTACTCAGTCCTAAGCAGGACTGCTTACTGCTAAACCAAGAGATCACAACTGATCCCATATTGAAGCAGCACCCAGATGTGCTCTTCCTATCTGCAGCACTTCCAGCCCAATCTGAATCAACATAACCCTGCAGGTTAAACTTTTGATTCGCTTCATACTTGAGCCCATAATCCACTGTACCCTTCAGGTACCTTAGGACATGCTTTACAGCAACCAGGTGAACACTCCTCGGATCCATCAGGAACTGGCTCAATGTGTTCACTGCAAAGCAAATATCTGGTCTCATGTTTGTCAGGTACATCAAGGACCCAATCATCTGACAATACATAGAGACATCAACTGGCTCAGATGAAGCATCACATAGATGCTTTAGATTTGATGCCATGGGTGTGGCCATGGCCTTGCAATCCATCATCCCAAATCTCTTCAGGATATCTACTGTGTACTTCCCTTGACCAAGGAAGATCCCACCTGAATTCTACCACACCTCCATACCTAGGAAATAATGCATCATTCCCAAATATTTCTTATCGAACTCAGCAGCAAGCTTCCTCTTAGTATCTGCAATCAATCTGTCATCTCCTGTTACAAATAAGTCATCCACTTACAGAAGTAGAATCACAAGATTTCCTTCCTCAACCTTGTAGTAAAGATTGGAATCCGCTTTACTCTTGGTAAAGCCCAAACTAGATAGGAAATTGTCCATCCTACCATACCAAGTTCTGGGTGCTTGCTTCAAGCCATACAAGGCTTTCGTCAATCTGCACACATATGACTCACTGTCATGTATTTCAAAGATGAGTGTCTGCTCCACATATACTTCCTCTTCAACTACACCATTCAAGAAAGTAGTCTTGACATCCATCTGGTGTATTTTCCATTTCATTGCTGCAGCCAGGGCAAGTACTATTCTGATGGAAGTATACCTGGCTACAGGTGCAAAATTTTCTTCATGATCCATTCCCTCTTTCTGAGAGAAGCCACGAGCTACGAATATTGCTTTGTATTTCTCTACACTGCCATCTGCAGCATGCTTGATTTTGTAGATCCATTTGGAAGTCACAACAGACTTCTCTTTAGGTCTTGGGACAACATCCCAAACATCATTTTTCATTATTGATTGGTATTCCTCAACCATAGCATCCTTCCATTCTTTCTTTTCCGCTGCTTCTTCATAACTAGAAGGTTCTTTGCTCATAATGTCACAGAGTAAAGCAACATAGCTGGTATGTGATCTGGTTCTTTTCTTTGCTCTGTGTTCTTCTTCTAGAATGCCAAATCTTTCTGCATCTTGAATGATCTCTCTAGCCCATGCAGGTTTCCTCTTGTGAGAGTTATCCTCACGGGGTGGATCTACAGGTTCTTGCGGATCTTCAAACTCACGAACAACTTCTGGAATTGCTTCAGTCATAGTAGTGTCTTGAAATCTAGTTTCCTTAGGTTCTTCATAAACTTTGATAGGTGCCTTCCTTGATTTGATGAATGTTGAGTTTTCATCAAATGTTACATCCCTGCTGACATCAATCTTCTTGAACCCTGGAAAGTATATTCTGTAAGCCTTCGAGCTTTCACTGTAACCCACAAAGATACCCTTCTTTCCTGAAGGATCTAGTTTGGTCCTCTTTTCCTTTGGGAAATGAGTGTATACTGGACAACCAAATATTCTGAGATGGATGACTTCAGGTTTCTTACCAAAAAAGACCTCTTCTGGTGTCTTGTTGTCCAATATCTTGTGGGGTGTTCTGTTCTGCACATATACAGCTGTTCTAGCTGCTTCTGCCCATAAATGCATAGGTAGATCCTAGTCATGCAGCATTGCCCTTGCTGCTTCCATGATTGTTCTGTTCTTCCTTTCTGCAACTCCATTCTATTGAGGATTATAAGGAGCAGTCAACTCCCTCTTAATCCCTGAATCACTGCAAAGCTTCTTGAAGTCACATGAGGTGAATTCTCCACCATTGTCGGATCTGAATATTTTTATCTTTTTGTCAGTTTGATTCTCCATTAAGGTTTTGAATTCCTTGAACTTCTCAAACACCTCATCTTTGTTTTTCAAGAAGTATACCCAAGTCTTTCTGGAGAAGTCATCAATAAATGAGACATAGTAAACATGCCCACTTAGAGAGCTGGATGACATAGGACCACATACATCTGAGTGGATGATTTCTAGGATATCTTTTGCCTTGCTTTCACTGCTTGGGAAATCCTTCTTAATATTCTTACCTTTTGCACATCCTTTGCAAACACCTTCATGTTTGGTCTTGATTTCAGGAAGACCCTCTACAACCTTTCTTGTAATTGGAAGTTCCCTATAGTGCATATGAGCAAGTCTTCTATGCCAAAGTTCACTTGGCTCCATGGATTCATGCACCATGGCATGTTCAGGTTGTCCTTTTAATTTATACAAACCTCCCTCTTGCTCTCCAATCACAACTGCATTATCTATGGTCTTTCCCTTTGGTCACATTAGGACTTGGCCATCCACAAATGCAACCCTCATACCTTTTGCATCCAATGCAAAGATGGAGATTAAGTTCTTCTTGAGCCCAGGTACATAAAGGACTTCTTTCATCTTCAAAGATTTTCCAGAATCTAGGTTGTAGGAGGATTCACCACTTCCTTTGATGGGATATTGATAATCATCCCCAAGTTTCACTTTATGGGGTAATTCATGTTCAGACAGATTTACAAAGGATTCTTTAAACCCAGTCATGTGTTTGGAAGCCCCACTGTAAATTAACCAATCATTACAACCATGGGAGATAGTACCTGTGAGAGCAGAGATTAGAACATACTCTTCTTCACTTGATGAGTCATTATCACTATCATCACTTTCTTCCCTAGCCTTCTTCTTTGGAGGTTCATCATCTTCGGCAGCATGAGCATGGTACCTTCTTTTGTTACCCTTCTTCTTCTTGCTAGAGTTGTTGTTGTTGTGGTTGTCCCTTTTGTTCTTGGGACATTCTGAAGCAAAGTGACCCTTCTCATTACAAGTGAAACACCTTAGATCTTTCTTGTCTTTGTGAAAATGATGAGAATATTTCTTCTCGTGATGGGATGGCTCCCTCTTGAACTTGCCCTTCTTAGTGTGAGCTGTGAGAGCTTGATCTTCATTTCCCATATTCTCTTCTCTTGCCACAAGCCTTGCTTCTTCTTGAGAACATTCCTCCCATAATCTGTTGAAGGAGATTAACTTCTTTCTGGCATAGATCCCCTGGATAAAAGAGTCCCATGACATAGGTAGGCCATTCAAAGTAGTCATAACAATTTCACCATTCTCCACCATTTCATCTACAACTTCAAGTTGTTCCTTGATCTGAGAGACCTTGGAGAAATAGGATTGAATGGTTTCTCCATTCGACATCTTGACCCCTTTCAATTGATTCCGTAGGGTCATCTTCCGATTTATGTTCTTTCCTTAAAATAGCTTGGTCAAAGAGTCAAACATAGCCTTGGGTGTCTTTAGAGAAGACACATGGGGTATGAGATGGTATTTGATAGAATCAGCAATGATTCTCTTTGCCTTGACCAAGTTCTTCTTATGCAATACCTTAGCCTCTTCATCCTCTGGGATAGGAATGTCTTCTTTTATATATGAGTCCAACTCATTCGCTTCCAGGATTAACCCAATCCTATACTTCCAAGCTCGGAAGTTATCATCCCCTTCAAGCTTATCCTCAAGCTTGGTGTGGTGAGACATCTTAAAGAGTACTTCAAATGGAAATACAAAAGATTTAGGTCTTACCACTTGAAATGCTGAAAACTGGATCTGGTCCCAGATTAGGGTTTGTCGAAAAAACCCTAAAAATTCAAAATGTGAATTTCAACTTTCTGAAAGGATAGAAAGATGCACCTTGAGGAGCTGATCAGCCTGGTGTATTCAGAATTTGAGATCAGCAAAGCTTTACCCTTCAGATTTTCCTTTTTGTCCTCCCGGGTTCACTAGGGAGAGCCTTGAATTAGGGTTTGAGTTTCCCAGAGATCTACCCAGCCAAAAATCTCGATCCAAAGCTCTAAACTTTGATTTTTGTAAGGAGCTTCCAGTTGTGTCTTTAGATTTCAGAAATTCCTATTTTTGTGGAAACCCTAATTTTTAGGGCCAAATCTGAAAATGCTCAGAATTGAATTCTTATTGGACAGATAGATTCTCCTTGATGAGTAGAGTCAATATACTATATTGCTTTTCCAAAAACTGTGGAGAGAAACCCAATAAACAAGAAACTCAAGTTTTCGTTACTGCAAAATGTCTTCTTCTCAGGTTAGCTCTGATACCATGTTAAATTTTGAGCATTAATTCACAATACTCTTGGATCTTTACTGAGAGAATAACATATACAGTATATCAATAAGCATGACAAGCATCACAATAATCAAAAGCATGAGAGACAAGAGATACAGAGTTTCCGTGGGGAAAACCCTAAGGTGAAAAACCCCACAACTTCCTCAGAGATAGAGAGAGCAATGGCTCAACCAAAGTACAACCAAAATACATTTGAGATAGTCTCCTAGAGCAGATGATACTCCTCCTCACTAGTGCGCCACTTTCTGAGTGAGAGAAGTGTGTCTTTCCGAATGATCCAAATAGAGATCTCCCGATCTCTATTTATACTTAGCCTGTTTGCCCAGTGACCTTATGGGGCCGACTTGTCTATCTAGATACATCCACAATATAATATATATTTTAGGGCCGACCCCACACATGGTGGTCTAATAACCCATCGGCAAGTACACACACATGCGACACTTGTCAATCCACATGACGACACTTCCTTATAGAGGAATAACACATCTCTTATAAGGGTACAATAAAGATATATGAAATACATAGATGAAATACATTCCGAAGTTACATATACATCAACAAAACTTGACAGAGAAAAAAATATGTCCCCGGGACCAACATAAGCAGTGGAAAAATTCTTTGAGACTCAATCTAACCACGAGGATCCAAAATCTTTAGCGATTGGGTCCATGTAGTCGATTAAGCCCTCGATGGAAGCTCTGGAGGGAGTGATGTTATGTCCCGATAAGTCTTCTTTGGAATCCATAAAACCATTTTCAATGATGTATTTGGAAGTATCGAAGCCGAACCTTGAATTGGCCCTCCTCATCCTTGTATCTAGCTGTGTCTTTGCTAGCCCGAGTGAACAAACTTCCTTGCGTAAGCATAAAAATAAAATAATATAGGGCTCAATAACCCTTCCTGCTCCTGGAATCCACCGGGTTAAATGGGAAACCTACAACTCCTATGCCCTGAGATCCAAGGGGAATTTTTGCATTTATTGTTCTTGTGAGATTGTTGGGTTGGGTTTTACCTCCCCAAGTCTCAAACCAACTAGCAAGCCGAATAAAATAAGGGAGGAACTGATTCTAAGGTTCAATAACACCCCACCCCCCAAGGCGCTTAGAGTTCATCGCTTGCAAAACGTGAACTCATGAAATTACTCTCGTTCAACTGCAGACGATTAGCCAGCAACCCCAAACAACTAGTGTTGATGTATTTGTAACTTCAAAAGATATTCACTTGTATATTGTATGTCTTACATTTGTACTTTATTGTATCCCCAACGGAGATGTATTATTCCTCCAATTGAAAGTGTCGTCATTTGTATTTGCAAGTGTCGCAAGTTACATTGTAAGTGTCATAAATTATATTTGATGGGTTATTAGACCACCTTGGTGGGGTCGGCCCTGTATAAGTCATGTGGATGGGTTATTAGGATTCCTTAGGAAGTCGACCCAGTTAGGGTTAAAGGCAGGTCAAGTCATTGTATAAATAGAGAGTATGAGTCTCTCATTCTATTCATTCACTCACTCATCCAACTCGCATAGTTGAGAGAGAGGAGTGCACACAAGTGGAGGAGGGGTAGCTATTGGAGACATCTATATTTTGGGTTTGATCTTTGTGATCTTTGTATTGGTGCTCCTTCTATCTCTGAGGAATTTGCGGGGTTTTTCACCTTCTTGGTTTTCCTCGGTGAAATGATTTGTGTCTCTTGTCTCTTGTCTCTTGTGTTTGATATGTTGTACATGTTGTTCTCTCAGTTAAGATCCTAGATCATATTGAATTAAATGATAAAAAAATAACATGGTATCAGAGCTAGCCCGAAGGAAGGCATTGTATGGCATTTACGACACTTGTTGCACTTGCGACAAATTGGAAGCTAGGGATTGATATAGTAAAAACTACTCATCGTGGAACTTTCTCTGTAAATCAGTTTTAGTGAAGGTTTAGGATCTGAAACTTTTACAGGCCGAAGATGAAATGTTCATGTACCTTGTGTCTAAAGATCAGCCTTAGATTCGTTGTACTTTGTGAGATATTATTCATACAAGTTAGGGTTTCTGCCTCTTCCAGAATGCATCCCTAAATAGGTGACCTAGGAACAAAGGTCATATCTCGGGCTAGGAAGCTCCAAATGGAATTTCGTAAAAAGTTACAAATAGGGAACAGACTGTAGTTTCACAGGTCCGAGTTTCAGAGGCCTATGTTGAAACAGTGACACGTGGCACGTGGGATTGAAAATATGATAGGTCAGTCTACCATAGGCCTAAGTTTCAGACCCTGAGGATCCAAATTTCAGAGATACATCAGAAAGAATACGGCATATATTTCTGTCAAAACAGAATTGAATTCTGAGCACTTTCATTTTTGGATTGTGACTGCTACGGGAAATTAGGGTTTCTGAAAAAGTTAGAATTTTTGGAATATGAGACCAAGAATGGATGCTCCTCAGAAAAATCAAAGTTTACAGCCCAAGATCAAAGTTTTTGGTTGGGTATAACCCCAGGCTCTATCAAACCGTAGTTCAGGATTTTGACCAGAAAACCAGAATTTGACAGAAGCCGCAGATCCAAAACTCGTAGGTCAATTTTTGGATTTTTCAAAATCTGAGCACACCAGATTTCTCACCTCAGTCATCTGCATCTCCATGTCCATACATAAGTTTGAAATTCCAAGTTTGGATTTTTAGGGTTTCTCTATCAAACCTTAGACAGCTCCAGATCCAGTTTTAACAAATCAAAGTGGATTGGGTTAATCCTAGAAGAGAATGAATTGGACACCTACATAAGTGAATAGATTCCAGTTCTAGAGGGAGATGAGGCTAAGGCCTTACATAAGAAGACTACAAGCAATCCTGACAGGTATGACTTGAGGAGATACAAGTATGTTTTGAAATTTGTTCATGATTAAGTTTATGATATGTTTGTCTTCATATTATTGAGGTTAGTACAATCTTGATTAATTTTAGACTTGTCTTATCACCTTAGTAAAAGTATGAATTCATGTGAATGATATAAGACATTCATTGATTAGGGTTATGACACTTATGATTGTACTAATGCACTGTGGTGTTGTATGAGGATGATGTTGTCCGCTAACATGAAAGGTACATCAAGAAAGACAAATCAAGTTCTAGATCGAGAACATATGACCATGGTGACATGAAGAGAAAGACTCATCCATAGCCATTGATCACATAGAAGCTCTACTTATGAGGTATGTATAATTTGGTTCTATAATGCTTAACTTATGAGATATGCAGGATACTAGCAAAAGGTCTCTAAATCATTGAAGAGAACAAAACAAGACATTGTTTGGGTATGTTAGACATAACTAATAATCTATGTATGTTTTTCCTATATCAAGTTAGAATCCTACCTCATGTTAGGATCCTATATAAGTATACTTTCGTATGATTGATAATGATTATTCATGAAGTTATAGGTTTAAATAATCATGGGTTTATGCATATTATGCTTATTACTTTGATTGATGATATGAAAAACCAAAAGAGTCCTATGGACAAATAAGAATATGCATGAGTAAAAGAAGTCCTCCCTGAAACCTTGAAATACTAACGCTTGTGATAAATTACCTATGTATGAAATGACCATGACCATAGATGTTTAATATTATTTAGAATCATAATGTTTTGATAGTATTGAGATTATACTAATGAAGTATGATTATGTATGAGATCTTGAGGATGACACAATGATGACACTAGTGCACACTTAAGCATGCATAGTGGTCCATGATGGATAGAAGTTCAAATACATAAGTGATATCATAAAGGAAGCAAAGATCAAGAGGGAGGACACTCCAGTAGTTCTTGCAAGGAAGCAAAGATTGAGAGGGAGTCCACCTGACAACTAAACAAAGCTAAGTATTTGAATTATCATTTCCTGTATATATGATTACTTAAATAATGTTGTTAAGTCATGTACATACTTATGTTCCTAGATTTAGGATTTATATTATGCATTTTAGAAAAGTTTCATTAATGAACAAGATACTACTAATATAGTAATAGGTAAGTGTCCTATGGTACTATACAACATTGCATTGCTACTTATCTAGAATGAAACCTCTTTGCTGACATGTTGGGAGTAGTGCACACTCTTAACAATGTTCTGGTAGATATGGAAGGCATCTAGAAAGTTACCGTATGAATACGTTATATGGATTAATGTTGTATTGAAGCATTGGCTAAGATAATTGCATGACTGTATGACATATGTCCTTATGTGTAAGATTTTGTTCTAAAAAACTATGAGATGTTTCTAATCATGCAATTGAATTTGACTTGTAGGAAAGATTGTGACAATCACCTACAAAATAAGGACAACGACATTTGTTCCAGTGACGAAGTTCAAGAAATATACCTATTGAAGATATTGAAGAATCTGAAGTTCCCAGGATCAGGGATACAGTAATGGAAGGATGCCATGATCGAAGAATACCAGTCAATCATGAAGAATGATGTTTGGGATGTGGTCCCAAGACCAGAAGGGAAGTCTATTGTGACTTCCAAGTGGATCTACAAGATCAAGCATGCTGCAAATGGTAGCATAAGAGAAATACAAGGCAAGGTTTGTGGCTCGTGGCTTCTCCCAGAAAGAAGGGATAGATTATGAAGAAACTTTTGCACCTGTAGCCAAATACAATTCCATCAGAACAGTACTTGCCCTGGCTACAGTGATGAAGTGGAAGTACACCAGATGGATGTCAAGACAGCTTTCTTGAATGGTGTAGTCGAAGAGGAAGTGTATGTGGAGCAACCACTCAGTTTTGAGACACATGACAGGGAGTCATATGTGTGCAAATTGAAGAAATACATGTACGGTTTGAAGCAAGCACCCAGGAAATGGTATGGAAGGATAGACAACTTCCTGTCCAGTTTGGGATTTACCAAGAGTAAAGCGGATTCCAACCTTTACTACAAGGTTGAGGAAGGAAATCCAGTGATACCCCTACTATATGTGGATGGCTTGTTTGTGATAGGTGAGATTGGATTGATTGCTAATACGAAGAGGAAGCTTGCTGTCAAGTTCGAGATGAAGGACTTAGGTATGATGCATTACTTTCTAGGTATGGAGCTGTGGCAGAGTGCAGATGGAATCTTCCTTGAACAAGGGAAGTATGTAGTAGATATCTTGAAGCGGTTTAGGATGATGGATGACAAGACCATGTCCACACCTATGGCATCGAACCTGAAGCTATTGAGTGATGCCACGATGTATCGTCAGATGATTGGGTCCTTGATGTACCTGACGAACATGAGACCAGATATTTGCTTTGCGGTGAACACATTGAGCCAGTTTCTTATGGATCCTAGACATGTTCACTTGATTGCTGTAAACCATATTCTGAGCTACCTGAAGGGTACGGTTGATTATGGGCTCAAGTATGATGTGAATCAAAAGGTTAACCTGGAGGGTTATGTTGATTCATATTGGGCAGGAAGTGCTGCATATAGGAAGAGCACTTCGGGGTGCTGCTTCAGTATGGGATCAGGTGTGATATCTTGGTTTAGCAGGAAGCAGTCCTGTGTAGCACTGAGTACAGTCGAAGCAGAGTATGTCGCAGCTTGTTCGGCTAGTTGTGAGGCAATATGGCTAAGGAATCTATTGTCTGATTTGTTTGATCTCTGGTTGGATGCTACTTGTATCTTCTGTGACAACCAGAGTTGTGTGAAGTTGTTTGAGAACCCATTGTTCCATGACAAGTCGAAGCACATCAAGATCAAGTATCACTATATTAAGGATATGGTGTAGAGAGGAGCAGTGAAGCTCCAGTATGTTGCAACATATGAGTAGATTGCAGATGTGTTGACCAAACCACTAGCCAGAGTGAAGTTCGAGTACTTCAGAGAGAGGCTTGGTGTTATTCAGATAGAAGATACTTTGAGGAGGAAGTGATGGGACACATTTGCAGGAGCCATTCCAAGCATGGTGGTAGGAGGATCCTTCCCATGGCTGTGGATGTAAGTGCTGTGTGATGAACATCAGGACGATCCTTTGGATGATGTTTTGTATGATGATGATTAGGATGATCATGTGTGATGATATGCATCAGGATGATGCTATGATGATGATTAGGATGATCATGTGACGATGGTATGCATCAGGATGATGGTATGATGATGATCAGGATGATCATGTGATGATGATATGCATTAGGATGATGCTATGATGATGATCAAGATGATCATGTGATGATGATATGCATCATGATGATGCTATGATTATGATCAGGACGATCATGTGATGATGATGTACATCAGGATGATGCACTGTATGATGATGATCAATATGATCATGAGCATCAAGATGATGCTTTGTGCGAGGATGATCAGGTTGATCATGAGTATCAAGATGATACTCCGTGGCCATGGACAGGTTGTGCAAAAGCATGTAATCAGTCCTGGAGATGCGGATAGGTTGTGCTAGACACGTAAAAGTTCTGGGATGCTCTTTAGATATCTTGCAGGTCGCAAGACACTCTTTTAAGGTTTTGCTAGACCACATGTAATCAGTCCTGGAGATCCGTATAGGGTGTGCTAGGCACGTAAAAGTCCTGGGATTCTCTTTAGAGATCTTGCAGGTCATAAGACACTCTTTTAAGGTTTTGTGGAGACCACATGTAATCAGTCCTGGAGATCCGATAGGTTGAGCAGTAAGCTCGTAATCAGTACTGGGATGCTCTTTAGAAATCTTGCAGGTCGCAAGACACTCTTTTAAGGTTTTGTGGAGGTCACATGTAAAAGTCCTGGGAGATTCGATAGGTTGAGCAGTAAGCTCGTAATCAGTCATGGGATGCTCTTTCGAGGTTTTGTTGATGCACATAATCATCCCTAAGGATTCCAAATGATGTCCAGCTCGTAGAGATGATGAATACCTACAAGAGGCTAGGCCTACATCCAACATGAAAAAGAGTTGGCTTTGTAGAACTTCCTATGATGAGAAGAATTGAGAGATAGCACCAGTGATTGAGATGAAGAGTACAACAACAATGACGATGATGCTCCGTGATCCAATGACAATGATCCAGCTCCAGAATTGAAGGATTGTGCCTTTATGTATTGATTACCTGTGTCAAGAGAATACCTTCCTAGTTAAGAGGGAGTGTTGATGTATTTGTAACTTAGGAAGATATTCACTTGTATATTGTATGTATTACATTTGTACTTTATTGTATCCCCAATAGAGATGTATTATTCCTCTGATTGCAAGTGTCATCATTTGTATTTGCAAGTGTCGCAAGTTACATTGTAAGTGTCATAACTTATATTTGATGGGTTATTAGACCACCTGGGTGGGGTCGGCTCTGTATGAGTCATGTGGATGGGTTATTAGGATTCCTTAGGAAGTCAACCCAGTTAGGTTTAAAGGCAAGTCAAGTCATTGTATAAATAGAGAGTATGAGTCTCTCATTCTATTCATTCACTCACTCATCCAACTTGAATAGTTGAGAGAGAGGAGTGCACACAAGTGGAGGAGGAGTAGCTGCTAGAGACATCTATCTTTTGGGTTTGATATTTGTGATCTTTGTATTGGTGCTCATTCTATCTCTTAGGAATTTGTGGGGTTTTTCACCTTCTTGGTTTTCTCCGGTGAAATGCTTTGTGTCTCTAGTCTCTTGTGTTTGATATGCTGTACATGTTGTTCTCTCAGTTAATATCCTAGATCATATTGAATTAAATGATAAAAAACTAACAGCTAGCACTAGTGTGCTTGGTAGTTTTAAATAATCCTGATGTAATGGTAATACAGGAAACCATGTGTGGAGGGATAGGTTTAGTGGAAAGCCTGAAGAAGAAGTTGAAGGGCTGGGATTTTGCATGGGTGGATGGAGAGGGTTTGTCGGGTGGGTTACTCATGGGATGGAAATACCATCTGTTTCTTTTAAATTGCTTCTCCATTAGATCAGGGCTAGGTACCTTTTTTTCCAGCAAAGCCCTTGGTTTTTACTTTACAATATACAATGTGTATGGCCCCTACAGCCAAAAAGCCTCTTTTTGGAATGATTTCTGTGGGAAAACATTTCTCAAGGATCTCCCTTTCATAATTGCAGGAGACCCCAACTTCACTATGAATCGAGATGAGATTTGGGGAAGCAGGGCTCGACCAGATAGGCTGTGGAAATTCTTCACCCACCATCTCGAGGACATGGACATCATTGAGTTTGAGTCACATGATATTAGAAATAATTGGTTTAAGAAGAGGTCCGGTGCAGCGACCATCTCCAAAAGACTCGACAGATTCCTCTGTTCAGGGGAATTATTAAGGAAATTCGAGAAGGTCTGCACTTGGAGAATGACTGGAGGAGGCTTGGATCACCTACCCATTCTCTGCCATATTGAAAAAGGAGAGGAAAAACTAGAATCACCCTTCAAATTCAACCCCCATTGGTTGACTTGCGAAGATTATACTCTCCTGATCAGGGTAAACTGGAAACCTTTTGAATCTTCTTTAAAGGAATCCTGTAGCATGTAGTTTGTAAACTCTTTAAATTTTGTAAAGAAAATTTCAATGGAATGTTCGACAAATCAAAGGAAGAGTAGGGACTCCCGAATTAGACATACAGAATCTAAAATTGATACTTAATATAGAATTGTCAGGACCTTTTAAGTAGAAAGGAGGTTTTGGACCTTGCAACCCTAGAGGAAAAAAGAAATACTATTTTAAAGGAAAGAAACGCAGAGGAAAGGATGAAGAGCAGAGTTGTTTGGCTCTCTCTGGGAGATGAAAACAATGATTTTTTTGCATAAGATGGTGTTGATGCCTCGGGTGTGAAGGTGCTGGAAAGGTGTCCAAGGAAAAAAAAGGGGATGAAAACCCAACCAAAGGCTTCAAATAATCCTACGCAAGTATTACCATATCCTCGAGCTGTTTGGTGTGGTTAACACCCACGAATACAAAGGACTCCGCTGGCACTTGTGAGTGTTTGATCCAAGAAGGATCTGTCTTCCTATAAGGAAATACAAGAGTTTTACTAATCCTAAGTGTTAGTTTACTTTGAAAGGAATCTAAACTGAGTTAAATCTATTATAAAAAGGAGTGTTTTGTTTATGCACAAGATAACTTGATCTGATAATACCAAACCTTTCCACCAATTAAAAAGACATGAAAAAAAAGATCTAGATTCAGTAGCTTAAGGTATAATCAACTAAACACATTTAACTAACAATAACTTAAGAATTAAGTGCATACAAGCTAACCCTATAAATGGAATATTAATTTACTGATTTTTGTGAATCATTTGCAGAAATAGATAAAATCTTTTAGATAAAGACATTCATTTAAAACATCTAATTACATAGATCATGAGCTGAGAGAATCTGAACTACAGATTGATGTAGGTTACCAATTGCAAATAATAATCAGTACTCATAAATATGTTGAAGCAAAATCACAATTTATCAAAGACATTTGAGAAATTAAAACAAAAGAGGTAGCTGAAGAAAAATGACTGTGTATTAAGGCCTACAAAACATTAAATAGTCTGCAACAACAGAGCATCTCCAGCCTCTTTTGGCGATTCTGTCTCCCTTTTAGATGATATAAGATAGGTATTTATACAGAGCAAATTACAGAAAAATATAAGATCCATTTCCCCAATTGCTGAGCTAACTAGCTGAGTTGTTCCATTTACCAGATCCATCCATGAGAAAAATATGGGAAAATCCGTTTTTAAAAACCAACCGGATCTCCCAAATGAAGAACTTTCTGAGGATTCTTCTCTTTGACAAACTAATTGGGAATATTCTGCACAAAACCCATGTCTCGGATCTTCCAGACTCATCTTCATCACTCCCGAAATCACGTCCAAAGATCACTTCTTTCCACTTGGCATGTTTTAATCACTCAAAATTTGGGATATAAATTGTTCAATTTGATTCCTCCAAATCCAAATCCATACCTGTACAATTCAAAAGAGAAATTAAAACATCATTCCAAAGCTAATGACATAAATCTAAATTAATAAAAATCCATTTGCAAATAAAAATATAATGAAAATAAACAAATCTCATGCAAATCCGAAAGTGAGTGTTTATATAGATTTTTTGAGATTTTTAAGCTATTCAATTGGAAAACATAATCTTCCCAAATCATTCATCATCCTTTCAACTTTCCAACGAACTATCTCGGGCTTGATTTGGACTCATAAATCTCAAGATATTGCTCCTGGAAGTTAAGGCTCAGCAGCCATTGATTTCATTATTAGGTGAATTATGGCCATTGATCTAACTATTAAATTCATTATCCTATATTAATTATTTTCCAAATGAATAAAACCAAACAAAAATCCAAAATCAATATTCCCAAAATATCGAAAATCAAATGTCGAGAAGTAAATTTTGAATTTGAAAAATGAAAAAACAAAAACCAAAAATAAAAACTCAAGTAAAAATGAAATTACCAAAATTTACGGACCCGAAATTAAATTAAAATATAACATAAGATAAACTTAGGGTCTGGAAAATGCGGAAATGAAAAAGTAAAATTTGAAAAAAAATGATTTTGCAATCCACATTACACATTGTGGGTTGCAGAAATATTAAATTTTACTAAGAACAACCTTGCCTTTGGCAATTGCGGGTTGCATTAAAATCAAAGGTTCTGCATCCGCAAATATGCATAAAAATGATTGGAAAGCTTGGAAAAATGCAATTTTTTTAATATATTTTTTATGTTGAATGAAGTAGATTAAAATAAAACAATAATAGAGAAAAAATTAAAAATCTAGAAATACTTCCAAAGTGAAAGAAAATCCAATATCGTAAAACCATAAACCTAGAAGTAAAAATCAAAACCATTTACAAGTTAATTCTTAAGAAAATAAATGTGGGAAACAAGTTAGGTATATAGGAAAAGAATCATTCCTATAATATATGAGAGTTAATTAATTCCATAAATAGGTTTCTAACATAATCATTTTCCAAGAATAGAAAACCAAGAAACAAATAATAATATTTTCTTTTGCACAATAATAAATGAAAATCCTTTTAAATTGTAAAATGGAAAATAGAAATTGTATTTTCAAGATTAAGTCAGCTTACTTAGAAGGAATTACTTATCCATGATCAAACTAATTTAATCCCACTAATTTCCCAATAATCATAAAACAAAAACTCATGGAAATTAGAGAAATTAAAACTCATACAAACTAATATGTCATACGTGTTCGTAAATTTTCATAAAATCAAATTGTCTATAAATTTAATATATGAATTTAATCAAATACACAAAGTAATTTAATGAAAGTCAAATCATGACCATGAATATTTAAAAGATTTTAAACGAGCTTAATTTAAACATTAAAAATATTAAACTAACATAAGCAAACAAACCCAAAGACTAAAATTATTTAAAATATTTACATTATGATTTTAGGCATGCAAAAGTTAAAATAAAACTCCATCAAGCTCAAATATCATACTAGTGCAATATCTAAAATCATGAGAGAAGAAACCATAAGATCAATCAAAATCCCAGAATGAAGGTAATAACTAGCCATCATCTTGAATAATCAGTTTGTGCATCAAAGACCAAATCTAGGTGGGGAATGTGAAATACAACATGGTAAGTCGACCACCGAGATCATGAAACCAACTCAAATGAATCAAAAGAAAATAAGTAAAAATGGAAACAACCCGCATTCTGCAATCTGCATTTGCGGGTTGCGGGTTTGCAAATGAAATCATTAAAAACAATATATGTTCTGCTTTCCGTAATACGCAATTTGCGGGTTGCGGGTGCGACAAACCACGATTATTGAACAACATTTTTGCATCCGTAATCTGCATTGCGGGTTGCGGAACCCAAAAGTTCCAAATCCAAAGACCAAGCTCCCGCAATCCGCATTGCGGTTTGTGAGTTGTGGGTTGCGGAAGGAACAAGCTTTTTGGGGAAAATTAGCTCTTTCCGCAACTCTTAAAAACACACAAACAATGAATGAAATCTCAAAGAGAAAATTATTAACTAGATCAAATCATGACAAAGGCATGGAAAGCATGATAATCAGGATAAAAACCCAAAAATGACTAAGGAATCTAAGCATTACCTTTGTATGTAAAAATTGGGGCTCCCATGTTTTTTTAATAAAACATGGGATCTGTTGTAGCTACAACAAATGGCGACTGGCTGGGAAGAACCAGTTATCTCTGTATTATAGTATTTAAATCTATACAAATCAGGAATAAAAATAGAATGCATTCACATGCTAAATTTCAAATAATCTGAATAGCTCTATCACTGAATGATATAGTATCTGTTAGACTTCAAAGCTTCTAAGACATCCAATTCATTCCCATCATTATCCAAAAGAGTTTTTTAAAGATAAACTCATTTTTCAAAATAAATTATTTATAAGATGTAAGATTCAAGAACTTTACTTGGAATTAACCTAGGAAAATCAAGCTAATCATATAAGACATAGTATTAAGAAGTGACTCCATACCACAGGAAGGACCCTACAGCCAGCCGACATCTATAGCCGCGACAGAGATGCCTTTTAACCCCACTTCCAAGCGCTTTGGTCCCAGTTTAGTGATTTAGATACATAGCTATACTGTGACTCAATTTACTAATGGGTAAGCAACATCATATAACTCTCTACGAGTGTGGGATGGAAAATGATTCTTAAAGATTTATATATATAATATTTATGATTTGGAATCCCAAATACCATAGATGGAGCCACTGTAGCCCACAGGCGTCCATAGCCTCGACATGGACATCTTTTAACTCGTTTTACCTGATCGATTATATCCCAAATAGCAAGTTTAAAGAAATTTGCAAACTATGTGTAATGTGCTAATCTCAATTTGAGATTGCCTAGTAAATGGGGGAGCAGACTTAGAAACTCCTTAAGAGTAAGGATGGCGTAAGGAATCTATATATTACTGATATTTATAGATTAAAAGTTCTTTCCAGAAACTGATTCCCTTAAAAGTAAATAAATTCAAACTTATAAGCACTGAATATGTTTATGTTGAGTTAAAGCTAAAGTTCTAAGGATAATGATGGAAAGATTCAAATAGAATTATCAGCACAGTCTATTATTGTTTTTTCACAATCAGGGATTAACTAATCAAAACATTTGATTTTTAGCAAGCATAAAACATTTATAAAGATTTCCTTTATAGATAAGATTTCAAGATTGTAAAAGAGTGATAAGCTCTTTTATTTTAAAAGTGAAAATCATGAAAAAATTAAAACAAACCAGCAAGAAAATAAAATGTAGGAATGATAAAATCAAACATATATACAAGTGGAACCAAAAGTAAATCAAAATCTCACAACTATATTTACTAAAAGAAAAATTAGTGATTAGAAATTTTGTTTTTAATAAGTCATAAGATACCAGATTCAATTACGTCTTTATTGAAAACAAATAAAGAAGCCTAAAACTAACTTCAAATATAAAATAATTGCAAAAATAAGCCTTAAGAAATTGTCTCATGCGAACAAAAGAGAGATTTGTTTGTCATGTTTGTAGAACTGAGGGAATTTGTTATTGAAAAGAGAGTAACTATATCAATTCATATATATGAAAATGTATTGAATCGGTAAATTGAATTGATTATAATAAAACTCTTAAAATAATTTTATTCTCCTTCAGTTGAACAATTACGATCAACATTGTTGCTTCGCATAATGTTGTTTAGGACAATAAGGCCTCCTTTATTAAAAATTATGTATAGAAAGAAACTAAACTAAATTGTGTTCAATTTGCAACAACAAAATATGTAAAAACCCCCTTTTCAAGTGCATATCCAAGAAAGATCAAACTTCGTGAGTAATGAATATGTTTTAATTTTAATTACTTTGTCTTCTGTCAAAATATTCTTACTCTTAAAACTTGGAAAATAATTGATTAGAATCATTATAATTTAAAAATAAAGACATAATTTAGACATGAATGCCTTGAACCAGTAAAATAATAAGCAAGAACATGAATAACAGAAATTGAAAGAAGATAAAAATACTTCCTTGAATGCATCTGAAGAAGTTTTGTTTCCAACTTAAACTTGGCTTATCGCTGCAACTACTTTATTGAAGAAAACCAAAAGAGTAATCTAATTACTAAAGAAATGAAAAAAATTAATCTATTCTACACATACTCCTACACTACTTCAAAAAGGAAACAAAAACTAAGTATAATCGAATTTCAAATGCAACCATGAAAGCATATGAAAACCTGCCAAAAAAAGATGTGAATAATCAGAAAGCATGACATGAATGCTCGAACATAAAAATGAAAAAAGAATGCATTATAGCAAATAAGATGAGATTTATGTACAAATAAAGAGAATGGTGCCTTACCATAATGATAAAATCTTACTAAGAAAGATTTCTCAAGCCAATCATGGTATGTACAATTGAAAGATTTATGCAATGAAATAGATTATTTGAAAGAAAATCAACATTAGTATTATAAGAATCCAAAAATTCTTCTTGAACAATTTTCTCCTGAGAAATATTTTCTTGAACAACGTTAGTAAAATCAGATCCAATTTGTTCTAGTTTATTATCGTATAAATCATCATAAATTGGTTGATTAAATTGGAAATTTTCATAGAGATCAAATTGCCTTTGAGTATTTACTTGAGAAGAACTAAAGATATGAGATGTTATAAGTGTAGGAATAGTATCATTAACATTCTGCTAAGAATCTTCTCCATCAAGTAATTGATTGTAAGGAAAAAAAGTTTCTTCATTGAATGATGAATCATAAAAGGAAAAATTCTAGAGATTACCCTTAGAAATAGCATTCATTTCCAGCAAAGAAGAATGACAAGAAAACATAGATTGATGATAAAGATAAGAATCTTCTTGATCTTCTTCATGTATTTCATAATCAACTTGTACCTCTTTAAGATTTAACAATGAAGAATTAGAATTTGAAATATATGATTGAATGTCATTGTTATCAAATAGATCAAGATACAAAGAAAAATATGAAGAGAAAATAAGTGTATGAAATTCATCTCTTAAAATAATATTTTCAGATCGAGATTCCTTAAGAGGAATTTTCTCTTCAAAAGGAATATTTATGAAAGGTTTCAAATCAAAATTTGTTTCTTCTTGTAATATAGTATCATAATTTTGTGAAATATGTTCTCCTGAAGAATCGTTCAGATCAGAAAATGGTAATTGGAAAAACATATCACAAATTTCAGAACAATTAGTTGATTCAATATCTATCAAAGGATTAACAGAATAATGAATATCAGAATCCTGAAACTCTTTACTTATGCTAGAAGAAGATTGTTTAGTATTATGATTGTAACTATGCTCTTTTACTTTAAAAGAATCTTCTTTTGAAAAATGATCTCCTTCATGAGTTGTTAAACTTTGGATTTCATGTGAAACAGATATGGGCATATCAAAATTTCAATCACCCAAATCATCATAATGATTATGATCCATATCTAAGAAAGAGAAGGAATTCATTTCTACAATTTTTAAATCCTTAGATTCTTCATGCAAATCTAAACCAAGAAGGGAATGATTTGTTGGCAGGCGGTTTGATGGGGAAAGATCGCGGTACCGCTGACGCCGCGACACGCCAGAGGAGGGCGTGAAAGGAGTATCCCGTGCCAAAGAATACCGCCGTTGGCGGGTTTTGGGTCACTTGGACCACATATTATGTAATAGTGAGTCAGTATACCGTGGTATGCGGGTTTTTGGGGTCATTTGGAACAAGTCAGTTAGATATTGGGTTAATTGTCCATAGTGTCGGTTAGGAAGTCAGTTGTAAGTGGACAAATATTGTAAGGGCAAAAGCCTATAAATACACAAGAGTTGTAAGTGTTAAAAGAGAGAGATGAATGAGAGGAAGGAAATGAAGAAGACAAATTGGATGCGAGATCTGTGTTTTGCTGGTGTATGATCTTGACAGTAATACAATGATGTTTTGGTACAAACTTTGTGTAATGACGCAGTGTATGAATGTTGTTTAATGCAATGTCTGCTTATTATTGCTATGATGATAATTGTTGCGATTAAGTAGTATGTTCTATGTAGAATGTGATGATAAATGATGCAATGAAATAACTCCTTGAATGCTGCGATGAAGTGATATGTTATAACTCCTTGCAAATGTTTAACGTTTCTGGTTGAAGTACCGCAATAGAGTTAGTCCATGCAGCCACAACTCTCCTCCTCCCTCGGTGAAAACATGGTTCCGTCTGCTCTTCTTAGACGCCTCAGGTGAGACCTCATCCACTCTGCGGGTGTTGTTGGGTGGGATCAAACCTGCCTGGGCCGGTGCCCAAGGAGACTGCGGTATGCGTCGACAGTGAGGTGAACCCCTGTCGACTGAGGTCGCGTTGGTCAACATGATTATCGATGTATAATTCAGATTTATCATCTACTAATTGATCATATTCATGTGAAATAGAACTAGTGTGCTGAAACCATTCAAGTATCATAGGACGATCTATTAAAGGGAATCACAATAGAGATTAAAATTTCTAATTGCAAAATCTTCTAATGATTCACCCTTCTTTATAGTGAGTTGTTTCATTTCATTACATAATCTAACAAAGTCATAATGTCCAAAAGAAAGTATGAAAATATCTACAAAATGTTTAAAAGAATGGACAGAGGTAGAAGGTAAGGTTACAAACCACTCTTTGACTCGTCCTTCGAATGTGAAGGCTAACAATCTACACAAAACATCTTGATCTAGAATTTTGTTAACAAGACAATTATAAGTAAATTGAAGAACATATTCTTGCGCTAATATTTCTCCCTCACCATCGAACTTTACTTCTATCAGTTGCTTCAACAAATCTGTTTTAAAATGAAAACTAATTTATCTAGAAAAACAACTAAATACAGACTCTTGGGTAGAAAAACAACTAAATACATCTGGTTGGGTTGGATCCATTATAAAATATTCTTATGAAAATAGCTCAAATGACCTTACATGTCGGATGCCCTCCTTCTAGCGCCATTTGTTGAAGCCTCAAGTGTGCAGGTGCTGGAATGGTGTCCAAGAAAAAAAACAGGGGATGAAAACCTAGCCAAAGGCTTCAGATAATCCTACGCAAGTATTACCCTATCCTTGACCTGTTTGGTGTGGTTAACACCCGCGGATACAAAGGCCTCCGCTGGCACTTGTGAGTGTTTGATCCAAGAAGGATATGTCTTCCTATAAGGAAAGACAATATTTTTACTAATACTAAGTGTTAGTTTACTTTGAAAGGAATCTAAACTAAGTTAAATCTATTCTAAAAAGGAGTGTTTTGTTTATGCACAGGATAACTTGATCTGATAATACCAAACCTTTCCACCAATTAAACATACATGCAAAAATTGATCTAGATTCAGTAGCTCAAGATATAATCAGCTAAAGGCATTTAACCAACAATAACTTAATAATTAAGTGCATATAATCTAACCTTGTAACTGGAATGTTAATTGACAAATTAACATTGATTTACTGAATTCTGTGAATCATTTGCAGAAATAGATAAAATGTTTTAGATAAAGACATTCATTTAAAACATCTAATTACATAGATCATGAGCTGAGAGAAATTTGTACATATCGATGTAGGCTACCAATTGCAAATAATAAACAATACTCATAAATATGTTGAAGCAAAATCACAATTTATCAAAGACATTTGACAAATTAAATAAAAACAGGTAGCTGAAGAAAACTGACTGTGTATTAAGGCCTGTAAAACATTATATAGTCTGCAAGAATAGAGCATATCCAGTCTCTTTTGGCAATTCTGTCCCCCTTTCATATCATAGAAGATAGGTATTTATACAGAGAAAAATGCAGGAAAAGATAAGATCCATTTCCCCAATTCCTGAGCTAATTAGCTGAGTTGTTCCATTTACTAGATCCATCCATGAGAAAAACCTGGGAAAATTTGTTTTGAAAAACCAATCGGATCTCCCAAATGAATAACTTTCTGAGGATTCTGCTGATCTACAGACTAATTGGGCATCTTTTGTACAAAACCCATGTCTCGGATTTTCCAGATTCATCTTCATAACTCCCGAAATCACGTCTAAACATCACTGCTTTCCACTTGGCACGTTTTGATCACTCAAAATTTGGGATGTGAATTGTTCAATTTGATTCCTCCAAATCCAAATCCACACCTGTACAATTCAAAAGAGAAATTAAAACATCATTCCAAAGCTAATGACATAAAATTAAATTAATAAAAATCCGTTTGCAAATCAAAATATAATGAAAATAAACAAATCTCATGCAAATCCAAAATTGACTGTTCATACAGATTTTTGGGGTGTTTAAGCTATTCAATTGGAAAACATAATCTTCCCAAATCATTCCTCATCCTTCCATCTTTCCAACGAGCTATCTCGGGCTTGATTTGGACTCATAAATCTCAAGATATTGCTACCGGAAGTTAAGCCTCAACAGTCCTTGGGTGAATTATGGCCATTGATCTCATTATTGGGTGAATTATGGCCATTGATCTAACTATTAACTCCATTATCCCATATTAATTATTTTCCAAATGAAATAAACCAAACAAAAATCCAAAATCAATATTCTCAAAATATCGGAAATCAAATGTCGAGAATGAAAATTTGAATTTCAAAAATTCATTTAAACAAATCAAAATCAGAAAACAAAACCAAAAATAAAAAATCTAAGTAAAAATAAAATTACCAAAATTTACAGACCCGAAATTAATTAAAATATAACATAAGATAAACTTAGGGTATGGAAAACGTGGAAATGAAAAAGTAAAATTTGAAAGGGTTGCAGAAATATTAAATTTTACTAAGAACAACCTTGCCTTCCGCAATCCGCATTCTGCATTGCCTGTCGAAACATTAACATTTCAACAATTAAAATCAAAGGTTTTGCATCGGCAAATATGCATAAAAATGATTGGAAAGCTTGAAAAAATGCTATTTTTTATATATTTTTTATGTTGAATGAAGTAGATTAAAATAAAACAATAATAGAGATAAAATTAAAAATCTAGAAATATTTACAAAGTGAAAGAAAATCCAATATCGGAAAACCATAAACCTGGAAGTAAAAATCAAAACCATTTAAAATTAATTCTTAAGAAAATAAATGCTGGAAACAAGTTACGTATATAGGAAAAAGACTCACTCCTATAATATAGGAGAGTTAATGAATTCCATAAATAGTTTTCTAACATAATTATTTTCCAAGAATAGAAAACCAAGAAACCAATAATAATATTTCCTTTTGTACAATAATAAATGAAAATCCTTTTAAATTGTAAAAGGGAAAATAGAAATTGTATTTTCAAGATTAAGTCAGCTTAATTAGAAGGAATTACTTATCCACGATCAAACTAATTTTACATTAGTGAATATTGAACTTTAATCCCACTAATTTCCCAATAATCATAAAACAAAAACTCATGGAAATTAGAGAAATTAAAACTCATACAAACTTATACATATGTGTTCTTAAATTTTCATAAAATCAAATTGTGTATAAATTTAATATATGGATTTAATCAAATACACAAAGTAATTTAATGAAATTCAAAGCATGACCATGAATATTTAAAAGATTTTAAACAAGCTTAATTTAAACATTAAAAATATTAAACTAACATAAGCAAACAAACCCAAAGACTAAAATTATTTACATTATGATTCTAGGCATGCAAAAGTTAAAATAAAACTCCATCATGCTCAAATATCATACTAATTCAATATCTAAAATCATGAGTGAAGAAACCATAAGATCAATCAAAATCCCATAATGATGGTAATAACCATCCATCATCTCGAATAATCAGTTTGTGCAGCAAAGACCAAATCTAGGTGGAGAATGTGAAAGACAACATGGTAAGTCAACCACCGAGATCATGAAACCAACTCAAATGAATCAAAGCAAATAAATAAAAATGGAAACAACCCGCATTCCGCAATCCACATCTGAGGGTTGCGAGTTCGCAAATGAAATCGTTAAAAACAATATATGTTTCGCTTTCCACAATATGCAATTTGTGGGTTGCTGGTTGCAGGTGCGACAAACCATGAATATTGAACAACATTTCCGCATCTGCAATCCGCATTGGAGGTTGTGGGTTGCAGAACCCAAGAGTTCGAAATCCAAATACCAAGCTCCCACAATCTGCATTGCGGTTTGCGGGTTTTGGGTTGCAAAAGGAACAAACTTTTTGGGGAAAATTAGCTCTTTCCGCAACTCACAAAAACACAGAAACAATGAATGAAATCTCAAAGAGAAAATTATTAACTAAATCAAATCATGACAAAGGCATGGAAATCATGAAAATCAGGATAAAAACCCCAAAATGACTAAGGAATCTAAGCATTACCTTTGTATGTAAAAAATGTGGCTCCCATGTGTTTTTATTAAAACACGGGATCTGTAGCTACAACAGATGGTCAACCATAGAAAGAGGAGAAACACAATCTGGGAATTGAATAAAGAATATGGGGAGACTATTAGAGGGTTTGCGGCATTGGCACCAGAAGGAGTAAATTACTTTATAGAGATATATACTGAACCGGATCGGAATAACATGCCCGAAATTGTAAAAACAGTCTCAAAATTTTCCCGCTGGATCACAAACGAAGATAATATTCTATTATCTGCTCCATTGTCCATGGAGGAACTACATGCATCTCTCATAAACTCAAATAAAGAAAGAAGTCTGGTTCCGTACAGGGGGACATCCGAATTCTTTCAAGATTTTTTCGATCTATTGGGTGAAGACCTTTTGAGATTCATTGAAAGCAACATAATGTTGGGAAAGATGCTATCATGCATAAAATCCACTTTCATAGTGCTTATCCTTAAGCTGGACTCCCTGAAATCCTTTGGGGATTTTTTCCCGATCTCCCTTTGTAACGCCCTCTACAAGCTATCTTCCAAAATATTAGTAGATGGACTCAAGCCTTATCCGACCACTTTCATCTCTCTGGAGAAATTTGGGCTTTTAAAGGATAAAAGAATCCACGAAGCGGTAGGTTGTCCCTAGGAATGCATCCATTTGATCAAATGCAGAAAGAGTGCAAAAAAGGTCCTCAAGATCGACCTCTCAAAAGCATACGATCGAAAAAGATGGATGTACATCAGGTTGCTTCTTATCCAAATTGGTTTCTCATTACCATTTCTCAATTGGATATGGTCTTGCATTTCATCTGTCAATTTTTCCCTCCTAATCAACGGATTAGCCACTTCTTTTTTCACTCCTACAAGAGGATTGAGACAGGGGTTCCCCATATCTCCATATATCTTTTTACTTTTGATGTATGGTCTCATAAGGTTAATGAATGAGGCTCTTTCCCTATAGAGGATACATGGCCTTAGTTTTAATTCAGAAACTGTTACACATATCCTTTTCGTGGACGATGCGCTCCTCTTCTTGGGGAATTTTGTAGAGGAAACTGAGCAGTAAAAGACATGTTTTGGATTTTTAGTGTTGCAACAGGGACGCTCATAAACCTGGGTAAGTTGGCATGCTACTTTAATGACCTGGAGGACGAATATTTTCATTCTTTCCAAAACATTCTCTCTATGGACCAGTTTCCTCTAAACGAGGGCTTCAAGTACCTAGGATTTAATATGAAACCTAATAGTTATCGTAACTCAGACTGGAACTGGTTACTTTCAAAGTTAGAGTGCCAAATAAATTCATGGTGCAATAGGTTCTTGTCCAGGGGGTGTAAATCGGTGTTGATCCAAGCGATACTAAACGCCATACCCATGTATTGGTTGATTAATGCTAAAATTCCAAAAGGAGTTTTAAACTCTATGAGGAAACTTTGCTACAGATTTCTATGGAAAGGAAACATGGATAAAGGTCTACATTGGTCGTCATAGGACTCACTAGCAAAACCTAAAGTAGAGGGAGGTTGGGGACTAAAGTAGCTCCACTCCTTTAGAACAACTCTGGATGCAAAATCAGCTTGGAATTTCATATCAAAAGAAGGAAAATGGAAAAAAACTTAAAAAATGAAATACCTGGGAACTATGTCTATCTTAGAGTGGGTCAAAGAACCACGCAAGTCAAGCAGGGGAGACTCAATGTTTTGGAAGGCCATAGTAAACGTTTTTCCTATCATAGGAGATCAACTATCTTGGGAAGTAGGAGAGGAACGACAAGTAATGCTAGGGAAGGACTGCATAGTGGGAGTTAATATGTTAAATATTCCCATAGCTCTCACAGATCATCTGTCAACGTAGGGCATATTTACACTGGATGATAGTGCAAGAAGAGGAAGGGGTACAAGTCATGCACATCACTGGTATACTACAGACGCACTAGCTCTCCCTAGAAGGTGGACCGATCAGTGGAATACATGGATTAGTTCCCTAAAAAAAGGTTTCATCCGTCTGTCAAACCAACCCGACCAACTGAAATGGAATGATAATGAGGATGACAGCACCTTTATTGTCAACAAAGCATATAAAATATTTTGGAAGAATCTCCATATCCCCGGCCGATGGTGGTGGAGATCTTTATGGCAGGTTCATGCCCCGCACAAAGCTAGAATAATGATGTGGTTACTTTTAAACGACAAAGTCTTGACATGGGACAAGCTGCAGGAATGTTTCTTACAAGGGTCGGGAATATGCACACTGTGCATAAATGAGGAGGAATCCTCAGAGCATCTTTTCCAACTGTTCCCTTTCTCAAAATAGGTTTGGAACGGTCTTGGGGACACCCTCAGTTTAACCCATCCATGGGAAGACGAATACATTGAGGCAAATTTACATATCTGGTTTTTCAACCCTGCACTCCATCCACTGAGATGCATTCCTTTCTTGGTGGTATGGTTGCTCTGGCTAGCTTGTAACGAGTCCATATTTAAGGACAACCAACTCCCTGATTACTATGTCATGTCACGGGTCTTGTCCTCTCACAGGTTATTCATCAACCAAAAGAGCATAAAATAGCCCAGGATAATGAAAGAGGTCGATATCAGAGAGGAGGACATTTATGGTTTCTTCGATGGAGCATGTGAGGAGAAGCAATGTGGACTGGGAGGCATCCTGGTACTTTCCCAACAGGTTATAATACATTTCAGAGAAAATGGGGGAACAGGAACAAACAACTGTGCAGAGGGGCTAGCTCTGAGAACAATCTTGCATATAACTATCGAGGAAAAGGTGTCCAACATAAAGATCTTTGGAGATTCGAAGCTATGGATCAACCATATGAGAAAATAATAGAAAATACGAAGCCTTCCTTTACACAATCTAACACAAAGTCTGCTTCTGATAGGTTTGACTTTCAGCACAATCGACTACAACCATGTTTATAGGGAACAAAATGAGGAATCATATGCTCTATCCAAAGAGGGGTTGCTCATGGAAGCTGGGGTCTGTATAGTGACAACAAAGCATGATGGAATCCTATAACAATCCAGGAAGATCCTCGACTTTTGGATGGAAGAGTACAAAAGACAAATTTTCAAATAATTAAAGTACTTTATGCTGATTTCTGATGTATTTTTGTAATGTATCCTCTTGTTAACGAGGAAGTTTTTTTTTAAACATAAAATTGACAAACTACCTGAGGAATGTATTCTATTTTCACTTTTTGAATACAAAGAATATGATTTTTTCCGTGGAAAAAAAAACCTAAATAGTATCCCATAACAAAAATCACATACACTACATTGCACATTCCTTTTTCTTAAGAAAATAGGCACTCATAAAACTTTTTTCTAGTGTGAATTTTAATTTGAATTCGACAAAAAATCAACTAAATGAAATTATATCGATAAAATATATAAATAAAATGTTTTATTTATTTAAATAACAAAAATACTAAAACTTATTTAAATAACTACTGCACCAATGCTATTGTGTATATCAAATGCACTAAAGTCCACATAAAATGGAAATCTAATGGTTGTTATCACCACTGTTAAATTTACAACACTGTGCACAGTGTTGTAGAGAATAATATAAGCACTAGTGAATATTTTTTAATAGTGTGCAATGTTGTGTTTAACAAGAATAATAATAAGCACTAGTGCTTTAGAACATAAAATACATAGCGAGCCTTTATATAAATGAAAAACATCAATATATATAGTTTAATTGTATGCACCAATGCATGTATATTTATGATGTGGAGTCCTATGATGTTGGCTAGTCACCCACATCCTACATAATTTTTCCATGTAGAGGTTGAGGTTCACTCACTATTCAAAATGTTCCAATCTCTATGGTTTCCATATTCTACATACCATTTGGTTGTAGATGTATAGAGGGTAACTTGACTCACCCAATGACTCTATATTTCACATTCCAAAAACCATTTAGTTGCATATGTGGAGGATTCCACCCAAGTTTTGTATCCCTTGATATCTACATTTCTCATCCTGACTTTATGGTTTTCCACATTCTTAAATCAAGGAACATAGGTGGTGGTTAGATGAGTCGACAAGTGGAATTCTCATTTAAAATCTTAGATCAATGGAAATGAATGATGTTGAAGTTATTTGTGGACATTGAAACTCACTTCATATGGGTTTTGATCGAGTTTCATTCACACAAATCAAACATATTGGTAATATGGGGTTGGTGCATGGATTTAGCAATATTTTACGACTCTGAGAACCTTAACAAGAAGAAAATATGGTGAGTAGAAAGAATCCTGAAGTTTTCTGTTGAGACATTGTCAACTCATTGGCTTGAGAACATAAGGATTTATATTGGATGATGGCATATAAATGGTATTATGTACTACCACAAGAAGACAAGAATAGGAATAAATATTGGACTACAAGGATTGCTAAGGTAGGTTTCATGTTAGAGGATTGTGATTTTAAATATTTGGTGTGGTGGTGTGCTTAATAGGTTCAAGGAAAAAACATAGAATGACTCAAGTGAGGGAACAAGGAAGAATGTTCGTGCCTTTTACCCCCACCACATTTAGTAGAATGTTGCATCTCCCCAAACTAAATAAAATGTCCTAAATATATCTAAGGTTGATATGTTTCTAGAGTCTTAAGGTGATGTCATGAAATTGCTAAAGGAATATTTCACATAGGTTTCATGTTAGAGGCTTGTGATTTTAAATAATTGGTGTGGTGGTGTGCTAAAAGGTTTGAGGAAAAATATAGAATGACTCAAGTGAGGAAACAAGGAAGAATGTTGGTGCCTTTTACCCCCGCCACATTCAATAGAATGTTGCATCTCCCCAAACTAAATAAATTTCCCTAAATATTTCTAAAGCTAATCAATTTCTAGAGTCTTAAAGTTATGGCATGAAATTTCTAAAGGAATATCTCACATAGCCATTGGTGGGTCCTTCCATCCCTTCCCAAATTGAGGTTAGTCACATGGTGGATCCACCTCATGAATTTTCTTAGCTTTCACCCAGTTAGCTAGTCAAGAGACTACAAACTATGTTCCCAAATATGTGTTATATGTGTTATATTTCAGTGTGTGCATGAATTCAATGTTTGACTATGCACAAATTATTTCGAATGAGACATCTCATAAACTCCCAAATTTTACCAAAATCAAAAGGTTTTTCATGGTGGATTTTTTGGTATTCATGTTGGTGTTCTACAATAATTTAAAAATGCTAAGATGATCCAGGAGGATCTTATAAGGCCTAAAATATAAAGTCCTCAAATATCAGTAAAAAGGACACCAAGTTAAAGAGCTCGTCGAGATGATTCCAACACTACTTGAATTGCATCAAATGGAATCCGGATGAAAAAGATATTCAACTCTGAAGTTTCGGCAAGACAATATTTTTAAAGTGTGCATAGTGGAAAAAGGTGCCACATGTCCTATATGATGCCTACATGGTATCCCTTTGTGATGACATATGGAATCTGACAGGATTGATGTGGACCAGTAGTATTGTGACATGTTGCAGATGGGGTGTCGGTTTGGCAAGTGATGTGGCCCATTCCAAGAGTGACACGTGGACTAGTCATATGGTGAGACATGTCACCCCGGACGAGCCAAAATAGGCCCCAAGGACGGATTGAATGTCGTGATACTCGAACCCATACACTCCAGTAACAATCGTCACCAACTCAGCCATTGTACCACGAGGTTCATTTTGTTATGGCAATGGGGAATATGGTATTTATTTTGAATGGTGGCAGAGTTAACTGAAAGGGGGAGCGAGATCCTGAGGGTTTGACCCTGGGTATCCCACCCCATACATACATACATACATACATACATACATACATATATATATATATATATATAGCCCATGGGTTTGAACTTGGGCATCCCACCCCCCCCCCCCCCCCCCACACACACATATATATATGTGTGTGGGGGGGGGGGTACCCAGGGTCAAACCCGCAGGCTCCCGCTCCCCCTTACGGTTACAATATATATATATATATATTGTAACTGTATATAATACACGCCAACAAAAACCGTAAATAACTCGCCAACCATATGTTAACCAACCGTTATTACATGCCAACCAAAACGGGGGTTTACGGGTTTTGAACTTAGAACCTCCATCCAACAAATGACTTAAAATAACTTTGCTAACCACTCCTCCAACGAATTCTATTGGGGATTTGGTCTAAAAAACTACTATATAAGCTTGGAGTTTGCCAGAGTTTAGGGGTAATACAAGGGCTTTTGGCACAAACTTCTTTATGTAAGCTTGCATAAATTTCCAAAGAGAGGGAGATTGTTGTGGCTGGTCTTAAGGTGAAGGTGGCAGTATTTATAGTAATTTTTCATGTATTTTTCAAGATGGAGAAACTGATGCAACCAGATTTTGGATCCGAGTGGTAGATTTTTGGAATCATCAATATCAACGTATTTCCATGTATTTTTCCATGTAATTTAATGAGATAATCAAAAGGCCTCTCCATTGAGAAGTGGGTCCGGAGACGTAGTCCATTTGTGGATGAACTCCGTTATTATGTCTTGTATTATTCTTTTATGGTGGTTCATCTTCATGTGTATGTTTCTTCATTTATGTTGCACAAAAGCTTTGTTCATGCTCTTTTTTATGCAATTCATTATAGTCATCGAATAAAATATCCCAGATCATGTTGGTATCAGAGCAGTATTCTTTGACTTGAATTGTGAGTGTGGATGCTTACTAGGTCCAAGCTTAAAGTAGGTGAAGGAAAACTTGAGCCTTTCAACCCATAGGTTGGATGTACAGCTCGAAGAAATAAAATGGCAGATGAAGACTCTCGTAATGAGAATGAGAAGGCTTTCCACAAGGATTTCTACCAAATCGCAGATAGGATAGAATAAGTGTTTGCCGACTATCAAGAGAGATTGGAAAAGAAGGAAAAGAAGAAGGAAAAAAAAGTAGAAGATAATGCTTCAGTGAACCATGGAGGTGGAGAAGACCCTCCTAAACCTCCCTCTCTGCCTTCAAGTTTAAGCTCTTATTCTTCCTCATCTTCTCATCATTCTAGTTTTCATTAGAAAAAAAATGCTTGTAAAAAGCCATTATTGGAATTAGATGTAAAATTTGATTTGCCCATGTTTAATGGTGAAGCTAATGTAGATAAGATAAACAATTTGATAAGACAAATTGAAGTTTATTGTCGTGTACAACAGATCGAAGAGGAGGAAGTGAAGATCCAGTTGGCTTCTCTTCGGCTGGTAGGCACAAACCTTGTATGGTGGGAAAGCAAACTTCAGAAAGGTAACAAGCATAATGGTAAACTACTTTCTTCATGGTTTGAATTTACTTTTGCATTAAGAAAGTAATTTTATCCATTATGTCATGTACAAAAATCTATGATGGAATGGAAAAAAATTTCATAAGGGAAAGGTCAGAGTGTTCAGAGCTTCACATAAGAGTTTAGGAAAAAGACACTTGAATTGAATATTCCTTTAGACCTTCCAGATAATTTGATGAAATATATTGGTGCACTTAATAGTTACCTTCGTCACACATTGTTGTTATTGAATCCTACTAATTTGGATGAAGTGAGTGTACAAGCAGCTCACATTGAAAGCAGGGGAAATAATGTGCAAGAATATCATCTGAAGAAGTCTTCCAAGATCCAAAACAACAAGTTCAAAGGAAAAGGAAAGGGAAAGAATACATATTCAACAAATAAAGGGAAGGAAAGCTCCATTGCACTCATTGAGAAGCAAATGGGCATGACAAAGAGCACTGTTGGAAACTACATCTTGAGCTTAAGCCTAAGAAATTTGGTGGCAAAGAGAAGACGAAAACCATTGCTATAGTGCAACAATGTAATACCCCAATTTTGAACCCTTAGGCAATATTGGCTCTAATGTAAATATTGTAAATACGCGATGTATGTTTCCCTAGCGTGGAGCTCAAGGCCAAGGCCCCGCTAGTTTATGCTCGGATTTTATTTAAATTAGACACGCTTGATATTTTGTTACCCACGTGCTATTAAGCCATGGGATATTGTAAATTGATGTAAATGTTTAATATTGAAATAAAATACCAAAAACTGGCTATGGAGGCAACGAATGAGAAGGGGCCACGTGTTTCCACTAGGGAGTGGTGAGGGGGCTATGGGATTAAACCCTAGGCTGCCATTTGTCATTATGAGAACCCATTGACTTCCCTAGGTGACATTAATGCCTGCTGTAAGAAGGTGGTTGAGATTTCAGCCCATGGCTTCAATGGAGCATGGGCAGCCCTGAAATTCGTATGGGTGGGCATGGGCTCTGATTGATTGGGCAAGAAGTCACTCAACCTCATGGGAGGTTGCTTCATTCTCACCCCAGTCCATTGTGAAACTACCTAGCATCATTCCCATCCAAAAACGAGTGCCAGCAGTGAGGAAAACCAGAATTCGCGACCTTGAGAGAACCCAGTTTTTGAAAGACCAAAAACGTCCAGATTTGGCATGGGACAGGGAAATCCAATGGGGGATCCAATAGCATGAACCTTGGGGCGAATTTGGGAGCATTAGCTACCCCGAAATCAATGGGAAAACCCCGTTTTTGCAGCTCAGAAAACGAGTGACGGATTTGAGTATTTGGTGAGCAGAACAGAGAGAAATCAAGTTGGGATTGACTATGCAGAGGTTGGGTGTGCTTGATAAACCCAGTGAAGGCTAGGATCTCAAAGATCAGCAGCTGGACCTTTCTATGCCCATCCTGAAGAGCACTGGAGGGAAGAGTTGCCTGAGGGACTGGGTAACAGAGAAGGGGATCTTCCTTGTGTTGGATGTGGTAGGTAATGTGGGTGCCTAACTGTTGAGTTCACTTGAGATGCCTGTAGCTCTGTGGTTGAGCTCACTGGCTTAGCACTACCCTCCTCTATCTGCTTGGATGCTTGACTGAAGCCATGGCTATGAGTGAACCCAGCTAGTCCTCCTTAGTGGATACACGGCCCAGCTCGGGGGTGACCTCTCAGCTGAAAGAACACAAGCTGGACAGAGGTCTACGGTTGGGAGGAACGTTGACCTTCCATAGCCAGTCGTTTGGACCATTACAGTTCAAGATGAGTAATCTGTGATTTAATTTATATACAGTATGTGTTTTGCAATGCATTCATGATTAATGGAATGAAAGGCGTCATGTTTTATGCAGTATAATAAATTGTCCATGATTGATGAAATTAATGACTGCTACATGGTTGATATGTGTATGCTGAACGCATGAAGAAGTTGTATGCACATGTAATGTTTAGTTTCGGCTGTGTAGTTATTGAGTTTATGTCTGCACCCATAAGTTTTAAATTGCATGCGTTATGAGCCAAATTATTGGGGCTAAGCTTGCCATAAGCCCGTGTGTTGTTAACGTTTCCCTTCCTTGCACTTGATGATGGAAGGGGTCGTTACAAACAAGACTTGGGTTCCGATTCAGGTGATGAAATGAAGATTGTAGCCGTTGGAGTACAAGGTAAAAATTCCTTTCATGCTAGTCCAAGTTCTACAAATGCATCTCAAGATAATGAAAGGAGAAGAAGTGAATTATTTCATATAATATTTGTATCTAAACACACAAAAATAGATACTCTTTTTTATCTGGGTTCTCAAGTTAATCTAATATCAGAAGCAGTTGTTAAGAGATTGGGTTTGAAAACAAGACCACATCCTAAGCCTTATACTCTTGGTTGGGTATGCGACAATGCAAAACTAAATGTCACCAAGCAATGTAGGGTTAGATTTTCTATTGCTTCAAATTTTATAGATGAGATTAATTTGGATGTTGTTCATCTTGACATTTTTGGCACAGCTTTAGGAAGCCCTTTCGAAAAGAAGTCTTCTTATGACATGAGAAAAAATACCATCTCACAAAATATGGAGTGGAATACATTGTTTGAGCTCATAGTATGAAGGTTAAATACACTCTTGTTAGTGTAGGGTAGATGAAGAGACTCATTAACACTAATAAGAGGTTTATGCTCATGGTTGTGAGAGAAAAAGATGTCGATACATTTGATGCTTTCCAAGGTTGAGATCCCTCTCATAAGAAATAAATGTTTGATATTGTTTCTAACTATGATGAGATCTTTCAGGAACCAAGTGGATTGCCTCGTAAGAGGGAGATTCAACATGAGATTCATCTTCAACAAGATGCCCCTCTTCCAAATGTGGGCATGTATAGGATGCCAGCTGTGGAAATGGCAGAGATTAAAAATCATGTGCAAGACTTGTTGGACCAAGGAGTCATCAGGTCTAGTTCATCTCCATGTGGCTCTCCAATTGTGATGGTGTTAAAGAAAGATGGCACATGGTGGATGTGTGTTGATTATCAGGATCTCAACAAGATCATGGTGAAAAATAGATATCCTCTTCCTCATATCGATGATTTACTTGATCATTTAAAAGATGTTGTTTATTTCATTAAGTTGGATTTGTGTAGTGGCTACCATTAGATCAGGATTACAGAAAGTGATGTGTGGAAAACTGCTTTCAAAACCAAGCAAGCTCTATTTGAGTGGTTAGTAATGGCATTTGGGATTTGCAATGCCCTGGAAAATTTCATGCATGCAATGAATGATGTATTTAGACCATTCTTTTATGAATTTGTGATTGTATACTTAGATGATATTCTTATCTTCAACAAAACTTGGAAATATCATGTAGGGCATGTTAAGAAAGTGATAGATGTTTTTCAAAAGGAGAAATTGTATGTAAATTTGTCCAAATGTGAATTTGGAAAAACTTATTTGGTATACTTGGGTCATGTTGTAGGAGGAGGACAATTGAAGGTTGATCCTTCCAAAGTTGAAGTAAATGTAAATTGGCCTAATCCTACAACTGCAACATAAGTAAGAAGCTTCTTGGGAGCAGTTCAGTATTGGAGAATATTCCTAGATAAATTCTCCTTCATTGCATCTCCTTTACATGCCTTGACTAGTGTGAAGAAAGCATTTCAATGGGGAGGAAAGCAGAAAAAATTCTTTGATACCTTGAAAGAGAATATCAGCACAGCACCAGTGCTAGCCTTGCCAGACCTTCAACAGCCATTTGAGATTGAGACTAATGTTAGTGGTTATTCCATGGGAGAAGTATTGATGCAACATCGTAAGCCTATTTGTTACCACTCAGAAATTTTTTCTCAAGTTGTTTCCAGTTATCCCACATATGACAAAGAGTTGTATGCATTGGTGCAAAGTGTCAAAAAGTGGAAACACTACTTGATCGGTAAGGAGACTATCATTCATACAAATCACCAACCCTTACAGTACCTCTAGTCACGGACCAAGCTACCACAATCTAGTCATTATAGATGGATGGGTTTTATTCAATAGTTTCATTTGGTAATTAAGAACAAGAAGGGTAAAAGTAAAAAAGTGGAAGATATGTTTTCTAGACCTCCTATTTCTGCATCTATCATTTTGAAAAATTCTTCTTTATATCATGATAGCTATGTTGAACAATATGCTACTAATGAGGATTTTAAATATGTTTATGAGAAGCTAACCCATGGTGCACAAGTGGAGAACTATTGTTTGCAGAGCAAGTTACTCTACTATCTTAGCAAGCTATGTATTCTTGCCATTGAAAGAGTCCATGTAATTCGAAAATCTCAAACTTCTCTTGTATCTAGGCATTTTGGGGTAGTTAAAACTATGACTCATTTGCAAAGGATTTGTTATTTGCCTAGATGAAATAAATTGTAACCAAGTATGTAAAGGGGTGTGTGATGTGCTCTACTTGTAAGCCCACTAATATAAAAATGGGATTGTACTCAACACTTCTTGTTCCTTCTCATCCTTGGGAGAGTATCTCCACGGATTTTGTAGGGGGTTGCCTATGTCAAAATGAGGTCATGACTACTTGTATGTAATAGAGGATAGGTTTATCAAGATGTGTATCTTGATGCCATGTAAAAATCAAATCACTACTGATCAAACTGCTCATATTTTCTTTTAGCATGTATGGGTCCACTTTGGACTTCCCACATCCATTATCTTGAATTAGGATTCTTGATTCCTTGGAGAGTTTTGGACAAGCTTATGGAGAATGGTGGACACAAAGATGAAGAGGAGTACTACCTTCCATCCACAGACCGACAGAAAAACAGAGGTGGTCAATAGAACAGTGGTTCATTTTCTCCGAGGTTACTGCAGCAAACATCCTAACTTGTGGGATGATCAGATACAATATGTTCTGTGTGTCTACAACCGAGCCTTGCACTCTATCACTAAGATTTCACCACTTGAGACATGTTTTGGGTATCTACCTAAGACTATGTTGGACTTGACATATTGGAAAGATGTCGACTCAAGTGAGTCAAGATATGAAGACAAATCCCGCAATTTCATTTAGAGGATTCAACAAGTAGTGTAGGAACAATTGGAAAAGAGACAGGCATAATAAAAATCCTTCCATGACAAGAACATAGTATATCATCAGTTCCAATTTGGAGATCAAGTGTGGCTTCACATCAGCAAATATAGGTTGAAGGGTGAAGGAAAGAAGCTCAATCCCATCAAATATGGACCCTTCACCATCTTGAAAAATATTGGCACAAATGCTTTCCACCTAGATCTACCACCATATATGTTGATATATTTAGTTGTGAATGTGGAGAACCTGAAACTTTATGAGCCTCCATTGATCATGGATCAAAGGGAGACTGTTTCAGTACCATCAATGGATGAGTTTGCTCCTGAATACTTGGACGAGTTGAAAGAATATGTAATCCTGGACAAACGAACAAGGAATTCATGCAGGGGTGATGTTGAATATCTTCGAGTGGGTATTAAAGGCACAAATCCAAGAAAATCATGGTGGATCGAGAAGGGGAAAGTGAAGGAGCAATTACCTCACCTATCTATTGACTGAAAGTCTTTTGGAGGCCCAAAAGCCTCTCAATGGGGAGGAATAATCCAGGAGGATCTATAAAGGCCTAAAATCTCATAAAAATGGCACCAACTTAAATATCTTGTCCAGACTATTCCAACACCATTTGAATCTCGTCAAATGGGATCCAGATGAAAAAGATATTCAACTTTGAAGTTTCGGCAAGACAGTATGTTTAAAGTGTGCAGAGTGGAAAAAGGTGTCACACGGAACCATTGAAAGGGTTCCACATGGCCTATACAATGCTTATGTGGTATCCCTCCATGATGGCACATGGCAGGTTGACAGGATTGGCATGGACCAGTATTATTGCTACACAAGTCACAGATGGAGTGTCGATTTTGCAGGTGACATGGCCCATTCCTAGAGAAACACGTGGACGAGTCATATGGTGACACATATTATCCCAGGATGAGCCAAAATAGGCCGCAAGGCTAGATTGAATGCCATGAGACTCAAACTTGTAACCTCCGCCAACAAACTCCAACAACTTAACCATTGTACCATGGGGTTCATTTTGTTATGGAAATGGGGAATATGGTATTTGTGTTGAATGGTGGCAGAGTTAATCGAAAGGGAGAGTGGGATCCTGTGGGTTTGACCCCGTGTCTCCCAAACCATATATATATTGTAACCGTATATCATATGCGCCAAAAAACAGCGTAAATAACCTTCCAACCATATGTTAACTGATGCAGGAGCATCGGGGCTTAGGCAGAGCAGTCAGAGATGATCGACAAGAGAAGGCCGACCAAAGGGAGTGCCGATGAGCACTCGTGCGGAAGAGTAAATTGTATATACAAGTCAATAAGTCATGCAGGAGATGTCGAGGTATGTCGAAAAAATGTCTAAGTCGAGAGTCAACATGTTTAAGGTCGACAGATGACAGATTTGTAGCGGAGGCATCGAGGGTCGACATGTTGTCGAACCACGACTCCGACAGGTTTGGACATCAGCTAAGTGAGGAGGAAGGGGAGGACTAGTGAAGCCTTAGATGTGAAAGGAAGCCAACGGATATGTCGAAGGCTGATAGAAGACAGTATGGTTGAGGTGGTGATAGGACCGACTACTGTAGTAGTGTCAGGAGGACGCGCAAAAATTCAAGGAGAGTACTTGGTAGCCGTTCGGGGTTGCTAAGGAAGTTATGAGTAGTTATTGAAAGTGGTTGAAGACGCGCCAGATGTAGCCACAGGTGGAGGTTATGTAGCATGGCAATAGTGTTGACAATTGCAGGTCTGCAGGATCAGGGAGATCGACGGACAGAGGAAGCATGTCTCGGGAAGAGCAGCAACAGGGTAGAAGGCGAGGGGACTTGGATCAGTGGGATCAGTCACTCAGGAAGGAGAGATGAGTTTTATCAATAGAGGATCGAGAGCAGAGTTCAGGAAGTGGATTTGTAGATTGGATAGGACAGTCAAACATATACCGAGTGCAGGAAGATCGAACCATAGCTTAGAGCTCTACAGTGAACCAGGAGAGGGTGAAGATCGACACACTAAGAGAGAACACAGTTACTTTTGTATTGTAATAGGCTGAGGCTGACATAATTAGTTGTTTTACATTCCTTTTATTCCACATTGTAACTGATTGATTTGAAGTAATAGAAGCTAGCTTCTAGCATCCTATTTACATCTTGTTTATGTGAACGTGTGTGTTGTGTGTAATTGTTAAGCAAGAACCCTTGTCGGGGTGTCCTTGCGTTAAGTGGTATCATAGCGGGAAGAGAATCTTGCGAATAGAAAGGTGGTGATACCAACTTACCTTGCATCAAGTGGTATTAGAGCTATAAGAGAATCCTGTGAACATAAAGGCGATGATATCAACCTGACTATGTCAAGTGGTATCAGCAGTGGAAGTGAATCCAATGTGCAAGTGCGCTGAACATCTCCAGCTACGGTTGGGTAGAGTTGTATATGACTTGTGAAAGTCAAGTTTCGATTGGACGAGTGGGAGTTTCAGCTGAGGTTGAAAAATGCTCACATAGGTGTTAATGTCCAAGGAGTTCGATGAAGAGTGCGTGGCGCAGCAATCACAGTTGATCGTGAGATGTTTGACGAATGCGTGCGAACAATACGAATCCTGACTAATGGAGTAGCAGTGATCAAAGAAAGCCAAAGGCGTGGTTGTATTCCTAATGCGTTATACCATAGCTACGAGGAGGTTGAAGAGGTGGAAGCATGGGAAGTAGCAGGAGAAGAACCATAATACAAACTGATCAATCTATTGTCAGAGATGAGAGGTCGGACAAAGAAAGATGTACGTACCTACTCAAAAAGTTTGGATCTAGAAGACTTGATTGACTGGTTCAGATAAATGGAGAAATACTTCGACATAGAGCAGATCGAGGATCCTAAACTGGTTGATAGTGCATGTTTGAGGTTGAAGGGTCATGCCTCATTGTGGTGGGACATGTGAAATTTTCAATTACTAGGAACTAGATTCATAAGACAATTTCACCATGGAATATTTTAGACAATGAGAGAAGAAGAATAGAGAGAATAAATTATGGCAAACACTCTGTATCTTATTCATTGATATTTTAACACTATATAATACATCCTCCATGGAGAAAATCAAATTGCTTTGAAGCAAAATGGAAGAGCAAAAAGAAAAGGCTTAGAAAAGACAAAAAAATGCTTTAGGTGGCAAAAGCAGTTTCCAAAACTATGCTAGAGGCTCATGAATTTGGCAAGTATGGTATGGCAGCTCATGAGTGAGGTAAATAAAATGTAATGATGGCTTTAGAAGGTTAGATATGATGTGGAGGTCGAATTGGTCAAGTGGGAAAAGATTCCAAGTAAACTAGCTTTATCTTTTCCACTACAAAGCAGAAAAAACAGGACAAAGCTAACTAAAACTGGATAGTGTCTCTCTAATTCAGGAATGGAATAAAATTAGACAGAATCCAAGGAAATCTTATCCAAAATCTATCCAAATTCGTTTTTGAGAATGAGGATAGCATGTGGTCCACTAAAAGACAAAACTGGCCTATTCTACCTAGTCAAAACTCAGAAAATTAATCATAAATGATTAATTAATTTTATCCTAAGTCTAGAATGACATAGTGGGTTTTTTAAATGTTCCAACACCCCCCCCTTAAGCTTGACTTTATGTGATGGGAATTAGAAAAATATCAGAAATATAGGGCCCAAGCAACAAGGCTTATGGTCACCCCAATACAAAAATAACTAGTCCATGTAAACCGAGGAAACGGGGGAAAACCTCATGGGAACAAAACCCTCCCTCAAAAATGGACATGCTTGATGTATTCATACTGTCATGTTGCTCATTTGAATGAGCTGAATGAGTTGAATGGGATGCTTCTGAGTAACTGACTTGATGAAGAGATTGTGGATGTCATGATCATGCATCATTGCATCGATGTTGTGTAGCAAGAACCATGTGTTGAAGCTCTATGAAGTTCATCTTCTGATGATGGAGGAGCATCAAATGAATTTTTCTTGCTGCTATAACATACATAATCAAATCTGAAAACATAATCAATGATGGAAGGAATATCTATGCATACTCCTTACCAAGGAGAAACAATGAACTCAACAGGGTCAATTTCTTTTGTAGCTGCAATGTGGTGTACTAGTTCTTGTACTTCTCAAACTGATGTAGAACCTTTCTGATATTTAAAATTAGATCATGCAGCTCTGAAATATCAGAATTTAAGTCATATGGAGCAGCAACCAGTAAAGATGTGGAGTCTCCATGATCAAACATAATTTCAGTAGAAAAAATTTGAGAAACTAGATCACCTGGATAGTTGAGCGAGCATGGAGAGTATGAGGAATTGAATTTTGAACCATGAGTGATGGGGTCATGTCTAGATATGTGGAATATCAGTCCAAATAATGCCAAAACAATGGCTGTCCAACCAATGAAAGATATGAAAGACAAAAGTGCAATAGAGGCAAGTGACACAGTGTAGGAAAACATAGAATTGTGTAGTTTCTTAACTAGAGAACTTGGGGTTTGTAGGGTCTTTTGTGCATCCAAAGGTTGAGAATATGATGTGGGATATGTAATTACCTGCATATCAGACTGTAAATCATCTTCTAAATCAGAATCTAAAAGATTTGAATGATGGTGGAAAGACCTTTCAGAAGACAAGTCAGAAGCTAGTAAAAAATGACTAGTTTTGAGAGTAGACTTGGATGAACTAACTGAAGATTGTTCCAAGGAAGAGGTGGAGGTTTCTGATTCTGATATATCAAAATGTGAATCAATATCAGAGACATCAGAATTATATTTCACTCTAGCACTCAAAGCATAAACATTATTACCTTTGGAAGAGGCTTGGAGATAGAGTTCTTGTTCTATAGCAACCTTGCCTTGTTCTTTCTTTGCAAAGTCAGGAACATCTATGTTATGCTCTTCAAGCATTTTGGCCATGATGTCCAATTTCTTCTTGATGCAAGATTTATCTGGATGAGTGCCTTTGCAGTAATAAGAACACTTGGGATTCTCCTTCTTCATCTTCTTGGATTTGGAATCTCCATCAGAATCCTCTTCATCTGACAATATCTTCTGTTTGGATTTGTAATTCTTGAAACTATTTGCTCCATGAGCAACAAGTGCAAAGTCTTTGGAGGGTGATTGATCCCTCATTTGGACTAGCTTGTCCTTTTCTTGAGTGAGCAAATCAATGAATGCATCGAAGGTTGGCATCTTCCACTTGGGAACTGCAAGTCTTGTAGAATGAAAAGTAGACACAAATATTGAGTATTCAGAGCTCAATTTTGACAGAATGGTAAGGATTAATTGCTCATCCTTCTTCTCTATACCACATTGCTTGAGTTGAAGCACTAGGTTCTTGAATTTTGAGATGAACTCCTCCATAGAATCCAAATTACTTGGACTAAGAGAGATCAGCTCAATCTCCAACAAATGACCTCTGAGCTCGTCCTATTTTCCAAAGAGAGACTCTAGCTTTGTCCACACTTCATTTGGAGTTGATAGAGAATCCATATGGAATAGAAGATCTGGAGATACAGAGAGACAAAGTAACCCATAAGCTTCATCAAGCCTATTGAACCATTTGGATTTTAATGCAACATCTCTTGGCTCAGTTTCAAGCCCCATAGTGACTCTATACAATCCTTTGCTCTGAAGTTGGATGATCATATGCGCCTTCTAGTCAAAAAAATTGAAGGGAGTGAGAGTCACAGCTTTGGATTGATTTTGCTCCATACTGATGCGCTCCTAGTAATGGTAATACCTGCAAAAAACACTCTTGGAAATTGTTTTGAATCAAGCTAGCTCTGATACCATGTGAAATTTTCAATTACTAGGAACTAGATTCATAAGACATTTTCACCATGGAATATTTTAGACAATGAGAGAAGAAGAATAGAGAGAATAAATGATGGAAAACACTCTGTATCTTATTCATTGATATTGTAACAATATATAATACATCCTCCATGGAGAAAATCGAATTTCTTTGAAGCAATATGGAAAGAGCAAAAAGAAAAGGCTTAGAAAAGACAAAAAAACCCCTACGTGGCAAAAGCAGTTTCCAAAACTGTGCTAGAGGCTCACAAATTTGGAAAGTATGGTATGGCAGCTCATGAGTGAGATAAATGGAATGTAATGATGGCTTTAGAAGGTTAGATATGATGTGGACGTTGAATTGGTCAAGTGGCAAAAGATTCCAAGTAAACTAGCTTTATCTTTTCCACTAGAAAGCATAAAAAAACAGGACAAAGCTAACTAAAACTGGATAGTGTCTTTCTAATTCAGGAATGGAATAAAATCAGACAGAATCCAAGGAAATCTTATCCAGAATCTATCAAAATTTGTTTTTGAGAATGAGGATAGCATGTGGTCCACTAAAAGACAAAACTGACCTATTCTACCTAGTCAAAACTCAGGAAATTAATCATAAATGATTAATTAATTTTATCCTAAATCTAGAATGACATAGTGGGTTTTTTAAATGTTCCAACAAGACAATGTGTAGGCTGACAGATTCAAGAAAGCCAAGAATAAAATCAAGTCTTGGGACAGGATGGTCTCCAAACTACAAGGGAATTTCTTGCCAGGTGAATATGTGATCCTTGTTCCGGAAGTTGTAGAACTTTCAACAAAAAAGATGAAACCACTTATACTATGAAACAAGAACTATATACTAAGAACGAGAACTCTAGCCATAAAAACTCATATTTTTGCATAAAAAACACCGAAAACAACCCCCAAATCAAAAAGTGTTGATACCAGTATCATGTTTTCATAAAAAACACCAAAAACAACCCCCAAATCGAAAAGTGTTGATACTAGTATCAACGTTTTTTTTCTCTGGGTTAAAAATATAGCCATGGCTTAAAAATCTCATATTGTTGTTTACGAAAGCCTTAAAATCAACCCCTAATTTGAAATTTTCTGTTTTCAACAAATAAGTTCCTAACCCTAACCCCCAACAAACTATTACAAAAGTTAAAAAAAAAATTATAATGCGCCCCTCCTACCCTAATCCCCTAAGAAACTATTAATAATTTTTAAAAAAATTTACATTTAAAAAAATAATTACATATCTGACCCTAACCCCCCAACGAACCATTAATAAATGTTTGAAAAAATTACATTTTAAAAAACAAAGTACATTTTCTAATTCCCTAGCCCCCTACATTACCCCCTACCTTAACCGCCCAAAAATTACATTTTCTAATGCCCTACCCACTACGTTAACCCCCCAATGTTACCCCATTGCCCCTCAAACATTGTTTTAACCAAAAAAAATTAAAACCCAACTTAAAAAAATTAAACAATTAAAATAAAAACCTAAACTTAAAAAATAAAAAATAAAACCTAAACTTCACAAAAAAACAAATTAAAAATTAAAAAAAAAAACTTTACAAAAAATAAAAAATAAACAAATTAAAAATTAAAAAAAAACTTTACAAAAAAAAAAAAAAAAAAATAAAAAAAAACTTTACAAAAAAAAAATAAAAAATAAAAAAAAACTAAACTTAAAAAATAAAATTAAAAAATAAAAAAAAACTAAACTTTAAAAAAAAAATAAACAAATTAAAAATTAAAAAAAATACTTTACAAAAAAAAATTAAAAATTAAAAAAAAACACTAAACTTAAAAAAAAAAAAAACAAATTAAAAATTAAAAAAAAATACTTAAAAAAAAAAAAAATAGAAAAAAAAAATTAAAAATTAAAAAAAAAACTAAACTTTAAAATAAAATAAAAAAATACAAAAAAAAAAACAAAGCAAAGTCCCCCCTCCGCTCGGCATCGAGCTGCTCCTGTGGGGCGGCCCTTTAGGCGCCCAAGTGGGCGGAAGCCCCACAGGAGAGGGGAGGGGAGAGACGGGGGAGGAGGGAGTGGGCTGGGGGAAGGGGAAGGGAGGTGGACGGGGTGGGCGGAAGGGGAAGGGAGGTGGACGGGGTGGGCGGAAGTGGAAGGGGGAGGGGGGAAGGGAGGAGGAGGTGGAGGGGGCGGGCGGGAAGGGAGGAGGAGGTGGAGGGGGCGGGCGGAAAGGGGAGGAGGGGGGACTTTGTTTTGTTTTTTTTTTTGTATTTTTTTATTTTATTTTAAAGTTTAGTTCTTTTTTGTAAAGTATTTATTTTAATTTTTAATTTGTTTTTTTTTTTTTAAGTTTAGTGTTTTTTTATTTATTTATTTTTTTTTGTAAAGTTTTTTTTTTTTAATTTTTAATTTGTTTATTTTTTTTTTAAGTTTATTTTTTTTTTTTAATTTTTAATTTTTTTTTTAAACTTTAGTTTTTTTTTTAATTTTTAATTTTTTTTTTTGTAAAGTTTTTTTTTTTTAATTTTTAATTTTTAATTTGTTTATTTTTTATTTTTTTGTAAAGTTTTTTTTTTTAATTTTTAATTTGTTTTTTTGTAAAGTCTAGTTTGCCCTTTTGCTATTTTTTTTTTGTGAAGTTTAGGTTTTATTTTTTATTTTTTAAGTTTAGGTTTTTATTTTAATTGTTTAATTTTTTTAAGTTGGGTTTTAATTTTTTTTGGTTAAAACAATGTGTGAGGGGCAATGGGGTAACATTGGGGGGTTAACGTAGTGGGTAGGGCATTATGAAATGTAATTTTTGGGCGGTTAAGGTAGGGGGTAATGTAGGGGGCTAGGGCATTAGGAAATGCACTTTGTTTTTTTTAAATGTTTATTAATGGTTGGTTGGGGGGTTAGGGTAGGATATGTAATTATTTTTTTAAATGTAAATTTTTAAAAAAATTATTAATAGTTTGTTAGGGGGTTAGGGTAGAAGGGATGCATTATAATTATTTTTTTTACTTTTGTAATAGTTTGTGGGGGGGTAGGGATAGGGTTAGGGTAGAAGAGGGCAATGTAATTTTTTTAAATATTTTTTTTTAAATTTTAATAATAATTGGTTAGGTGGTTAAATATTATGAAAAATAATGTGAAATAGTATCATTTTTATACAAAATGACTAAAAATCTGTTAAAAATGGGTTTAAATGTCTTATTTTTCTCGATTTGTTTACTATTTTTTCCATAAAAATATATTATTTATGATTAAATTTTAAAGATAAATTTCAAAAATGTATGTGTTTTTCATTATAGCTAGCTTCTAAATGTATGTTTTTTTGTTAAATTTCTAAAAAACACACTTGAAAATAGAAATTAAAAATACTTTACAATAAAGATGTGTCAAAGGCCCAGAAAAATGCCTCAAAATGAAAATGTGTGATACTGGCATCAACTCTTTTTGAAACGGAGGTAAAAATAGCTACTAAAATTAGGAGAGAGAAAAACGAGAACTGTGTCAAGTTCTCGTTTCATAGTATAAGTGGTTATGACTGTGAAGGAGTACACAGAAGATTTCTATAGATTGTCGATAAGGTCGAGGAAGATCGAAAAAGGTGAAGAAGCTATCGCGAGATATGTAAATGGATTGAAATACGCCATACAAGATGAGTTGAGCATGTCAAGATTCAGAGCGGTCGGTGAAGCCTATTAGTTAGCTCTAAAGGTACAATAGAAACTGTCGAGGAAATCCACATCAACCAGAGGTAGGATGACGGGTCGTAGTGCGAAGGTTGTTTCCGCGAAAGGCCAAAGTAGCGGATACAGGAGAGAAGCCGTCGAAGACAACCAATGTGCAGAAGGGACATCGACTAGGGAGAAAGCACAAGAAAACTGACGCAATGGTCGAGAGACACACGGTCGAGGTGAGTATGGTCGAAGTGGTCCATCTGACAGAAAAGGAGCTGACAGAACAGCTATAGTTTGTTACAAGTGTTGAGGAGTCAAACACAAGGCATATGAATTCCCAAAGAACCTACATGTTGTAGAGGAGTCGAAACCTAGACGTCGAAGGGATGAGAAAGTCGACGAGAGGGAAGAGTCGGCATCCAACAACAGTGAAGGTGGGAAAGAAAAGAATCACACCATGACGACTAAAAGGAAGTTGGTTTAGGAAGACCGACGTGATGAGGAAGAGTCGCCACAATGAAAGGCTATCTTTTGAACCAGAGTGTGGATCGGCGAGTGGTATTGCAATACCATAGTTGATGGTGGCTGTACTAAGAATATTGTGTTGACGGAGGTCATCGACAAAGCGGGGTTGAAATGTCGGGTACACCCACACCCTTACAAGATATCATAGTTGCAGAAAGGACACAATGTGAAGGTGACCAGATAGTGCTTGATTAACTTCAAGGTTGGGAAGCTTGAAGACAGTGTACTGTGCGATGTAATCCCAATGGACGCATGTCATCTGTTGTTACGGATACCATGGAAATATGATCGAAATATGATCTATGATGGTCAAGCCAACACAGTCACAGTGTGGAAGAATGGCGTGCAAAGGAATCTGAAGCCAAAGCAGGAGGAGCAAGCCGATTGCAAGCAGGGAGAGAGCAACTTTTGGGGGAAGCGAGTGTTGATGTGTTCAGTGAAAGAATTCCTTGTGGAGGAGGAAAAGCAGTCGAGATGTTTCGTTATCATTCCGAAAGGGCCATGTGTCGAAGGCTCGACAATGGAGAATATTCTGGTCTAAGTCGAAAGGATGCTCGACAAGTTTCAGATCATGGTAGTTGAAGAGGCACCGACAGGATTTCCATCGACGATAAGCATATCCCATCAGATAGACTTGATTCCAGGATCGAGTCTACCAAACAAGGCATCGCATAAAATGAGTCCGACAGAAGGTCAGGAACTCAATCGATATGTCCAGGAGTTGTTGGACAAGGGATTGATCAAAGAAAGTCTAAGTCCATGCACGGTGCCAAAAGTATTACCGCCAAAGAAAGGTGGAGAATGGAGGATGTGTACAGACTCCAGATCCATCAACAAGATCGCAATCAAGTACCGGTTTCCATTGCCAAGGATGGATGACTTTATGGATTGTTTGAGTGGAGTGAAGTACTTCAAGAAGATTGAACTGAAGAGAGGTTATCACCAGATTCGGGTTGGAGGAGATGAATGGAAGACAACACTCAAGACGAAGGAAGGGCTGTATGGGTGGTTAGTCATGCCATTCAGATTGACTAATGCACCCAGTACATTCATGCGGTTGATGAATGATGTACTGAAGCCATTCTTGGGTAAGTTCATCGTAGTGTACCTAGACGACATCCTGATATTTAGTTGAACCAAGACAAAACACTTGGGCCACATTCAACAAGTATTGCAGAAGTCGCAGGAAGAGAAGTTGATGGTGAACCTGCAAAAGTGTTTCTTCATGAAGGAAGAAATGGTGTACTTGGGATTTGTAATCTCGGGTAAAGGGTTAGTGATGGACCCAGAGAAGGTGAAGGAAATATTGGATTGTCCGGAACTGACAAGTGTGACTGGAGTAAGGAGTTTCCATGGACTTTCCAGTTTCTATAGGAATTTCATTCGGGAATTCAGTCGGATTTGTGCACCTTTGACAGAGTGCATGAGGAAAGGGGAGTTCAAGTGGATGGAAGCTTCCCAACAAGCTTTCGACAAGTTGAAGGAAAAGGTCACTGATAGCCTAATGTTAGCACTCCCATACATTGACAAAGCTTTTTAGGTCGATTGTGATGCGAGTGGAATGGAAATTGGAGTAGTGTTGAGCCACGAGGGCCGACCAATTGCATTATTCAGTGACAAGTTGGACGATGTGAAATGGAAATATTTGGTCTATAACCAGGAATTTTATGCTATTGTCCAAGCATTGAAGAAGTGGAGGCATTATTTGTTTCCCAAGGAATTTGTGTTGTACAAAGATCACCAAGCGTCGAGGTATTTGAATACTCAGCTAAAGTTGAATCAACGACACATGAAATGGGTTGAATTCCTATAGGAATATACTTTCATGTTGCGACAAGTCGAACAAGGTTGCCGATGCACTGAGTCGAAGAGTTGCATTTCTGAACACAATGATAGTTCAGGAAACAGGAATAGAGTCGATGAAGGCAGAGAATGCGACCAATGAGGATTTTGTGAAAGCATGGGAGGCTTGTCGTGAACCGTGGAGTGTCGATAGAATGCCATACTTGGATTATTTCATCCAAGAGGGATACCTTTTCAAGGGACAAAAGTTGTGCATTCCCAGAGGATCTGTAAAAGAGAACCTAATCCCAGAGTTACATAGCGGTGGATTAGCAGGTCATTTTGGAATCAACAAGACCAAGGCATTGGTCGGAGAAAAATATTACTGGCCAGGAATGATGACAGATGTCGGAAAGTGGGTATGATAGTGTCGAGCTTTTAGTTGGAAAAAGGAAGAAGTTAGAACATGGGGTTGTATACGCCATTATCTATACAAAATACCCAATGGGAGCACCTGAGCATGGATTTTGTGCTAGGATTGTCGAAGACACAACAGGGAAGTGACTCAATCTTTGTTGTAGTCGACAAATTTTCAAAGATGGCACACTTTATTCTGTGTCGGAAGACAAGTGATGCCACGGGCATTGCTATATTATTCTTCAAGGAGATAGTCAGATTGCATGGGTTGCCGAAGAGTATAACATCGGATAGAGATACCAAGTTTATGGGGCATTTCTAGAGAACCCTATGGAAGAAAATGGACACAAGGTTGCAGTTTATCTCAGCATATCATCCGCAGACGGACAGACAGATAGACCTAGGTGGTGAATAAAAGTTTGGGAAACCTTCTGAGGTGCTTGACGGCCAACAGACCCAAGCAGTGGGAGAACGTGTTGGCATAGGCAGAGTTTTCATACAACAATTCTGTGAATCAGTCGACAGGTTTGATCCCATTCCAGATTGTTCAAGGAATAAGTCCACATGGAGTGGCAGATTTGGTCGAGTTACCGACATAAATTAGGAATAGCACAGATGCAAAATCATTTGCAAAACATATGAAAGAAGTGCATGAAGATGTGCGAAGGTGCATAGAAAAGAGTAACACGACATATAAGTTGAGAAGCGACAGGAAGAAAAGCCTACATTTGTTCAGCGAAGGAGACTTAGTCTATGCACATTTTCGGAAGGAGAGATTTCTGACAGGAACATATAACAAGCTGAAGCTGAAGAAGATTATACCATGTAAGATTCAGAGGAAGATTTCTGACAACACTTATGTGTTGGAGCTATCGAAGGACTTGATCATTTCACCAACATTCAATGTCTCAGATCTGTACAAGTTTGAAGAAGGGTCAAGCAGCAAAAGCGCGGAAGTGTCGAACATCGACTGGACAGTGCAGATTCCAAATCCACACAAAGAGGAAATCATAGAAGTAATAGAGGAACATGAAGTCGGGCGTATGCGTAGTTCGCAAAAGAAAGAATACTTAGTAAGATGGAAAGATGATGAGTTGCAGGAGGTGACATGGATTTCCGAAGAAGAGTTTTGTAATAATATGCAAGGATCTGATAGCTGTAGCAACTCACAATCAAACTCACAAATATGTTGCAAAGAAGAAGAGAAGGAGACACTCAATGATCACTCATAAACATAGTAGAATAGAACATAATCTCAGTATTATACAATGAATAAGAATGTAAGTGAATGTGTACAATAGAACACTAAGGAGCATAATATAGGTTTTGAATAGGCCAAGTAGGGCATTCGAATTCCTAATTCAGAGTGGCTTGAATGATAGTGCAGTCATCATCCAGTCAATGTATCAGTCATCAGAGGTAACAGTCAGTCAACTGAGTCTAACTGAGTGAGGTAGGCATGAACTGAATGAAGAAGGCTCAGTGGAGGATGCATGAGGAGTCCAACTGAGTGAGGTAGGCTTGAATTGAATGAAGGAGGTTTAGTGGAGGGCGCATGAGGAGCTAACTAGAGTCTCAATGGGAAGACTAGTCTCACTGGAGGTCCATTGAAGTGAAACAGTCAGTGGGGGAGTCAATTTAGCCTCAAATCAAGGAAGAAATGAGAGATAACTGACTGGTAGGTGAGAAAGGTGCTTAACTGGCTGTGGTAGGTGAGAAAAGGCGCACTAACCATGCAAAAGACTGGAGAAGGGCGCCTTTGGTAGCTGGGAGGCCCCCTGGGGCTGTAGACAAGCTGTGGAGAGCTAGAACCAGGCTCTTGGAGATGGGAGGTCCACCATGATGATGACTGGATGCATGCAGTGGCATGCAAATGCATGCAACATGCAGTTAAAAAAGAGATAGAAGCAAGCTCTAGGTGCTAGGGAGACCACCACGATGATGACTGGATGCATGCAATTGCATGCAAGTGCATCCAGCATGCAGATCTGCATGCAGGCATGCAAAATACAAAATGATTGGGAGAATATTCCAACACCCCCCCCACAAGCTATATTATGAGGAAATAACTGAAAAATAGGGCCCTAGTGACTAAGACGAAAGGTCACCCCGAAAAATAGCAAGATAGGGCCCTGGTTACTGAGACCAAAGGTCACCTCGTACAATCAATCTAAAATAAAATAAGTGAGGAAAGAGGGAAAACCCAGTGGGAAGAAATCCCTCCCTCAAAATAGATTGAAGGATGCCAAAGAAGCATACAATCTCTCACCCCTAAGGAGGTAAGTGTCCTCCTTTCTCAAAGAGGGATCTATACATCCGAAATTGATCAGGAATTTCACAAGGATGAATCCTTAAATGTGAAAATTCTGATCTGGCAGATCGGGAAGCAGTGGTTTCCCATCGAAGAAGAGGATCAATAAAGAAGGAAGGGTGAAACCTCCCATGCTGAGACTCTGATCTGGCTAATCTGAAAGCAGTGAATGCCCGCTGAAGAAGAGTAGGCAAAATAGGTGAGAGGTCTTGAGGTTATTGTGGATCTGGATCTCTCATTCACTGATCTCCTTTATTAGTTTCTAGACCTTCAGGTTCTCGTGGATCTGGATCTAGCATTCCCTCATCTCTGTCTGCAATATCACATCCAATCCCTGAATCTGAAATCTCAAGTGGAGGAGCAAGTAAAATTTGCTCATCCTCACATGGAAACTCTGAATCTGTCATCTCATGAGGAGAAGTAAGTAACACTGGAAACTCTGAATTTGAAATCTCATGAGGAGAAGTAAGTAACACTGTCTCATCTTCATCATCACTCGGAGGAGAAACATATCTAAAAACATTGATTCCATGAAGCTTTTACAAGACATGTATGAGGTCTTCATTAAGATCAGATGAGTAATGGAGGTCCATAGGAGATGGACCAATAGGTGTTGGATCTTCAGGTTCTTGTGGATCTGGATCCAGCATTCACCTGTCATGAGTAGAAGAGTGAAGGGCAGACTCCTTTGATAGAGGTAAGAAGTGTGAAAACTCATAGAGTTTTGTCTTTTGATTTGCAACTCCTTTTGCAATGACTTCCCCTGAAATCATGTGTTGTACTTCAACCTCATATGGAGTAAATATCACTCTTTTGGGCTCTCCAGTATGAGTCAGTTGAAATACTGAGAGAAAATTTGCTCCAAGAGAAGGAACATAGAGCACATCACAAAAGTGACCATGATCAACATCAATTTTTCCTATCCCCTGAGATGTGACAGCTGAATTATTGCCCAAACTAATGGAATGACCAGTAGAGCTTTTGAGACTACAGAAGAGATCTTTTGAGCAATCCATATGGTAGGATGGTCCCGAATCTATGAAAAGAGAAGAAGCAGTTGATGTAACTGTTGTGAGAGCATGACAACTTTCTTTGCTTTTGGATCTAGAAGAATCAGCATCGGGATCCTTCTTCCTTGCACATGCTAGAACAGGAAGGTTGTTTTCTTCAAGTAATTTAGCCATCAAATCAATGGCCTTCCGCATGAAAGCACTCTCAGGATGAGGCCCTCTATAACAGTATGTGCACTCTGTCTTTCCCTTTTGAGAATGTTTGGCCTTCTTAGAGTATGAAACTCTAGCCGACTAGTTTGTAGGCCTTGTATCACCAGGAATCTCTAGCTTTCCTATATCATTCGCTCTATCTACAACTGTAAGGTTTGAATCCAATTCGGGTATGATCATTCCCATTGAAATCAACTTCTATTCCTATTGGGTAAGAGATTGTGTGAAATCATCAAATGAGGGAAACTTCCATCTTGGAATGGAAAACCTAGCTGATTGGAAAGTAGTGACAAAAACTGAGAAATTTGCCCCCAACTTTGAGAGAATGGCAAGTATAAGCTGCTTATCTTCCTTCACTATCTCATATCTTTTCAACTATGATATCAAGCTTTTGAACTTGGTGACAAAGGCATTGATAGAATCGAAGCTACTAGGACTCAAACATATGAGCTCATTCTCCAATTTGTGTGCCACCATATCATCCTTTGGCCCAAAGAGAGATTCGAGCTTGTCCCATACCTCTTTCGGAGATGTAAGATCAATGACATGAAAGTGTAGTTCATCAAAAATTGAGAGAAGGAGGAGACCAATTGCTTCATCAAGCCAATCCAAGTACTTGGACTTTTCAACTACACTGAGAGGTTTACCATCGTTCCGTTGAGTATTTGGGTGAAGCTCTTGGATCTCATGCAGAGAGCCATCTTGGATTTCCACTCAACATAGTTGGAAGATGTAAGCTTTAGATCCATTTGAACAGAGAAATTCAATAGTTGAAGAAGATTCCGAATGGGTGAATAAACTTGCAAAACAATAAAAGATGTGCTGATGGAGAATGCTACACTTCGAATGAACACTACCTTAAGGACACTTGGCACATGGACTAAGTCCTTCACACCTGGATAGAACTTAATAGATTTATCCAATGAAATCAAGTAATAGCACTAGGTTTTGCTACGGAAACTCAGAGGCTTCTAGTGCACAAGTGAAAGATAGCTGCTCAAAGAAATGCTGCAACTACTGCTGTTGCAACTGCTGCAATTCGAATAGCTGCTTCCTGCTCTAATACTATGTAATAATATGCAAGGATCTGATAGCTGTAGCAACTCACAATCAAACTCACAAATATGTTGCAAAGAAGAAGAGAAGGAGACACTCAATGATCACTCATAAACACAGTAGAATAGAACATAATCTCAGTATTATACAATGAATAAGAATGTAAGTGAATGAGTACAATAGAACAATAAGGAGCATAATATAGGATTCAAATAGGCCAAGTAGGGCATTCGAATTCCTAACTCAGAGTGTGGCTTGAATGATATTGGAGTCATCATCTAGTCAATGTATCAGTCATCAGAGGTAACATTCAGTCAATTGAGTCTAACTGAGTGAGGTAGGCATGAATTGAATGAAGGAGGCTTAGTGGAGGATGCATGCGGAGTCTAACTGAGTGAGGTAGGAATGAACTGAATGAAGGAGGTTCAGTGGAGGACGCATGAGGAGATAACTAGAGTCAGAATGGCCAGAATAGTCTCACTGGAGGTCCATCAGAGTGAAATAGTCAGTGGGGGAGTCAATCTAGCCTCAAATCAAGGAAGAACTGAGAGATAATTGAATGGTAGGTGATAAAGGTGCCTAATTGGCCGTGGTAGGTGAGAAAGGTGCACTAGCCATGCAAAAGACTGGATAAGGGTGCCTTTGGTAGCTGGGAGGCTCCCTGGGGGATGTAGACAGGATGTGGACTAGAACCAACCTCTAGGAGCTGGGAGGTCCACCATGATGATGACTGGATGCATGCAGTGGCATGCAAATGCATGCATCATGCAATTTTGCATGCAGGTAAAGAAGAGCTAGAAGCCAACTCTAAGTGCTGGGGAGACCACCAAGATGATGACTGGATGCATGAAATTGCATGCAACATGCAGATCTGCATGCAAAATACAAAATGATGGGGAGAATATTCCAACAAGTTCAGGATACCGACGAAGCACTCGAGTTCTTTTTCACCTAGGGAGTCTGATGCAGGAGCATCGGGGCCTAGGAAGAGCAGTCGGAGATGATCGACAAGAGAAGGACGACCAGAGGGAGTGTCGACGACTACTGGTATAGAAGAGCAGATTGGCTATCGAAGTCAATAAGTCATGCATGAGTTGTCGAGTTACGTCGACAGAAGGTGTAAGTTGAGAGTCGACATGTTTAAGGTCGATAAACAACATAGTTGTAGCGGAGGCATCGAGGTTCAACATGTTGTCGAACCACGACTAAGAAAGGTTTGGACACGAGCCAAGTGAGGAGGAAGGGGCAGACTGGTGAAGCCTTAGATGGAAAAGGAAGCTGACGGATATGTCGAAGTCTAACGGAAGACAGTATGGTCGAGGCGGTGACAGGACCGACTACTGTAGCAGTGTCAGGAGGACCCGCAAAAAGTCAAGCAGAGTACTCGGTAGCCGTTCGGGGTTGCTAAGGAAGTTATGAGCAATTATTTAAGGTGGTTTAAGACACACCAGATGTCACCACAGGTGGAGGTTGTCCAGCACGGTAGTGGCACTGAAAATTGCAGGTCTGTAGGATTAGGGAGATTGATGGATAGAGGAAGCGTGTCTTGGGAAGAGTAGCAGTAGGGTAGAAGGTGAGGGGACTTGGATCGGTGGGATCAGTCACTTAGGAAGGAGAGTTGAGTTTGATTAGCAGAGGATCAAGAACAGAGTTCAGGAAGTGGATTTTTAGATTGGATAGGATAGTCACACATCTATCGAGCGCAGGAAGATAAAACCATAGCTCAGAGTTCCGTAGTGAACCAGGAGAGGGTGAAGATCGACACACTAAGAGAGAACATAGTTACTTCTGTATTGTAATAGGCTGAGGCCGACATAATTAGTTGTTTTACATTCCTTTCATTTCGCATTGTAACCGATTGATTCGAAGTAATAGAAGCCAGCTTCTGGCATCCTGTTTACATCTTGTTTATGTGAACGCATGTGTTGTGTGTAATTGTTAAGCAAGAACCGTTGTCAAGGTGACCTTGCGTCATTAACCAACCGTTATTACATGTCACCCAAAATGTGGTTTCACAGTTTTTGAACCCAGAACCTTCATCCAACAAATGACTTAAAATAACTTCGCTAACTACTCTGCCAACATATTATGTTGCGGAGTTTGTCTAAAAAACTACTCAATGTCGGTTTTAGTGCGTGAGTTCCCACATGTAGGTTCTTTTTATTATGAGTTTATTGAACTTGTAGTTTAAAAAGAAAATAAATATAAATTACCTAGAAGACCTAATGTCCTTCCTCTCAAATGTAACTGGACCTCCAAAAAGCACAATTGAAGGTGATAATGGTATCCACTCTGATAATGGTGATAATGGTGATAATGGTATCCTATTTCCTTTAGGAGTCAATTGCACTCACAATTGCTCCTTGGTGATATCCTAAGTTGGGCCACCAAGATACCTTGCGTCAAGTGTGGATCAGTGGTTCGACCTGCATGGTATAGTGTCATCTCCCAACAACAAGATGAGTGACTTGTAGGGGAGAGAAAGGAAGGTATACCTCGGTGTTCACCTCCTTGATCACGACGCACTTCATATCCGGGTTTTATTTTAACACTTGCTTATAGCAAGATTTTGTAAGTATCCTATGAGACAACAATGCTATGTTTCAAAATATTGCTAATGAAATTAGATTGGTGGGAATTAATGGATTCCTATCCCAATCCATCCTACCTAACTTAAATATTGTTTTGTGACCTCATGTGGAGGATTTTAGTTGGTTAAGACAATTGCAATGTTTATTTTAATGGGTTTTGAGTGTTCACTTATGGGGTGTAAGAGAGGTATTTCAAAATCCCTACCTTTCTGATTCACCAAGCTCACATGAAGTGTGAGGTGAAGAGCATACTTGGATCGGAAGGGTCTTTAGGTCTCTTAGTGTGTGATAGTGGTGCAAACACATGTGATGAAAGAAAATTGATATCAATAAATTAACTATAAGAGCATATAAAGTAATACGTACTTTTAGCTCTAAAAGAAGCTAATGATGCTTTGCAAATAAAAGATGCTAACTAAGTGTGCAATGGAGGTATTTCACACTTCTCACCCTTTTCTGATTTACCAAGGTCACATGAAGTGCGAGGTGAAGAGCATACTTCTGGAGACAAGGGTCTTTAGGTCCTTTGCTTGTGTGCAAAAAGTGTATTCTATGCTAGCATTGATACTAAAAACATGTCAATTTGTGCTCTTAGTACTATTATTATCAATGGAGATGACCATGGATAGATCAGTTGCACCATAAAGGGAATCGCCCCCTCTAATAAGGGACATCTACGTAGTAAGATGTATTCGTCATATAAAATCTAAAAGAATCGATGTGTACATCAAGAGTTTAAAGTTGGACATCAACGAGCATGAGTCCATCAAGGTGCGGGGGTGTTTCTGATTGTAGCGCTCTCAAGACATCCCTAAAGGAAAACTGCCTTGGACACATGTCAACCCTATATCCATTCAGGGGGGGTAAAGTGGTTTCCCCAAACCACATTTTAGAGGCCTTGAAACCACAGTAATAGCTAAAGTGGTTCGCCTTGTTCGTAAGCCCTCAGATAAGCTGACTAGTGATGGGAGTGGGCTCCAATTTCAAAGTTTTGCTAGCAAGCACGCCTCTCAAGATCACCAAAAAGTTAAATCAATGGCGATGATTGTTTCAGGGCACCTAAGATGCACGATTTTTAACACCCCGAGACCGCCTCTGAGCGAAGACCGCCATGCACACGTGGAGACCCCTCGTTGAGTCATGGCCTTGTGGGCAGTTTTCCAAAATCATGTTTTCAAGACCCTAAAACCACTTTTGATCTACAACCCGCCTCGTCCCACTACAACCCGTTCTTCCCCCCCTTTGCTGCACCTCCAGTTGTACCTAAATGATAATTTACATCGTCATCTGTGATTACATACCTCTGTCATTTAATGAACCATCTACCCCTTAGCTGGCGAGCTAATCCAAGAGCTCCACATAAACTCTGCATTAATTTTGGCCATCCCCAGGTTTCTTCCTATAAATACCTCCCCGAGGAGGCCATTGCACATTGTTCCCTAGCTCCAAATCTCCTCGGCTCTTTCTCTTCACCTGAATTCTTCAAACCCTCAGAGCAGTTCATAGCCTGCACTTCTTGCTCCAAATCCCTTCTTGGCATGGCCTCTGAGGTTGTCATTGAGGTCGCTACCAAATCTAGCATCCCAGAAGAGCACCTTGGTGACATTTTCTTTGATGTACATGAACCTGTTTCTTCCTTCCCAAACCTGCATCAATTGGCCCTACAAGCAGGGGAGCAGGCGAAGAATGGAAGCGATTTTCTTAACCTCTGGATATCCGGGCTGGCCAAAATGGTTCTTCCTCCTTCCAGACATTTCCTAGAAATAATACAATGGTGCACAGATTGTTATGTACCAGAAAGAAGGAGTCCAAGGATAATTTTAGGGGCGAAATTTAGCCCATGGGCTACTTTTCCATGTTTTTTTTCCAAAAAAAGATTTTCCAATTTGCATTTTTTGAAGCCCCATTTCGCCCAATTTCGATGGGGTAAAATTTTTTCACTCTAAAAATCACCAAATTATTATATAAACTATATAAAATCCTTATAAATTGAAATAATTTTAGAAAAATATTGCCAAATATTTTATAGTTGACATTTTAAGAATTGGTAAGATTCGTCAAGGTTTATACACTTTTAAATAAGTATGGGTCCTTAAAATTATCCTTGAGAAGGACTATTATGTCTTGGGTAGGAAACGTGGTATGCCCAGTCAGTAGAGAGATGATTATGGAATTGACAGAGTCTGAGGAAGATCCCTCAACACTCACTTTTGATGAAGAAGTTGTTAGACACAATTCTCACTGAGAGGGGGGGGGTTAATCAGTGAGCCTACGCTTAATATCAAAATTTACTTCTTCAATCACCAACTCTTATATCATCATTTCACATTCACATCAAAATCATATTCATCAATGAACTATCTACCAATCACATGTCATTTATCAACTAGAATATATCAACACAAGAGACACAAGATATAATTGTAATCTTTTTGTATTTGGTTCAATGGATATAACTGTGAGGCAATTCAGCACCAACTGAAGCAAAGAGCACCAAATCCTTATCTACGACCCAACCTAGTTTTTCTTAGATCCTACTAAGAAAGAGATACAAGACCCAGTTTGTATTACAAGTACATATTTGTCACATTACATCATCACAATAATCACAATCAAATTTCATCAACCAATCATTTGCTCAATCCAACTGCTGCTCATTATCTTGTCACTTGTCATCATGTCTTCTGCTGTAGGTGTGTCATGTTGTTGGTCAACCACTACTCAATATACTGCTCCTGCTAAACATCAATGCATGCACCATCATACAATATCATCAAGGAGAATGTATAACATCATCACAGAGTTTGCATCATCATATCATCAGTGTAGGCAACATAAACATCAAGTGTTCATCAAATCATAGCATGGGAGATCATCATCATATTGCATCATCTCAACTAACATGTCACTTGTCACATCAAGCTGTGAATTTGCTTATTGCTGTGGCTTTGGATGTCTTCAGATTTATAAGTCAATGAATTAGACTTGAACTGTGTCCTTGGAAGTATGATATAAGTGGTTGTAAGAGTATGCACATGGTTTAGCTAGATGCCCTGAGGTATTGCCAAGACAAGCTTAACACTCTTCAATTATCTTCTAGAACTTCGAGCTACTCCTTAACAAGTTCTGGGTTCAGACTGTGACCACCCTCTTTGCTTGTGGATTCTTAAAAGAAATCAGAGCTTGTTCATCCACGAAAATCAGAGCTTGCATGCTGCCATTCAGATGCTCAAAAATCAGACCATTTTACTGTAGCTATCTAGAGATAGATCAGTCTTCAAACTGTCATAGACTTGCAAATTTAACCACCGAAATCAGTCTCAGAGATGATTGTATTTCAGAGCCAAAAAAATAGTATTTGGCTGCCACAGTGCATAAAAATCAGAGATTTATTACTGCTGTTAGACCCCACGAGTTTCCTTAGTAAGCAGCTCGAAAAACAGAGATGAGACCAACTGCCAAAATCAGTCATCAGAGAGATCTGAAATTTTCCTGAAGGACAGTCTGAAAATCTTCACAAAACCACCGAAATTCAAACCAATATATATTTGGATCAGACCTCTGTACATAGGCAGCCCTATAAAGACTTGACAACACTTAAAAAGAAATTTGTCTGCTGCTGTGCTGCTCTGTCAAGTGTGCTATTGCAGCCCCAAAAACACTTATTTTTACACCAGCGAAATTGCCTTAGAAATGATCCAAAATCATAGATGAAAGAAAAGAAAAAAAATAATATCACTGTAGCTGCTACAGTACTCGCGAAATTCGCCTCAGACAGGTCCAAATTTTTCACACCTTATGAATGAGATCGTTGACTTTATTTAAACTTGTTTTACATAAGAAATTTGCTGAGCTGACTTGCCATATATCTTTATTTTATTTTTATTTTCATTTGTTTGGTCGGCTGACCCAAAAGATGGGGTAAGGAAACCACACCAACTTCAAAAAATAAAATCTCTTCAATCGTGAGGAGTTAGGTGACGCTCCACATATCAACAGAAAGGGCTTGATGAGATCTACCTTTTTATGAGGATCTTGCTTTCAATGACATGTTCCAACAACCTTAAATTCTCCAATTTGTGTAGGACGTCAGATTTGACTTGACACACTTTTGATGGCTTCTTCAAAGGCACATGGGATAATGACCGTCAAAGATTTCATGCAAGGTCTTTTTCAAGCACGCCATCTGATTGTCATCAAGCCACCACAAACCACAAATGACCACAGAATGGGTCATTTGTCCTTCCATTGACCTTCTTTCCCAAACATCATGGCCTATGTGCATAGGTGTAAGGACACTTGTAAGGGCATCTCAACCATGTGTAGGGTTCCATGTCATTACCAAGCCCTAGAGCCATCTCCAAGAGTCCATGACCCCATCAAGTCACAAATGACCACATAATGAGTCATTTGTCCTTCTTACCAAACTATCATGTCCTTCTAGCAATATTCTTCTTACCATGTCACTATCCATCTTAATGCTTCTTCCACATCATCGCTTCGTCATTAATGGGTGTCATCAATGACAACTAGTGCTCAACATAAATATTAACAAACAAAATTCGTGAGCTGTCTCCAGAGAACAAGGATGCCTTCATCTGGCTGCTCTTACCTCTTGGGGGAACCTTCTCAGACAATCAGTCTTTTTTCTGCCTAGAAGCATTCGCTAGTCCTGTCCAACCAATTATGTCCATGATTTGCCAATTCCTTGGGTATGACAACGACATGGTGATCAATGATTTCTTGCTAGGATTTCTCTTTGTCATGAATCTTTCTCAGCATGAAGAACCTATCAGCCTGGACTTGTTGGCTTTCCTTGCTCAGTCCATACACCTCCAGTTAATGAGTTTCACATCTAAAAGGTTATTCCTGTACTACTCTATTTTTCTATACATGATCATCTGTCACAACAAAATCTATTTCGACAAGGATGATCTCGATATGTCGGTAAGTCCGGTTCCCCCATAAGAGAAGTTCTCCACCTTTGTTGATACTGTCGTAGTGAAAGTATACACAATTTTGTTTGACGAGTGTCCATAGAGAATCTTCCCAGAATGTAAATAGCTTCTTCAGCTTAATCCTAAGGAGGCTATGGGTGACTGGTTTTGTTTTGAAACTCACACAGAGATCAGGGTATATGGGGATGAATTGGATCCTTACAAGCTCCCCGTATTCATGACTCCCCGATTGTTTGCACTGGATTTTATCCGCCAGAGGTTTAATTGTAATGAGGTACATTTTATGAGGGGAAACAGTGTAAGGACATTCAAGGTCCCTAGTGAAGCTGACCCATTTCAGGTATGAGATAGAGCTACTCAGAAAGACGTTGAAGAAATTCTAGCCTCTTATCGTTTCCCCTTTAGCATGATACATCCCTACGAACCTAGAGGGATTATATATCAGAAGAGACAGGCGGCCCGCTCAACGGCATACCACCATGAGCCGCATCCCCTATTAGACAAAATGGAAAATCTGGAAAGTTGGGAGCAGTGTTAGGCCACATTAATACCAAGCAGGTCTTCGGGTTCACCAGTTGTCCCAACACCCCTGAAGATTGATATGCTAGGGAAAAGAGAAACGTCAGAACCAACGACCAATACTGGAGCAGATGGCTCCGGGAGTGTGGGGTCGAAGACTAAAAGGTTGAAATCAGAAGGAAGGTCTAGTGGAACTTCGAAAGTTGAGCTGGCACCATCCCTCGTGGCACCTGTCATCCTTGAGAGCTTTCCTTATTCCGTATGGCCGCAGGGGAAGGAGCCTCAAGTCACGGAGGGGGATTTAGTTACTACATCTTTCTTCAGGAAGGGATTGTTTTGGCATTATGCTCAAATTAAGGGGGACAACATGGATCTCGAGAAGGCATTATTTCCTAAGAAGGAGCTAGATACTGGAAGAATGTCCAAGATGTTATCTGCATTGGATCTAAAACAAGGAGCCCTTAAAATGGCTATCCTAGACCAGATAGCACCTAGTGGAAAGAAGACACAGTCAAATTTTAAATCCACCCAAGTAATTGTAAATTTGGATCAAGTACCATCTCAGGATATCATGGAATTGCATAGGCAGACGGGAGAAGGAGTGTACAAAGATGTACGTAAATTCACTATGATCACTAACAGATTGCAAGCTGCAGTCAATAAGCTGGAGAAGAAGCTAAGGAATGAAAAATCATCCAATAAGGCTAAGCATTTGAAAATATCCGATTTAGAGTAGCAGGTGTTGAAGGCGGTTCAGAATCTAGAAGACAGGGCCCCATTACAGGCCATATTAAAGGAGAAGGACAAAGAAGTGGCAAGCTTGAAAAATATGCTAAACATTCCCATAGCAGAGCATTCTCAGACAACAGAAGTAGTTAAGATTCATACAGAATTAGAAAAATCAATCAGCAAGGGTCAGACGCTCAAAGAAAGGATTGTCTTGTTAGAAGGGGAACTAGAAGAGGCAAGGAAGTTGAATCAGAGTCTCCTCTAGCAAAAAGCGGTTAACCTTCAAGCCTCATCGATAGCAGATCCAACAGACAAGCTCATACAGGCAGTGGCAGAGATGAGTATTAAAGATGCACAACTTAATCAAGTACAAACTCAGTTGAAAGCAAAATGCGATGAGCTATTCAATGCCAATGAGAAGCTGATGAAGAGGGATCGAGTTATCTCAGGACTCCAGTAGATGGTGGATGAACTCCAGGGTAAGGTGCGTGAGATATCCACAAAACTCACTGGAAAACCTTTGATCAGAGGAGCCAAGGTTATGTTATGGAATCAAATAGCGGCCTTGATAAAGTCTCAATGGAACTATTTCAGCATTTCCTAGGAGGAAGCCGAAATAGCTAAAACCACTGCACTTGATGCATGAGACGTAATCAACAGGATAGGTAAAAAGGTCCAGATAGCCAGAGAGGCAATCGATTTCTTGAATGAAAAGAAATTTGTGGAGCTGCAAACGTACTCAGTCTGAGATTGAACAAAGGTGATCATGGAAGCAAACAAAATGGTCACCAAGTGTACCTTGGATCAAAATGTAGCATACATGGCAGTTCAGTTAAAGTAGGATGTGTTTTCCTTCAAAGAGCAGTTCAGGACAGTTTATCCACTTGGCCTTCATTCTGGGATGGGAATGGAGACCTATACCCACTGGATCATTATATCACACTAATGACAAAAGCAAGATATTTTGAAATTCGCTTGACTGACACTTTGCAGGAACTCAACGAAACAATGATTGTAGAGAGATTGCATAAAAACATTGAGGTTCTTGATCTCTTGGAAGATATTTTTAGTGGCCTCCCAAAAGCTTATTTCAAGCACTACAGTGAGCTTGACTCACCTCTTAGAGAGCTCCGGTTTCTTCAGTATCCTTTGGGTAAAGATTGGAAGGGCATCACCAAGTTCAGTGAAGCCCAGTGGTTGGAGCGGTCTACCAGAGAATAAGCAGCAGTTGCAGCCTCTTCTGTACAACCAGAAGCAAAAAATTCTTCCGCACAACAGGGCATTCTTCCACCTGAGCATAGTGGACCCCAGTCTTAATAGCATACTAGTCAACCCTAGTTTTTAATATTGTTTCTTTTGTAACAAATTTTGGTTGAGAATCATAAACCGAATTTCATAAGCCATTGGGATGTAATAACTTTTTGTAGTCTCAATTTTGTTACGTGCCCAAGAGGCTATAAGTAAGAGCATTGGCAAGAGCCAAAGGGCTGGCTCTCTTTTGTAAGAAGTATTACTTCTAATATTTGATAGTTTGATCAATACAAAAAGAAGAATATCATTTCCATATCTTGAATCTTTTATGGATTCAAAGTTTTAATGTGTACAGTTAGTATCTTCTCTTGTTATTCATCCCTTCTATGTATGTATAATTCATAAATCTGTTCTGGTTTTAATATGAGTGCAATTGCTTAAATTTATTTCTTCTAAGATGGTTAGTAGTTGAAGTATTCATGCTAATTGGTTTGGAGGTGATATCCTTGTATTAATCAGTGGCAATTATGTGTTCATTTTGTTAAGACTGTTGAATTCCTCTCCCAAGATCAATACGTCATTCTTTAAACATAGAATAAAGATTTACTCTCTATAGTACGTTTATCTTATGCCATTTCATTTTCCATTTGATACTCAAAGTCTGATTTTTGTCACATAGAAATACTGCCCATATATTTCAAGATTGGAATTCCACATTATTTTATGTCAGCTGTGATTTAATTCAATAAAGAATTCATAAGATATTATTGATGCCCAGGCACAGTTCTAAAGATAGCCTTAGAACGTCTCTGGGATTAACAGGTGCATAAACAAGAAATGGTCTTGAATACTAGTGACAACAATGGGGATCGTTGAAATCCTCAAAGTTGTTTACCTAGGTAAGTTTCAATAGAAATGAACTCTTTACTTCCTAATCTTGGTCTAGGTGAACTAATTACTAAAAAATTAATTAATTATGTGAATTAGCCTTAATTTAAGTTCACTAGTAAGTAGTATTTCGATTACCAAATTAATCTATATAGATAAAAATAAAATAGACAACAATAGCGCGGCTAAACCACACTCTACCGCGTAGACAACGCGAGTTAATACAAAAAGAACACGATGAGTATCGTGGGTAATACATTGACCTTCTGCACGGGTGAGATGAACGATGTAGCGTGGGCCTGATATTGGTAAATTGCATTGTGCGTGTGAGTATACGAGTCGTTTTTGCACTAGTAATGCGGCCGAGAGGTCAGGATCCGCGCTACTATGTGAAAATAAATTGGGGATGTCTTGGGGCCGAATTTTGGAAGCAAGAGGTGGAATACCATATCTCCTGCAAGTGACAAATACCCAGAATTAGATACTTAGCATAAAACAACCTAGTTTAATGAGAAATGAACAAAAATACGTATGGTTTCCATTAGAACTATTGTGGAAAAAATTGCACAATTGCACTCTTCCACTTGGTGAGGGGCTAAGCCTTGTAGGTTGCAGTAAGGCCTTAGTCCTTGGAAACCCTTTTGTGGGTTGGTTGGTATTGTTGAAATTTAGATGAGCTTTGATCTTTAATTCTTTTATATGCAGAGACTTGAAGCAATGAGACAATTTAATCCATGAAATTCATACAACCATAACACAAGATATACCTTGTGGAAAATACTCAAAATTATGAGAACAAAAACCCCAACAATTCTTTTGAGTATAATATAATGGATAGCCGAGAATGCTTTCTTTTACAACATAGCAGATTGCTTTCAAAAGATAAGAGATCACCAAATTTCTTGGTGAAGATACAGAATAAATAGATAAGAGAGATCAATCAGATGTGTGCCCAACACAACAATAAAAAGCACGAACAATACCCTGCACAAAGAGAAGCGCCTTGCCTTCAATAGAGAAGAGAATTTGCTTCACACCGAATTCAACAATCCTGTATATCATATTTATACATTCTTCTCTTCTATTTTTAACTTCTAACTTCAAGATAAAATCGCCATCAAACTGGATGTATTAATCTTGCATGGAATGGTGCGCCCCACTTCTCATGCAGTGCTTCATCTCACTGAGCTGTCACTTAGGATGAACTCGCCTCTTAACTGAAAGATTACCCACTTAGTTAGGTGGATAACTTAGGTGTTGGCATGCAAGTGTCACAACTCACGTGTCATATTTTAGTTTAACATAAGTGTCGTCATGCAATAACACTTAGTTAACTAGATCTTCTCTTTAATTGAAGTGTTGTCTTTTGGTTTAACTAAAGTGTAAATACTTTAGTTAACCAATCCCTTTTATTTAAAACGTAGTTAACTAAAATCATGCTGATTGATTTACTTGAAGTGACCACTATGAGTTCTTTAGTTAACTGAGACATATATTTAACTAATGCTTTAACTAAAGCATTGATACTTAACTGAAGCTCTATAACTGAAACTTTAATAATTTGAGTTCTCTTTAATTAGCAGAAGTGTCTACATGGGAAATTTCAAATTCTCTTGATATCTATGCTTTATCTTTTATTTATTTATCTCTTACTGCATGGTCAATATGTGCTAAATTTAATTATCCATCACATTACATTATACTAAGAAGAATTATCGGATGTTGTGATCATATTATATTATTCCAGACCAAATGATCATATTCTAAAGTAATTCACTTTAGAGGTGATCAATCTCTAAAGGAGACTTAATAGCAATCTGGTGATCATGATTAATAATATATCACACAACATTAAATGATTTTAACAAGTAAAACATGACCTTTATATGGAAGGTCCACCTCTATATGGGAGGTCCATCTCATGGACACCTTTATACGGAAGGTTCACCTCTATACTAGAGGTCCATCTCATGGATACCTTTATACAAAAGGTTCACATGATAATCATGACTCGATACACACAAGTTCGGAGCCTTGTCCGACAAGAATTTACAACATCATTACTTTGATCAATTACCTCTATATGGGAGGAATAACCTTTACACGGAAGGCAATCAAAGTGATCACCTCTATACAGGAGGATCAATCTTGGCTACACAAGATTGGTTTGGAGAGTGTATCCTAATGTTGTATATTTAACACTCCCTCTTAGCAAGGGAGGCATTCTCTGCCATACCAAGATTATCTCAGAATTACCTGAACTTATTCACTGACAGAGGCTTTGTTAACACATCTGCAATCTTCTCATTAGTATCAATGTATTGAAGTTTCATTGCACCCTTATGTACCATGTCTCGGATGAAGTGATACTTCATTTCAATGTGCTCCGAATTGTCATGAAACACTGGGTTTTCAAAAATCTTGATGTAACTCTGATTGTCACACCTAATAACGATAGGCTCAAGCTTTTCACTGAACAACCCTGCAAGTATCTTTTTGAGCCACATTGATTCTCAACAGGAAACACTAATAGCAATGTCTTTTGCTGCGGTATTGCTCTGAGCTACGGAGCCTTGCTTCCTACTGGAACAAGATATCATAGTTGATCCTATAGTAGTCGGATGTGCTCTTATGGTCCATAATGATTCCTCCCCAGTCTGAGTCTATATAACCAAGTAACATGACTCATCCACTGCCTCCACTAGAGGTATATCCGAGTCCATATGAAATTTTACCTCGAAGGTACCTAAGCACATGCTTAGCAGTTTTCCAGTGTTTGTATCTTGGATCAGATATAAATTGACTTAGAATGATCACAACATAACATATATCATGCATTGAATGTATCAAGTACATTAGCAAGCCTATAAGATGTCTATACAAAGTGTTATCAATTGGATATGATCCAGAGCCTGACTCATGAAGTTTCCTCAAATAGGAAACCATTGGTGTATTCATAGATTTGCAATCTATCATGCCAAACCTGCGCAATATATCCACACTGTAATTCCCTTGAGATAGAAAAAATTCATCTTTTCTTTACCATATCTCAAGGCCAAGAAAGTAGTGCATTAGACCTATGTATTTCATCTCGAACTCTAAGGTGAGCTCCCTATTGCACCAAGCAATCAGATGTTCCTCTCTAGTGAGAAAAAAATCATCAACATACAGAACCAATATCAATGGTTGGTTCTTCACTACTTTTAAGTACAAATATGGATCAGCTTCACTCTTACAGAAACCCAGTTTCTGAATGTAGCTGTCAATTCTGGAGTACCAAGTCCTAGGGGCTTGATTAAGCCCATATAGAGATTTATTTAGCTTGCAAACATGGGACTCCTTCCCATGCACCACAAATCCTTCAGAATGTTGAATATAAACCTCTTCCTCGACCTCACCATTGAGAAATGGCATCTTCACATCCATCTGGTTAAGTTTCCATCCTAGAAAATATGCAAGTGAAATCATTGCTCGGATTGTGGTGTACCTTGCTACAGGGGAAAAGGTCTCATCATAATTGATGCCTTCTTTCTAAGAGAAAGCTCTAGCAAAGAATCTGGATTTATACTTCTCAATTCTACCATCCACAACATGCTTTATCTTGTAAATCCATCTTGAAGTCATAATGGAGTTCCCATAAGGTTTGGGAACAACCTACCAAACATCATTCTTCATTATAGAGTTGTACTCTTCTGTCATTGCATCTTTCCAAACTTGGTTTTTTGTAGCTTCTTCATATGAGGATGGTTCTAAATCAATGATGTGACTCATCAGTGCAAGATACCCTAAATATCTGTCAGGTTGCTTGCGCTCTCTGGATGAGCTTGCTGGTGCTCCATGTTTCTCTACATTTTGTAAGATGTCTCGACACCAAGAAGGTCTTCTTTTAGAGGTAGGTTCATCAGGTGACATCTCAACCAGTTCTACTGGTTCTTCAGGAGCTATCGAATCTGAGGCATCTTTTGGTTTCTCCCTCTCTAACTCTGAAGGGGCATAATCAGACTCGGGATCCTCCATCTATGAATCACATTGAATCTCTTTTGATCTTTTGAAAGAATCTTCCTCATGGAAGGTAACATCTCGGCTGACTTTAATGTGTCTCTCACTAGATACATATATTCGGCATGCTTTGGATGTCTCTCTATAACCCACAAAGGTGCCTTTCTTTCCAGAAGGCTCCATCTTTGTTCTCTTTTATTTCGGTACATGAATGTATATTGGGATCTTGAAGATCCTCAAGAGTGAGATGTATGGCTTCTCACCGGTAAACACTTCTTTTGGTGTCTTCTCATCTAGAATGGCATGTTGTCTTCTATTCTGGATGTACACAGCTATACGGGTGGCTTCTTCAAATAATGAGGTAGACATATCTTGATCATGCATCATGGATTTTGCAGCCTCACATATGGTTCTATTCTTTCTTTTGGAAACCCCTTTTGTTGAGGGTTGTATGGTACTGTTAACTGTCTATATATTCCTGCATCACTACATAGCTAATTACATTCATGTGAATCAAATTCACCTCCATTATCAAATCTTAATGCACGGATGTGATTTTCTTTTTTATTTTCAACTAGGGCTTTAAACTCTTTAAATTTGCTAAGAGTTTCACTTTTAGCCTTAATGAAATAAATCCATGACTTCCTAGAAAAATCATCTATGAATAGTACATAATATAAGAAGCCACTTAGGGAGGGGGATGACATGGGACCACATACATCATAATGTATTAAATCTAAAATCCCTTTAGATCTAGTAGAACTGCTAGAAAATATTTTCTTAACATTCTTTCCAAGTGCACAACCCCGACATACACTATTATGCTCAAAATCAAATATGGGCATACCTTTTACCATCTTTTGAAGTCGTGGTAGCGCTTTGTAGTGTACGTATCCAAGCCTTTGGTTCCATAGCTAGCATGGAATTAAAGTGTGTTGAATCATAGCTTGAATTTACGTCCTGGGTACCTTGTAGATTCCTCCCTCTCAAACTCCAATCACAGCAACAGATTCTAGGATTTTGTTCTTCGGCCATAAAAGTGCTTTGTTATCCATGAAGATAACTCGAAATCCTTTGTCTTCAAGAACCGAAACTGAGTGGAGGTTCTTATTCAAGCCTGGAACATATAGAATGTCCTCCACGTGTAGAATATCACCCGTGCTTAGTTGGAATGAGGTGGATCCAACTCCTTGGATCGAATAAGTTGAGTTGTCCCCCAACTCTACCATGCATGTGGATTCTTTCTCTTGTAACTAGTCACATGTTTGGATGCACCACTGTCAATCAACCATGTGTTTTCATTTGTGATGACGGATCCCGAAAGGGATGAGACAAGATAATACTACCTTCTTGTCTCCTTTTCTTCAGATGCATTCTTTTGAGTGATTTCATATTCTATGGTGGTAGAAGCATGAAACTTTCATTTCCTCTTTGGTCTACCATCTCTTGAGAAATGGCCTTTCTTGTTGCAATTGAAGCATCTATATTTTGACTTGTCAAAGCCTTTGTTGAACTCCTTCTTCTTTGAATGAGAGAAATTCTTCTGGAAGAAGGGTTTCTTTCCTTTCTTCATTCTTGTTGTGAGGGAAATATTTTCTTATTTGATGCACACTGACTTGCTCTGGATTCACCCCTCCTCTTGGAGGCAGTCATGCCACAACCTTTTGAATTTAGGTTGTATCTCTCGACCATTTACCGCATCCAAGAATGTCTCCCATTAGGATGGGAGACCATCAATAGCAATTTGGAGAAGATCATCTTCATCCACCACTACTCCAATACTAGCAAGCTGATCTCTTACCTAGTAGATATTGGAGAAGAAGGAGGCCACTATCTCATCTGTCTCCATATTTAAGTTCCGAAGATTATTATTCAATTCCCTCTTTTGACTCGGGGCCTTCTTCTCATATGGATTATTCAATGTATCATAACATTCTTTCGCCGTATTCAACTGTGTGATCACGAGCATCAATTTATCTTTTGCCGAATCATAGATGGTCCGTTTAGCTTTTGCTTGATTCTTCTTGAATTTGATGTGCCTTGCATTAGATGTAGGCTCCTCCACCACAGGTGATACACAGCCATCCAAGTCATGTTCCTCTAGGATGTTGAGAATCCTATCCTTCCAAGTGTTGAAGTTTGAGGTTCCCTCAAGATGATCTTCCGGTCATACAGAGACTGATTACATAGTATTCAAATCTCCTGCTCAACTTATCAGGATCAATGTAAACTCTAGATGGCATGAAAAACTGAGCTCCTTCACGCCCTGAGCTCTGATACCATGTTGAAATTTGGTTGAGATTTGATCTTTAATTATTTTAGATCCAGAGACTTGAAGCAATGAGACAATTCAATCCATGAAAATCATACAACCATAACACAAGATATACCCTGGAAAAAATCCTCAAAATTATGAGAACAAAAATCCCAGCAATTATTTTTAGTATAATATAATGGATAGCAGAGAATGATTTCTTTTACAACATAGCAGATTGATTTCGGAAGATAAGAGATCACCAAACTTATTGGTGAAGATACGTAAGCAATAGAGAAGAGAGATCAATCAGAGGTGTTCCTGGCACAACAATAACAAGCACGAACAATACCTTTCACAAAGAGATGCTCCTTTCCTTCAATGGAGAAGAGAATTTGCTACGCACTGGATTCAACAATCCTGTATATCATATTTATACATTCTTCTCTTCTATTTTTAATTTCTAACTTCAGGATAAACTCGCCCTCAAACTAGATGTATTAATCTTGCATGGAGTGGTGTGGCCCACTTCTCATGCAGTGCTTCATCTCAATGAGCTGTCACTTAGGATGAACTTGCCTTTTAACTAGAAGCTTTCCCACTTAGTTAGGTGTATAAATTAAGTGTCGACATGCAAGTGTCACAACTCACGTGTCATATTTTAGTTTAACATAAGTTCCGTCATGCAATAACACTTAGTTAAATAGATCTTCTCTTTAAGTAAAGTGTCATCTTTTAGTTTAACTAAAGTGTAAATACTTTAGTTAACTAGTCCATTTTATTTAACACTTAGTTAACTAAAATCATGCTGATTGATTTACTTGAAGTGGCCACCGTGAGTTCTTTAGTTAACTAATACATATCTTTAACTGAAGCATTGATACTTAATTGAAGCTTTAATAATTTGATTTCTCTTTAATTAGTTGAAGTGTCTGCATGGGCAATTTCGAATTCTCTTGATCTCTATGATTTATATTTTATTTCTTTATCTCTTACTGCATGGTCAATATGTGTTAACTTTAATTATCCATCACAATACATTATACTAAAAAGATTTATTGGATGTTGTGATCATATTATATTATTCCATACCAAATGATCATATGCTAAAGTAATTCACTTTAGTGGTGATCAATCTCTAAAGGAGACTTAATAGCAATCTGGTGATCATGGTTAATAATATATCACACAACATTAAATGCTTTTAACAAGTAAAACATGACCTTTATACGGAAGGTCCACCTCTATACAAGAGGTCCATTCATGGATACCTTTATACAGAAGGTTCACCTCTATATGGGAGGTCCATCTCATGGATACCTTTATACGGAAGGTTCACCTCTATATGGGAGGTCCATCTCATGGATACATTTATACGGAAGGTTCACATGAGAATTGTAGCTAGTGTTTTCACACCAACTCGTGCTAATGAGCACCTACTAAGGATTATGGAACCCTTAGTAGCAGTTCATAATCATGGATAAAAATAAATAAATAAATGATAATTGATATGTGTGAGTGCAAATAACAACATAAAATAAATCTAACTAATTATTGCAGTAAAAGAGAACAAATATATCGGAACCCATGAAATATATTTTGTATTATGTTGAAATCAAGGGTTTACAAATATGGTTATCTCAGAAGACAGGGTGATGGGGGCCCTTGCAACAGTACAAAGAGTATGCACCGGGTCTCCAAATTTCCTTGTTCTTCTCGAAATGCTCAATGGGTGGCCAAGATTCAACTAGGTCGGCACAAAAACTCAAAAGGGTAGGTTAGAGTGTTGTAGGAAATTTGGCAACATAAGGGTATGAAGACTGATCATGGATTTGAAATGTGGGGCCTCCATCAGCTTTTTATAGTGATTTTGAGTAGTGGAGTATTGAACCATGGTTTTGGGAAACCAATAGTATTGGCGAGTGGTATTTTGAGTTTTCCCTCTTTTTTAATTTTATTTTGACTTTTTTCCCCTTTTTCTTTTTCTTTTTTGGGGGTTTGGACCCTTTTTTGTGGGATTTTAACCTTTTTTGAAGGAATTTAGTTATTTTTTAGGGAAATAATGATTTTTTTCCCATTTGGTTACCAATTTAGGGTTTTGGAGGACAAAAATGTAGAAAAAGTGGACAAATGGGTTATGTGACTAGGGAGACGATCTCGTGAACAATTTTTGGGTGTTAACAATAATCATGACTTGATACACACAAGTTTGGAGCCTTGTCCAACGAGACTTTACAACATCATTCATTTGAAAAATTAACTCTATACGGGAGGAATAGCCTTTACACGGAAGGCAATCAAAGTGCTCTACTCTATACGAGAGGATCAATCTTGGCTACACAATATTGGTTTGGAGAATGTCTCCTAATGTTGTATATTAAACAAGTATTCCTCCCAGTGATCCTACAATAGATTGTAAGTGTAATTCACATTCAAACAAATAAACATGGAAAAAAACAAAATTAAAGAGATGGGGGGAGAATGCAAACTCCAATAACAATTATAGATATGCTAAACCACTCTTGTATTGCCCAATGGTATAGCTATACAACACCTAGGAGGTGTGGGCTTCAAGGGAAGCCAACAATCTCCCTTAGGGAGGCCTTTCTTGTCCAAACTAAATGCTAAGTAGATGGTAGAACAATGGAGAGAAACACTTGCCCCTTGATGGAAGGTGGAAAGGGAGCTTGGGAATGCTCACAATGGTAGGAAATGATGGGCTATGAGGAAACTCCAACTCAAATCCAACAGCATAACCTTGCTTTGATTTCTCTGTACAAAGTGCATTCCAATGGCTTACTTTTATAGGCCAAGAGGTGGCCAACAAACAACTAGATCCAAATGTGAACTCTCCTCTCCCATGAACTAGTTCTAAGGTACACAAGGGGGGATGATTAACGCCACCAAGTGTGTGAGGAGACGAATTTGGATACTAGGAGAGGATTAATCCTTTAATGCACCGCTGGTAGTTAGTGGTCCCATCATTTTGACAGTAGCACGGATATCAAAGGAAAATATATGCGGGTGCAGCGCAGGCATTGTTCAGTTATCCTGTGCTATAGCGTGGGTCATCAGTGTATTACCTGCACTACCCTTTCTTTTGAATGCTTTTTGGCATTTATGGGATCATGTTGTGTTTTGGATCTATTGAGGATGCATGTGGTGAGATGCATTCTTTATGTTGATGACGCCTTACTAGATGAATCATCGAAATGTCGCATGTGTGCGACTTTTAGGCATTAACAAATACTATATAAGATTGGAGTTCGCCAGATTTTTGGGGGATCCAAGGGATTTTGGCACAAACTTCTCTATGTAAGCCTGCATAACTTTGCAGAGAGAGAGAGGGAGACTGTTGTGGATGGTCTTGAGGTGAAGGTGGCAGTGTTTATTGTCATTTTTCATGTATTTTTCGAGATGGAGTCACTGGTGCAATAAGATTTTGGATCTGAGTAGCATATTTTGGGCATCATCAAGATTAATATATTTCCATGTATTTTTCCATGTAATTTGTTGATATATTGAAAATGCATCTCCATTAAGAAGTGGGTCTAGAGACGTAGTTCATCTGTGGACAAACTCCATTATCACATCTTGTGTTCTTCTTGTATGGTGCTTCATCTTCATGTGTATATTTCTTCATTTTTGTTGCACAAAATATTTGTTCATGCAATTCATGATAGTCATCAAATAAAAGATCATGGATCATAAAACCAAGTGAAGATGTTTATTATGTAATTGACCCAGTTCAATATTGGTACCTGAATTTGTTAAAACACAAAGCACTCTTTCATTTTTATTAGGTCCAAGATTCTTTTGTCAAGGTGTATGTTGATAGGAAAGGAACCCGATATGTTGACCATGGAATCAAAGACCTTTCCTACTATGTCATTTTATTATCGGGAGTTCATAAACATGCTAGATATCATACATTCAATGTGCAAACTACACTTCCTAACTTGCATCAATTTATCTAATATGACTCTAATAAAAGGAAAGTTCTAAACACACTCTTAGAGGATTACAAAAATACATTCACCTGCTTGTATTTTTATTTACTGAGATTGAGAAATGCCAATAAATAGGATACAAACATTTTTCAATTCCAAGATTAGAACGTTCATGTAATAGTGCCACGAGCAATCATTTTCAATTACAGTCCGTGAGTGAATGCCACTCTAAATATTTTAAACACGTTTTCATAAAGGGAACACGTCATTATTGCATCAATGTAAAAATTGGCTATGAAATAAAATCATATACAATAAAATGAAAGACCAAAATATTCTCATGGATTGATATCCATCTCCTAAGAATTTATGGTAGCAAATTAAACTCAACATCATAAAATTAAATCAAATCATAAAACTATAAAATTACAATCTATGTGAAAGAAAATGTTAAGAAGTTTTATTTTATTCCATCATAAGCTGGACATATGCTCTAAGAGCCCTCCCATATAATGGAGAAATCAATCTCATTTATACATGAACTATCTTTGAAACTAAAATAACAAATATTAAATTCAAATCCAAAATTTTCTCATGTGGCTACAACCATTTGCTAAAAATCAACTCATAATATATCCAAGATCTTTGCTAATAAATTTTATGAAGAGCTCCAAGATTCTTCTATATCCAAGATATTTAAATTATGATCCCAAATCCATAACAAACATTTAATGGTTGAAGATGAGATTTCAATTTGGCTATACAGATTTGGAGAAAAGTAAAAAACTACACAGTTCCATGAATTTCCTATTCCTGTAATCACTAGAAAACTAACCCAGTTTCGAAAGATAAGTAAAAAAATGATATTTTTCTAGTATTTAATCATAAAATTATTCACATAAAATACTAAAATAAATGCATTGGAAAACCATTGATCCTAATCCCACATATAAGCATTGGAATGTAATAAAACATGGTTACAAGTAAGTGAAAAGGGATTAAAAATAAGGGAAAAAAAGATGTGAAAGGATGGTGATTTTGCAACTCAACATGCTAAGATAGAAGAGTATGTTTTGGAATACCATCATACATATCATACATATATTAGGCTGTACAATTTTGAGGGTAAGCCCTACCTCCTCCCTTAATCATTTGTGATAGGTTTTTCTTGATTGAGTCTTCTAGACAATATAAAAAATAGTCTATATTCTTCTATAAGATGGAGAAAAAAATTATTTATTTATATGGCCTTCAAGTTTGCTACATTTATAGTCAGTAGTATAGCAATTTTGAAAGATATTTCCCAAGGTTTTGATGCATTTCATTTGAATAAATCTAAGGTTGTTATAGGTTTTGTCCCAATGAGAATTTTTACAACTGATGTGGTTTCCATTGGCTATAGTAATTTTTTCCAAAAGTTGAAGAATGTGAGGAAGGAATAGGAGAAAATTAAGATAGAGATTTGAACACAAAGAAAGACACTTCAACACATAGCCTAAGTATCAGAATGAATAATTCTGATTGTACAAGATGACATGAACACCTTAGTGAGTTCAAACACATGATCTCGGAGAAAATTGTTGCAATAAAAGAAGAAACAAATCACCAATGAGGCTAGATAGAGGGGTAAGTCTAGCATTAGCGAAAGAGGGGGATAAATTTGCCATTCCCCTAGGAATGTGTCTACCACCCCCCAAAAAACCTCCTCTTAGTATTAGGTAGGGGTAGTGGTAAAAACAATCAAGCCAAAGGTGGTGTTGGTGATAATGGTGGGGAAGACCCTCATAAGTACAAAATTAAAATTTTATATACTGTTAACGGACAATCTACCAAAGACGGATCTAAGGCATGATCTCCCTAGCTCAATGTGAGTCTATAACAAATCAAACAGAATATAGATCTACTTTCCTAGATCAATAGAAGTGAAAACTAGCGGATAGATAACTTACCTCAGATTTGCAGATTCCTTTGCTCTTTGTTGATCCAATGCTCCAGCGTCGTCAGATCTCCAGCTGCAAGACTCTGTTGAACATATAGATACTAGCAAACAGTAAAAGCATACATTTCATATGATTGATCTAAGTTAACAGTTAAGGAAGAAAACTCTAAACATCATCATCAATGAGACAACAGTTTATGGAAATAGATTATATTAACTGTATAAAAATGAGAATTACATAGAAAGGATGAAGCTAAAACCAAAGCCTCGACGTTGCATCCTCCATCCAACATGTCCAATCCAAACCTCCAAGATGGTACAAGCTTCCAATCACCAATATGGGTTCTACTAGCATAAGGGTACCATAGACCTTCCCCCCTCTCATGGAGAGAGTGGGTGTTTATATAGGGCTAAAGAGATAGGGTAGGTTGAGGAATAGGGGGAGATGATTAAGGGATATTTCCATAAGGTTAGGAACCGAAATGCGACCTCACCTAGAAACTAGGGATAGGCCTCCACATCACTCATCTTCGAGAATGGGCTCGAGGATACTCTTTTATTCAAATAATTGACATCATCGCAGGTTGCATTAGGACAACCTGTGATGTCGGATGTTGCACAATGGAAGACTGCGACGACCTTGAAAAGTAGGTCAGTTAAGCCCTCCAGTCATGGAAAACTTCAAGGATGTGTTTTTACTCTAAAATGAGTTTAGGTATAATAGCAAAGAGTTTACACAATGGTCAAGATGGTGACATTATCACAACGGTCATGATGACAACACTTGGTCATAATGATGGTACTTGCAACAGTCATGGTGACGACACTAGGTCAGGATGACGACACTTGCAACACTTGCGAAACTTGCACAAGGGTGACGACATTTTGGTGTAACAGAATTCCCCCCAAAGCATGAAGCTGATGGAATGAGACAGGTGAAATGGTTTGTAATAAGAAAAAATGGCAAGGACTTGCTGGTTGGAAGGAGTTGCTGCAGAAATGACCTGAGATCCACAAGTCTCATGTAACACAAAACATGGTTGCCGACCGATACATTGCAGATCCATGATAGTAAAGACCGACTGAACACAATCATGGCTACTAGACACAAGCGTAGATCCATGATGAGATGATAACATAGCCATGACCAATACAAGACTGGATCCGTGTAATATGACTCAATACAAACTCCATCGCAACCTGGGTAAAATATGACTCCCTAGGGTCTTCAAGTTGAACCCGCAACGATACAAATCTATCCATGTGATTACAACGTTTTGGAGACGAACATGGTAGAAACCATTTGATTACCGGTCATTAATGTATAATGTTAACAAGTGCGAGGGAGATCACCATTAATGTCAATGATTCCCAAGGTATCACAGTACATATCATCAAGCGTGAATAAATGAGTTGAAGTCAAACACAAGATGAAATCTTTCAATCAAGAGTCAATGATGTAAACTCATGTTGAAAGCAAGGTAACCTGCCATTGAGGCATGCAGGCCCAAGGTACTTGGTTGGTTTCTAAGTTCAAACCTCGGATGATGATTTGAAGTCGATGAGGATGAACTCGTCGAAGGAGGGCCATGATGAATCCCCCATCATCAAAATAAAACTCGATAACAGATGTTTGGTGTAGATCGGACGATAGAGTAATGTGCAAGACTGACTCAAGGTAGACCAACATGATCGAAGGTATACTGACTGCAGACAATGAGTAATGAACATCTCTTGAACATGGGCATGGCATGACTTGGCAGTATTGACATGACGAGAATGATACCAACCCCTAATGCAACTGATGGTGGAAGCATTCTTTGGCTGATCCAAAGGAGCGACGCGACTCATGGAATTGACAAGACTCGAGGACAAACAGATTATCCAAGTAATGAATGCAAATGAAAATGAGTGTCATGTTCAAGAGTGACTATGTACTGCCGTAATTAAGATGTAACACAAAATCTTTCCTTTTTCCCCATCATGATTGATGAGTGCCTCATGTGTTTTTAACAAGCTTAATGAGGGTAACTAGATGCTCGGTATAGCTCATCTCATAGATGAGTCCAATCCCAAATGTTTTACTAACCTAGGAAAGGAGGGGTTCATCCCATAATGGGCCCTTCAATGTTTAAAATTTAACGAGTCCAGAGAAGGAAAAATCAGCGTCATTTCATGTTTAGAGAGTCTGAAAATAACTAAAGGAGACTCCAACGGTCCTTTTTCGTAAAGTTAGCCTCATCACCCAAAAAAAGGGTAAAAAAACGCGGGAGAGGACTCTTCCAGCCATGGTTGGCTGGAGTATTCCTTTTTCATAAATAGTGCTTCCTGGTCTGAAAAAGGGGTAAACTATCACCAGAAAGACGATCATTCAAATGCTTTTACAAGGGTGAAAGCATCAAGTTCGCTTGGCAATCTTTTCCTATTTAGGGAGTCTGAAAAGAGCTTAAAAAGGACTCCATGAACAACTTTTTCATGGTTGATGACCGAGTATGGCAAAGGAAAAGTAAACTCGGCACAGTTCCTTTTCCGTAAATAGTCTAGCGAGGCTGGATAAAGTGATAAACCTATACTCGTTAGACACACCTTTTTTCTCAAATTTTTAACGAGCACGATAATGGTATCAAAAGCACTCGGAATCTTTTTCATGTTTGAACCATAGCATGAAAAAGTAAAAACTAAGCTCAAACCACTTTTCATGTTTCAACCAGAGCACGAAAAAGGTGAAAAGTAAGCTCAAATTCTATCTTACTATTTTTAACGAGCTCGAAGATAGGTTGGAAGAATGCTCATGATGTCTACTTCATTTTTTAACGAGCTTGTAACATAAAATGAACTATGCTCAAGATAATTTTCATGGTTTAATGAGATTGAAACCTAAAAAAGGAAAGTATGCTCGAAAATGTTCCCAATGGTGAAATTTTTCCCATCATGGCATCCATAGGTTGGTGTGTGCCCCCAGCCTGATTGCTGGAGGTAAGTGACTTAGCTCCAATGTGGTGTGGAGAGGCGATCGATTTGACTTCAAAGTAACTTCAAGAGGTTGAATACATGCCCCCAAGCTTCATTTAAACCGCATAAGGCATAGGCGGGTGAAAAGAAGGTTCAGGTAGTTATTCTACGAGGAGACTCGACTCAAAGGGAAAGGATATGTTTAATTTTTTAACGAGCTTGACACAAGATTAGAACTCTGCTCATGGGAACCTATTTCATTTTTTAACGAGCTTGACATAGAAAGGGAACTATGCTCATAGGTTAAGGCCCATTGAAGGGTTCCTTCCCAACATGATGCCCAGAGGTTGGTAAATGCCCCCAGCATGATTGCTAGCGGCTTAACATGGGAGTGTTCCTTCAACATGATTGTTGACGGTATGACATGTGACATGCCCCCCAAGCTTCATTTCGTCTAAAAATGATGCTTGCTAACCCAACTACCAACCTGGCTACTAATATGAAAATGTTCACCAAGGGGGGGAAAACGAGAGTCAAATGAAATGAAGGTTCAAATTCTAACTCTAGCAAGAGACTCGAACCGGTGGGAGGGAGATCTATTTCATTTTTACACAAGCTTGAAATAGACAATAACTGTGCTTGAGGGGGCCCATCTTATTTTTTAACGAGCTTGAAATGGAATAAAACTATGCTCAAGGGGGCCCATCTTATTTTTTAACAAGCTTGAAATGGAATAAAACTATGCTCGAGGGGGCCCATCTTATTTTTTAACGAGCTTGAAATGGAATAAAACTATGCTCGAGGGGGGCCATCTTATTTTTTAACGAGCTTGAAATGGAATAAAACTATGCTCGAGGGGGCCCATCTTATTTTTTAACGAGCTTGAAATGGAATAAAACTATGCTCGAGGGGGCCCATCTTATTTTTTAACGAGCTTGAAATGGAATAAAATTATGCTCGAGTGGATGGTTTCATTTTTGTGCAAGCTTGAAACCAAAGATAAACTATGCTAGAGGGGTCTATCTCATTTTTTAACGAGCTTGAAATAGAATAAAACCATGCTCCAATGGATTGGTTTCATTTTTATGCAAGCTTGAAACCAAAGGGAAACTATGCTATAGTGTTCGGTTTCATTTTTTAACGAGCTTGAAACATAACATAAACCATGCTCGTAGGAACCTATTTCATTTTTTAACGAGCTTGACATAGAACGGGAACTATGCTCATGTGAAATGGTTTCATTTTTATGCAAGCTTGAAATCAAAGAAAAACTTTGCTTGAAGGTTGGTTTCATTTTTTAACGAGCTTGAAACAGAACATAAACTATGCTCGTAGGAACCTATTTCATTTTTTAACGAGCTTGACATAGAAAGGGAACTATGCTTATAGGAAATGGTTTCATTTTTATGCAAGCTTGAAATCAAAGAGAAACTTTGCTTGAAGGTTGGTTTCATTTTTTAATGAGCTTGAAACAAAACATAAACTATGCTCGTAGCCCCCATCCTCAAGGGGAAGAAACCACTAAAACATGTGGAACATTCAAGGAAGTCTGATGACTAGGAGTCATATGATGAGTGGGTGTCACGAAGGAAAGCTGATCAATGGTCACAATATTCCCATGATGAGGAAAATACATCACTCGAAAGAGCGTGGACATTACAGCTTTCATAACATAGACAAAATCACGTCCAAGGAGCATATTGAAATCTAAAGGACCTTGGACAACCATGACATCAACATAAATAGTTTTACCTCTCAACGTGATAGGTAACTGCGGGAGAATCCCTAAAGGTCTAGTAGGCCTTCTATTAAAATCCAAAATCTGGTCAGTTACTGTCACAAGCTGAGGAGAACCTATAGCTTGCCACGCGGTTGAGGATAAAATACTAACAGAAGCTCCCTCATCAACTATCGTACGAAATATTTCTTTATCGAAAACTCCTATAGATATTTGAAAAGGAATACTCGAAGGAAGACGAGATTCTGTTAGACCATTCCAATCAAAGGAAATGACCTTAGTACTTGGAGGGGGTCCTGTAGAAATGGATAGGGTTTCCCCTTGCCTAGGACATTCGGAACTGACTAGGAAAACATCAGCGGTTTCCAATTCACTCTCACTTGGAAGATAAGAATGAGACGAAGATTGTGTCATGGTGACTGCTTCAGTCTGGACTTTCTCCAATGAAAGAGTGGGATCAAGTGGAGATGATAGTGACTCGATCACTTCACTCTCGGAAGGAATAGTGGGAACAATTACACATGAAATTGAATTGATCACTTGGTTAACCAGTGGGGGATCGAGGGACAAATTACTATCAGTTGTTGGAAGAACCTGTTGAGAACTAGTAATATCTTCCAACCATCATGAAGCTTCATCCATGCTTGGACAAAGGTAAGTACGATGCAAGCCCTTGCATATCCAGCAAGGGTCTGCAACTCTACCCTTCCGACATGTCACCAATGGGTCACTGGTCGAGGGAGTATCATCAACATGATGGTCAGAGGTTGACGATACAAGCGGTTCGGGGTTTTTAGACCACACTTGTGACACACGGGAAAGACCGGGACAATTCTTGAGAAGGTGATTACCCTTGCAAAGTTTGCAAGGGAACTTTGGCTTACGAGGTGTTCTCATAGAATGAGTGCCATCAGAGGCAGATGGTTGACGCGTGGTCTCTTTATTAACCTTCTTCTTCTTAATCTTCCCTTTCTTCTTCTTCACACCCGCCTTCTTACTAACATCAGAGTTTTTAGTAGTTGAAGAGGAAGAGATGGAAGCCGATTCAACTTTCGATGGAGAAGGAGAAGGGTCACCATGAGATCAATGCTCATGTGGTGAAGGACCTAGGTTCGACACAATTGGTGCACTTAGTGTAACCGGATTGGAGAATAACCATACTGGTAATCCTATCATCAATCCAGGAAGACTCAACGTAGCCATAAAGGGAGGACCAACATTTCCACAAGGGGGAATAAAAAATGGCATACCCTGGAAAGGGTCCCCTTAGTTGGTAGTCCCAGAAGAATATTCCATATTTAAACTTCCTAAGAGTCTCTAAAGTACTACACAAGTCAAGCACTACTCAAGTCTAAAAGCAACAAACAAACTATGTGAATAGGAGTGGATTCAAAGTCTGTAACCTCACAGGATTATCAAGGCATTGCAAACTGCTATATACTGCAGGGTCCAACAATATGACGCGACAAGGAGGATTGGGACCATACCCTTGCCTGCATACCCGATTACCTAGACAGTACGTGCGTGCTAATCTCCCCGAGTGCTGTTCTCGGTGTATTGCTTTGCCAAGACGGCCAAGTGGTTAACTCGGTTTTTTTCAGGAATCCTAATGGTGTCTCCCGATATACACAAGGTACGTGGGAGCTCAAATCCGTACTGGTGCTGTCTAATGCATAGTCGTTGGCATGAGACGTTCCCTTATGCGTGTCGAGTACGTGATACACCCTTTGATATACGCCAAGTACGGATTATGGTACTTGGTGGGTAAGTGAAGGAGCTCGATAGACTGATGTACGTGGAAGACTGCAATACCCCCGGACTACAGTGCTGGCAAATAATGACAGCTACCACGCTTAACAATGCCGGAACACGTCTCTAACTTACACACAAGTTTCTAAATGATTTTAACCTAAGATAGTGTTAACTTTATCTTGTACAGTTAGGTGAATGCATGAGGTGAGTACATAATCAGAAGCATAATGTAAGCCTCAACTACATGATAATGCACATTTTCCTTTCCTTTTCAATGAAAACTACTTAAGGTAGGGAGAGATTTTTCTTTCTTTCAAAACAAAAGTACTTAAGTAGTAGCAAAAAGAAGAATTCCTTCCTAAAGTGCAATAATTCTAACTTTCTACAATAATCAGCCAAAAAGCATAAAGAAAATGAAAGATGCAACTAATCTTAACAATGTATAAGACAAGATAATGAAGCACTTTCAATTTTCAAATGCATGTACCAAAAATGGAATTTGATAACTAAACACTTTTCATATTTATATATAGGAAGTGAGAGGATATCTACAACACTCTAATCTTTCGGAAATTCCCAAAGAAAAATGGCAAGCACCCAAACAACTCAAAGGCACTCAAGAGAGGCTCAAAATCTACCAAATGCAATAATTATAACTAATTTCTTATCTTTTTACACTTGAAAAAGACACATCTAATCTATGGAAAGAAGGATTCCACTAATGTTTCCAATCAAATGCAAGACAAAGGAAAGCATTTAACAGTCTTATCTAACTCAAATGCACACAAATCTGAAATGAATATTTTCTTCTTCTTATGAATGTCAGACCAAGAATTTCAAATGATCAAATTAAAGCAAGAAGAATACTTATGTTTTCCAATTTCATGAATATGGCAAAAGAGTGACAAAATCAAGCTTTTCTTTGAACTAAAGTGGAGACAAAGAATCAATCTTCCCCAAAAATGATTGAATAGCTCAGCATGTAAGGGAAACAAGATGCATAACCCAAGAAAGAGAGGCTCAAAAAGACATGGATATCCCACACTCTTCAAGTCTTTAAAACAAGCCAATCACGCTAAACCAAAAAATGATCTCAAAACCTTGAGATGGGTCAAAACGATTGAAGAATGCACGATTCATGGCCAAAAATAGAACCCATTTTGCTTAAAAATGCAAGCAAAACACTAGTTTTTACTCAAGGGGCCAAACATGAATCCAAAACTCAAAAGACCCCAAAAACCAATACAAATAAGCCAAACAAAACACTGCTGGACAAAAGGGTCTCTTCCTGGAAGGTACAGTGCAGAGGAGTCTGTACACAAACCAAAACTCAGATCAAAAATGGAGAAAAGGTGCCTGTATGGAAAAAAATGGCAAATCGGCGCACTCTGTGCTTATGCACAGTGCGACGTCGCAGTTCACTAGTGCGGGAAGTGCGACGACGTCACCGTATACCAATGGAACGGATGCGACGACATACTAACATGCAAATAACAGAGATCAAACACAACACAGTGTCGCTCTGGGTACACTGACCAGGTGCGACAGGCGAGATCTAAGTCCAAAAATGAACCAATTCTCCAGATAATGAGCATAAAAGGGTTTGCCAATGAGAAGTACAAAATCAAAGCAAGGTAATTAGACTCTTCAAAGTGAAGATCTGATGGTGAAAGGGCTTAAGAAGAAAATGGCCAAAGAGATGGCTTGGAAAAGCAATCAACTGAAACTGACATTCAGATTGAAAACGAAAACTATGATCATTCCCCAACGGAGTCACCAAATTTGTTAACGGACAATCTACCAAAGACGAATCTAAGGCGTGATCTCCCTAGCTCAATGCAAGTCTAGAACAAATCAAACATAAATATAGATCTACTTTCCTAGATCAATAGAAGTGCAAACTAGTGGATAGATAACTTACCTTAGATTTGCAGATCCCTTTGCTCTTTGTTGATCCAATGCTCCAGCGTCGTCAGATCTCCAGCTGCAAGACCCTATTGAACATATAGATACTAACAAACAGTAAAAGCATACATTTCATATGATTGACCTAAGTTAATAGTTAAGGAAGAAAACTCTAAACATCATCATCAATGAGACAACAGTTTATGGAAAGAGATTATATTAACTGTATAAAAATGGGAATTACATAGAAAGGATGAAGCTACAACCAAAGCCTCACCATTGCATCCTCCATCCAACATGTCCAAGCCAAACCTCCAAGATGGTACAAGCTTCCCAATCACCAATATGGGTTCTACCAGCAAAAGGGTACCGTAGACCTTCCCCCCTCTCATGGAGAGAGTGGGTGTTTATATAGGGCTAAAGAGATAGGCTAGGTTGAGGATTAAGGGGAGATGGTTAAGGGATCTTTCCATAAGGTTAGGAACCGAAATGCCACCTCACCTAGAAACTAGGGATAGGCCTCCACATCACTCATCTTCGAGAATGGGCTTTAGGATACTTTTTATCTAAATAACTGACATCGTCGTAGGTTGCATTAGGACAACCTACGATGTCGCATTTTGCACAATGGTAGACTGCGATGACCTTGAAAAGTAGGTCAGTTAAGCCCTCCAGTCATGGGAAACTTCAGGGATGTGTTTTTACTCTAAAATGAGTTTAGGTATAATAGCAAAGAGTTTAAACAATGGTCAAGATGACGAAATTATCACAACGGTCATGATGACAACACTTGGTCATAATGATGGTACCTGCAACGGTCATGGTGATGACACTAGGTCAGGATGACGACTCTTGCAACAGTTGCGACACTTGCGACACTTACACAAGGGTGCGACATTTTTGTGTAACATATACCATGCCCCATGTTCCCAAAAGAAAATGATTTATGAGTGAGGGCAATGAAGAAGAATTTAAGAATGTGCCTATGTGGTTAAAGATATGGAGGTCAATGATTCCAATAAAATACTGACTTTTTCTTTAGTTGAAATGATTGAAAGTAGATTAATATTTGAATATGAAGTTGACTACATATGAGTACTACTCTGAATTTCTATTGTGATAAATATGATAAGGATCCCCAGATGTTACACTTGGGAAAGATCAAAATGAAAAATAAAAGGATGTTGGAAAATAGAGCATTGAATTGGATGTTAAGGGATTGAATCCCTCTGGAGTATTGAAATTTCATCTAGTTATTAGGGATTCATTGACCCATTCTATGAATAAATCAGAATTGGATAATGCCATACGTAGCTGAAAACTTACTAAACTAGAGGATGCTATGAATCCATATCTATTATTTACACGAACTTTAATTACTAGTGGACATGATGAATACCTTGAGGAAGCACCTAAAGGCCCTCAAAGGAAAGAAGGGCCTTAGAATTATTGATTGGAGTAAGAAAAAATGTTGCTAATAATTTTGAGGATAGGATGAGTTTATTATTTGAGTTGTAGGAGATCACTGACAAGGCTTCTATAATTATTGAAAGAATATACTCATTGAGGGAATATGATTGATACTTGTGATATACTGGAAGAAAGAAATTTTTTTTAAGTAGTTGTTGTTATTAAATATTTGGAGTGTTCATCCCTTGTGAATAATAAGAGATTGATTTCAAAAGAATAGGCATAAGTAGATTTGAAGAAAGCTAAATAACCCCTTAGTTCATAGTTTGATAGTCTCACAAGTTTTCCTAAAGTGAGATAAGGAAATGGTTGGAGGAGTTTGTTACTGACAATGTGGAGCATTCAGTTGTTTCTCACCAACAATGATGGGAATTAAAATAAATCGAGATTGATTTATTTCCTCTTAGAGTAAAAGAAGAAATTAATTTGGGCCCATTGTGAGAATATTTTGAGTTATGGGTAAATAAAGCGATGGAGTTGATAACTATTGTATCGTCAAGTTCATGATGCAAGAGACATGCAATTTCTAAAGACAATTATTATAGTTAGGTTTTATGAATTCCAAGAACATTCTATTTAATGAATTTTCTCCAAATAAGAAGGTTCAAATACTAACAAATTCCTCTATTTCATAAGTATACACTATCATATTTTCCCATTTTCTTTCCTTGCTTGCAAATTAGTTTCTCATCCAACCTTTGTGTTTCATAAGATCTAGCATTAACGTTGAGTTTTGATTTTCATCCTTGTTTCTTCCAAGCTTTCATTTACGATTCATAGGATCCCCATTCTATCCTAAAGTAGTTGAACACTTTGATTTCAGTTGTATAGTTAGGTTATATGAGTTTTGTATTTTCATTGGAAAACTTTATTTCTAACAATGGGAAAATTTTATTTTGGGATTTAATTATTGGGTATTTAATCAAATTGTGCAAAATATTATCTAGGAGCATTTTTATTTTTATGATTTTAGACTTATTTGATGAAGCATAAATACTGAGCACATGCTTCCTTATAAATCTTTACAATATTTATAGTTGAAATCATCTAAAGTTTTGTAAAATGATTCCTTTTTATTTGTGTGTTTTCTTGTCATGTGATATATTGTGTTATCTCCTTCTCATATATGATATAGAGGCATTCGTGTTCAATTAAGGAATTCATTTTCTTGTTACTATAATATTTTCTCTTATTTATTTATTTTTTGAGTTGCTATGTCCAGTCTCAGGAAGAGTTGTTCTTGAATGAGAAAAATCATTTGTTAAAGAACCATTATTTATAAAAAAAAATGATAAAATATTTAGGAGCTTGTTTCCTAGCATTCTCCCTCCTCGTTGTCCCAGAAAATGAAGAAGCATTATTTAGACATAAAAGTGTACAACCTCTATAAAAATGGAGGGTCTCTTTGTTCCCCATGAAAATACCCTCAATGTTGATATTTTCCTCTTGGAGGGAATAGTGATCAACACCAATTTATCCTTTGGAGTAGTGATACTCTTCACTCTTCAAATGGATTTACTTAAAACCCAATGTTATTTTGCATCATTTTTAGCCCTTCCCCAAGAACTCGGGAAGGTGCATTGTTATACTAGATGTCACTCTATGCATAATGTTGGCATGACCGTTCCCTAAAATGTAACCTTGTGGGCCTATTTGACTGGCCAAACTTGTCCCTCCACTTAAATTGGAATAAAAAATCACTACTACACTTCCATTGCTACATGTAGTCCTACTTGCACTCAATTATTGATGGAATACCCCCAATTTTGATCCCTTTGGATTATGAATGTATATGTAATAATAAAATGGTTGTAATCCAAGAACGTATGTGAATTGTAAATGTATATTGATTTATAATATAAATATATCACGTGCTATAGGAGAAGAAGGACAAGAATGGAAGGCTATGAGTCCATTAGAGGGGAAAGAAAATGGGCTTCCTTAACCTATCTTAAGTCCCTTAACCTTATTTTATCAACTTTATTATTTTATTAATGAAAAAAAGATGAAATAATATAATTTAATTTATATCCTAAGTTCCTTGACCTTGATTTATGATTATTGTTATCCTTGGGATTAGTGGTCAAAGAGAGACACATGGACTTCTTATGAAGGTACGTGGTCTCTCCTTTGCATGCAAATATAATCCATCAATTTTGGGCATGCAAGTGATTATTCATACATTCATTCTTTGTGTAGCATGAGTTCTAGGATTTCATTTCCATAGTTTTACATCCATACTAATTATGAAGAATTACAACCATGAGATTATGGGGAAAATATGACTATGTACATAGGAAATTGCAGTGATTTGGAGAAATTAATTACAATTGATAATCCCTAGAATCCTAGCATAGATATTTATTGGCCAACCTATCTTGGATCCATGGAGGGAAAATGATATCCCAAGAGACTTCTTATCAGAGAAGGGGATATCATTACTTGGGTTGAGTGGGATGAGGGTAAATAGGGATGGTAGAATGGGATTGTTGTAGAGAAAATTTGAGGTGATAATTCTAGGAAATGGTATGTGTGAGAGGAATTAGAGTCCATTCATAGGAATTCCGCCCTGGTGGATTCCTAGCCTTGGCTTGGGGTTGGACTCTTATAGATAAAAAAAAATGTAACATAAAACCTATGGTTAGGGTGGAACAACCTTCTTCCACAACCAGTTGGTGAATTACTAGATAGACAAGTGTTTCTATTAGTGTGCTTATTATGAATATGGAATGCTAAAATTGTATTATAAATTTTATTACTTTCTAGTTTATTCAATTATGAATGCATGTACTGGCATGAAATTATATTTATGGGTTCATAAATTGAAAACATGGTTTAATTAAGCTTGCATAATTTTATTAGTGTGCATGTATTCCTTAATTTGTTTATTATCATACCATTGAGGTTACAAAATAGTATTAGAAAAAATAAATTTAGTGGTATTATGGTGATTATGAAGTACCCTATGGCCTCAACATTGAATAGAGTTTTCTAGGTATGTGACAATCAACCACTATTATTCTTTGAACTACTATTTAGGGTTTCTTTTAAATAACAACTAGAAGAAAAATTAAAAAATACCTTAGTTTTCTCAAGATGTGTACAAGGTGGTGACTATTATGGACTAGCTCCACTACCTTTAGATCATACCATATTTTCTATGTGTCCTTATTCTTGTTCAAACAACCAAAATACATTTTCAAGCATCTCTTCCACTTGCATCTTGACAATCATTCCCTTCTCTGTAGATTAATCATAATTCTCCTTAATGTGGCTTCCCATTGTACCATTCCCGATCTGTCTAATTCAACATATTTTCTTATTTTTCTCAATTCTTTTGTGGGATCCTCCAAATATCTAGATGTCTCTCCCTCATCCATTCCACCCCCTACACTCTCTTCAGCTACCAATTCTCATTTCCAATTTTCTTAATATGCATAGTAGGTGGTGATTGTTTTGGACTAGCTCCACTACCTTTATGTCATACCATGTCAACTACTCATCCTACTTCTTTTTCAAAAATATGGAACACGTCGTCAAGTGTATATTCCCCTTGTGGCTCAATGATTGTGCCCTTCTTTGTAGGTTGGTCAAAATTCTCCTTGGACATAAATTCACACTATACTCTCTTCAATCTCTCTGACTAAACATGTTCACCTTCCTGCCTCACTTCTTTCATTGGATCCTCCAACTCTTTAGAATATCCACTCCCTAGACTCTCTTTAGTAACTAATCCCCATTCTCTCAACTAATGACTAACTTTCTCTCATTTCCACAACCCTTCCAACTCCTTCAATTGCAATTCTATACTTCCTTCTCTATAAATAATTATGTTCACTGCTACTGGTCTTTGGAAAACCACCCACATTTTGTTCAGCTAACACTTCTCAGTTATTATGTTTTTCTTTGAATATTGCTCTACCATCTCTAGAACATGTGCTTCCTCCATGGCACCTTCCTCCATCAATTATTCATTCTCACCAAATCTAGTCCAAGTCACCCATGAATGCAAGTGCTTATCCTTCCATAGTTGGATCTAGGTAAAAAAACATGTAGCATTTTTCCACCAAAAAAATGTTTACCCATGTTGTGATTGTTAAATATATAGCATCATGAGACATTCTCCAAACAAATCTTGTGTAGGAAAGATTGATCCTCTCGTATAGAGGTGAGCACTTTGATTTCCTTCTGTGTAAAGGTTATTCCTCCCGTATAGAGGTAATTGATCAAAGTAATGATGTTGTAAATTCTTGTTGGACAAGGCTCTGGACTTCTGTGTCAAGTCATGATTCTCATGTGAACTTTCTATATAAAGATATCCATGAGATGGACCTCCCGTACTATAGAGGTGGAACTTTCGTATAAAGGTCATGCTTTACCTGTTAAAAGCATTTAATGTTGTGTGATGTATTATTAACCATGATCACCATTTGCTATTAAGTATCCTTTAGAGATTGATCACCTCTAAAGTGAATTACTTTATCATATGATCATTTGTTCTGGAATAATATAATATGATCACAACATCCAATTATTCTTCTTAGTATAATGTAATGTGATGGATAATTAAAGTTAGCACATATTGACCATGCAATAAGAGATAAATAAATAAAATATAAAGCATAGATATCAAGATAATTCAAAATTTACCATATAAACACTTCAGCTAATTAAAGAGAACTCGAATTGTTAAAGCTTCAGTTAAGTATCAATGCTTCAATTAAAGCATCAGTTAAAGATATGCCTCAGTTAACTAAAGAAATCACAATGGTCACTTCAAGTAAATCAATCATCATGATTTTAGTTAACTAAGTGTTAAATAAGAAGGAATAGTTAACTAAAGTGTTTTCACTTTAGTTAAACTAAAAGACAACAATTCAGTTAAAGAGAGTTAACTAAGTGACAACAAAGAAGATCTAGTGAACTAAGTGTTATTGCATGACGACACTTATGTTAAACTAAAAGATGACACATGAGTTGTGACACTTGCGTGTCGACACTTAAGTTAGCCACCTAACTAAGTGGAAAAGCTTTCAGTTAAGAGGTGAGTTTATACTAAGTGATATCTCAGTGAAATAAAGCACTGCATGAGAAGTGAGGAGCACCTCTGCATGCAAGATTAATACATCCAGTTTGAGGGAGAGTTCGTCCTGAATTCAAAAGTTAAAAATAGAAGAGAAGAATGTATAAATATGTTATATGGGATTGATGAATCTAATGTGAAGTGAATTATCTTCTCCTTTGAAGGAAAGGCACTTCTCTTTGTGTGCAGGATATTATTATTGAAGGCAAGGAGCTTCTCTAATTGATCTCTCTGTTAAATTTTGAGCATTAATTCACAATACTCTTGGATCTTTACTGAGAGAATAACATATACAGTATATCAATGCATAACAATCACAATAATCATGACAAGCATCACAAGAATCAAAAGCATGAGAGACAAGAGACACAGAGTTTCCGTGGGGAAAACCCTAAGGTGAAAAACCCCACAACTTCCTCAGAGATAGAGAGAGCAATGGCTCAACCAAAGTACAACCAAAATACACTTGAGATAGTCTCCTAGAGCAGATGATCCTCCTCCTCACTAGTGTGCCACTTTCTGAGTGAGAGAAGTGTGTCTTTCCGAATGATCTAAATAGAGATCTCCCGATCTCTATTTATACTTAACCTGTTTCCCCAGTGACCTTATGGGGCCGACTTGTCTATCTAGATACATCCACAATATAATATATATTTTAGGGCCGACCCCACACATGGTGGTCTAATAACCCATCGGTAAGTACACACACTTGCGACACTTGTCAATCCACATGACGACACTTCCTTATAGAGGAATAACACATCTCTTATAAAGGTACAATAAATATATATGAAATACATAGATGAAATACATTCTGAAGTTACATATACATCAACACTCCCTCTTAACTAGGAAGGTATTTCTCGACAAAGTTCTTCTAGACAAGTCTTCTTCTCAGGATCATCGTCATCGATGCATCGTCATCATCATCGTCACTACTGCTGCTATCTCAACCAATATCTAACTCTACTCGTCATAGGAAGTTCTACAGAGCCAGTCCTTTTTCATACTAGATGTAGGCCCACCACCTGCAGGTCTTCATCATCTGTGCGAACGGTCTGATAGAGGTGGCCTCTCAGGACTAATTTTATGTGCGGATGCAATACCAGAAAGAGTATCCCAGGAACATTTATGTGCCTAAGCACGACCGGCAAGATCTCCCAGGACTGATTACATGCATCTCCTCCACAATACCTTTAAAGAGCATCCCAGGAACATTTATGTGCTGCAGCATAACCGGCAAGATCTCTAAAGAGCATCCCAGGACTTATTACGAGCATACAGCTCAACCTATCGGACCTCCAGGACTGATTACATGTGGATAGAAGAAACCTATAAAGAGCATCCCAGGAACATTTATGTGTCACAGCACAACCGGTAATATCTCTAAAGAGCATCCCAGGACTAATTACGAGCACACAGCTCAACCTCTCGAATCTCCAGGACTGATTACATGTCTCCATAGTAATAACTCATCCCAGGATTGATTACGAGCACACAGCTCAACCTATTGGATATCTGAGGACTGATTACATACTACATAGCAATACTGGAAAGAGTACCCTAGGAACATTTATGCACCATAGCACGACTGGCAACATCTCCCAGGACTGATTACATGCTATTTGCACAACTTGCCACATATCATCTTTGACCTCCAAGTATCAACCTGTTACTCATGATCCAACGGATCATCATCGCACGAGGCATCATCCTGATGCCCATGATCATACTGATAATCATCACTTGCACCATCCTAGTACATATCATCTGGAGCAACATCCTGAAGCTCATCATCATGATCAACCTAATCATACAATGCATCCACCTGATGCACACCAAGTATCTACCTGATACATATCATCATGCATGATCCATCTGATCATACAGTGTATCCACCTGATACAAATACAAATACATGATACATATCCACATACATGATCTACCTGATCATACAATGTATCCACCTGATACATATACAGATACATGGTCCAAGCATCCAACATGATGCATATACAAATACATACAAATGATCCAACCGATGATATCCATCATCCAACATGATGCGTACATACACATAAATATAAATGATCCAACTGATCATATCTAGCATCAACACAATGCATACGTACATACAAATATAAATGATCCAACTGATCATATCCAGCATCAACACGATGCGTACATACATACAAATGATCCAACTGATCATATCCAGCATCAACACGATGCGTACATACATACAAATGATCCAACTGATCATATCCAGCATCCAACATGATCCATATACAAAGCAGTAACTGGAGCATCATCCTGATGCTAACCACCCAGCGCTTACATCCACAGCCATGTGAAGGATCCTCCTTCCAACATGCTTGGAATGGCTTCAGCAAATGTGTCCATCACTTCTTCCTCGAAGTGTCGTTGATCTAAAGAACACCAAGCCTCTCCTTGAAGTACTCAAACTTCACCCTGGCTAGTGGCTTCGTCAGCAAATCTGCAATCTGCTCATCCGTCGCAACATACAGGAGCTTCACGGCTCCTCTCTGCACCATATCCCTGATATAGTGATATTTGATCTCTATGTGTTTCGACCTGTCATGAAACACTGGGTTCTCATACAGCTTCACACAACTCTGGTTATCACAAAAGATACCAATAGCATCCAACGGGAGATCAAATAACTCAGACAGTAGCTTCCGTAGCCATACTGCCTCACAACTAGCTGAACAGGCTGCAACATACTCTGCCTCAGTTGTACTCAGTGCTACGCAGGACTTCTTCCTGCTAAACCAAGAAATCACACCTGATCCCATACTGAAGTAGCACCCAGATGTGTTCTTCCTATCTACAGCACTGCCAGCCCAATCTGAATCAACATAACCCTGCAGGTTAAACTTTTGATTCGCTTCATACTTGAGCCCATAATCCACTGTACCCTTCAGGTATCTCAGAACATGCTTTACAGCAACCAGGTGAACACTCCTCGGATCCTTCAAAAACTAGCTCAATGTGTTCACAGCAAAGCAAATATCTAGTCTCGTGTTCGTCAGGTACATCAAGGACCCAATCATCTGACGATACATAGAGACATCAACTGGCTCAGATTAAGCATCACATAGATGCTTTAGATTTGATGCCATGGGTGTGGCCATGGACTTGCAATCCATCATCCCGAATCTCTTCAGAATATCTACTGTGTACTTCCCTTGACCAAGGAAGATCCCACCTGAATTCTGCCACACCTCCATACCTGGGAAATAATGCATCATTCCCAAATCTTTCATATCAAACTCAGCAGCAAGCTTCCTCTTAGTATCTGCAATCAATCTGTCATCTCCTGTTACAAATAAGTCATCCACATACAGGAGTAGAATCACAGGATTCCCTTCCTCAACCTTGTAGTAGAGGTTAGAATCTGCTTTACTCTTGGTAAAGCCCAAGCTAGATAGGAAACTGTCCATCCTACCATACCAAGTTCTGGGAGCTTGCTTCAAGCCATACAAGGCTTTCTTCAATTTGCACACATATGACTCCCTGTCGTGTATTTCAAAACTGAGTGGCTACTCCACGTATACTTCCTCTTCAACTACACCATTCAAGAAAGCATTCTTGACATCCATCTGATGTATTTTCCATTTCATTGTTGCAGCCAGGGAAAGTACTATTCTGATGGAAGTATACCTAGCTATAGGTGCAAAAGTTTCTTCATAATCTATTCCCTCTTTCTGAGAGAAGCCATGAGCTACGAATCTTTCTTTGTATTTCTCTACACTGCCATCTGCAGCATGCTTGATTTTGTAGATCCATTTGGAAGTCACAACAGACTTCTCTTTAGGTCTTGGGACAACATCCCAAACATCATTCTAAATTATTGATTGGTATTCCTAAACCATGGCATCCTTCCATTCTTTCTTTTCCACTGCTTCTTCATAACTGGAAGGTTCTTTGTTCATAATGTCACAGAGTAAAGCAACATAGCTGGTATGTGATTTGGTTCTCTTCTTTGCTCTGTGTTCTTCTTCTGGAATGCCAAATCTTTCTGCATCTTGAATGAGCTCTCTAGCCCATGCAGGTTTCCTCTTGTGAGAGTTATCCTCACGGGGTGGATCTATAGGTTCTTACGGATCTTCAAACTCATGAACAACTTCTGGAATTTCTTCAGTCATGGTAGTGTCTTGAAATCTAGTTTCCTTAGGTTCTTCATAAGCTTCAATAGGTGCCTTCCTTGATTTGATGAATGCTGAGTTTTCATCAAATGTTACATCCCTGCTGACATCAATCTTCTTGAACCCTGGAAAGTATATTCTGTAAGCGTTCAAGCTTTCACTGTAACCCACAAAGATACCCTTCTTTCCTGAAGGATCTAGTTTGGTCCTATTTTCCTTTGGGACATGAGTGTATACTGGAAAACCAAATATTCTGAGATGGCTGACTTCAGGTTTCTTACCAGAAAAGACCTCTTCTGGTGTCTTGTTGTCCAATATCTTGTGGGGTGTTCTGTTCTGCACATATATAGCTGTTCTAGCTGCTTCTGCCCATAGATGCATAGGTAGATCGTGGTCATGCAGCATTGCCCTTGCTGCTTCCATGATTGTTCTATTCTTCCTTTCTTCAAATCCATTTTTTTGAGGATTATAAGGAGCAGTCAACTCCCTCTTAATCCATGAATCACTGCAAAGCTTCTTGAAGTCACCTGAGGTGAATTCTCCACCATTGTTGGATCTGAATGTTCTGATCTTTTTGTCAGTTTGATTCTCCATCGAGGTTTTGAATTCCTTGAACTTATCAAACACCTCATCTTTGTTTTTCAAGAAGTATACCCAAGTCTTCCTGGAGAAGTCATCAATAAATGAGACATAGTAAACATACCCACTTAGAGAACTGGATGACATAGGACCACATACATCTGAGTGGATGATTTCCAGGATATCTTTTGCCTTGCTTTCACTGCTTGGGAAAGCCTTCTTAATATTCTTACCTTTTGCACATCCTTTGCAAACACCTTCATGTTTGGTCTTGATTTCAGGAAGACCCTCTATAGCCTTGCTTGCAATTGGAAGTGCCCTATAGTGCATATGAGCAAGTCTTCTATGCCAAAGTTCACTTGGCTCCATGGATTCATGCACCATTGCATGTTCAGGTTGTCCTTTTAATTTATACAAACCTCCCTCTTGCTATCCAATCACAACTGCATCATCTATGGTCTTTCCCTTTTGCCACATTAGGACTTGGCCATCCACAAATGCAACCTCATACCTTTTGTATCCAATGCAGAGATGGAGAGTAAGTTCTTCTTGAGCCCAGGTACATAAAGGACTTCTTTCATCTTCAAAGATTTTCCAGAATCTACTTTGTAGGAGGCTTCACCACTTCCTTTGATGGGATATTGATAATCATCCCCAAGTTTCACTTTATGGGGAGATTCATGTTCAGATAGATTTACAAAGGATTCTTTAAACCCAATCATGTGTTTTGAAGGCCCACTGTCAATTAACCAATCATTAGCACCATGGGAGATAGTACCTGTGAGAGCAGAGATTAGAACATACTCTTCTTCACTTGATGAGTCATCATTACTATCATCACTTTCTGCCCTAGCCTTCTTCTTTGGAGGTTCATCATCTTCGGCAGCATGAGCATGCTACCTTCTTTTGTTACCCTTCTTCTTCTTGCTGGAGTTGTCGTTGTTGTGTTTGTCCCTTTTGTTCTTGGGACATTCTGAAGTAAAGTGACCCTTCTCATTACAAGTGAAACACCTTAGATCTTTCTTGTCTTTGTGAAAATGATGAGAAGATTTCTTCTTGTGATGGGATGGCTCCCTCTTGAACTTGCCCTTCTTAGTGTGAGCTGTGAGAGCTTGATCTTCATTTCGCATCTTCTCTTCTCTTGCCACAAGCCTTGATTCTTCTTGAGAACATTCCTCCCATAATCTGCTGAAGGAGATTAACTTCTTTCTGGCATAGATCCCCTGGATAAAAGAGTCCCATGACCTAGGTAGGCCATTCAAAGTAGTCATAACAATTTCACCATTCTCCACCATTTCATCTACAACTTCAAGTTGTTCCTTGGTCTGAGAGACCTTGGAGAAATAGGATTGAATGGTTTCTCCATTCGACATCTTGACCCCTTTCAATTGATTCCGCAAGTTCATCTTCTAATTTATGTTCTTTCCTTCAAATGGCTTGGTCAAAGAGTCAAACATAGCCTTGGGTGTCTTTAGAGAAGGCACATGGGGTATGAGATGGTCTTTGATAGAATCGGCAATGATTCTCTTTGCCTTGACCAAGTTCGTCTTATAAAATACCTTAGCCTCTTCATCCTTTGGGATAGGGATGTCTTCTTTTATATACGAGTCCAACTCATTCCCTTCCAGGATTAACCCAATCCTATACTTCCAAGTTTGGAAGTTATCAGCCCCTTCAAGCTTATCCTCAAGCTTGGTGTGGTGAGACATCTTAAAGAGTACTTCAAATGAAATAGAAAAGATTTAGGTCTTACCACTTGAAATGCTGAAAACTGGATCTGGTCCCAGATTAGGGTTTGTCGAAAAAACCCTAAAAATTCAAAATGTGAATTTCAACTTTCTGAAAGGATAGAAAGATGCGCCTTGATGAGCTAATCATCCTGGTGTATTCAGAATTTGAGATCAGCAAAGCTTTACCCTTCAGATTTTCCTTTTTGCCCTCTCGGGTTCACTAAGGAGAGCCCTGAATTAGGGTTTGCATTTCCCAAAGATCTACCCAGCCAAAAATCTCGATCGAAATCTATAAACTTCGATTTTTGCAATGAGCTTCCAGCTATGGCTTCAGATTTCAGAAATTCCTATTTTTGTGGAAACCCTAATTTTTAGGGCCAAATCTGAAAATGCTCAGAATTGAATTCTGATTGGACAGATAGATTCTCCTTGATGCGTAGAGTCAATCTACTATACTACGTTTCCAAAAACTATGGAGAGAAACCCAATAAACAAGAAACTCAAGTTTCCGTCACTGCAAAATGTCTTCTTCTTAGGTTAGCTCTGATACCATGTTAAATTTTGAGCATTAATTCACAATACTCTTGGATCTTTACTGAGAGAATAACATATACAGTATATCAATGCATACCAATCACAATAATCATGACAAGCATCACAAGAATCAAAAGCATGAGAGACAAGAGACACAGAGTTTCCGTGGGGAAAAATGTAAGGTGAAAAACCCCACAACTTCCTCAGAGATAGAGAGAGCAATGGCTCAACCAAAGTACAACCAAAATACACTTGAGATAGTCTCCTAGGGCAGATGATCCTCCTCCTCACTAGTGTGCCACTTTCTGAGTGAGAGAAGTGTGTCTTTCCGAATGATCCAAATAGAGATCTCCCGATCTCTATTTATACTTAACCTGTTTCCTCAGTGACCTTATGGGGCCGACTTGTCTATCTAGATACATCCATAATATAATATATATTTTAGGGCCGACCCCACACATGGTGGTCTAATAACCCATCGGTAAGTACACACACTTGCGACACTTGTCAATCCACATGACGACACTTCCTTATAGAGGAATAACACATCTCTTATAAGGGTACAATAAATATATATGAAATACATAGATGAAATACATTCCAAAGTTACATATACATCAACACTCTCTTCTCTATTGCTTTTGTATATTCACCAAGAGTGTTTGGTGATCTCTTATCTTCCGAAATCAATCTACTACATTGTAAAAGAAAGCATTCTCTGTTATCCATTATATTATACTGAGAAGAATTGTTCGGATTTTTGGTCTCATAGTTTTGAGGATTTTCCCCAGGGTATATATTGTGTTATGGTTGTATGAATTTCATGTGATTGAATTGTCTCATTGCTTCAAGTTTCTACATCCAAAATAATTAAAGATCAAAGATCAACCAAATATTAACATGGTATCGGAGCTTAGTTTTGCATGCCAGCTAGAGCCTATTTATATCCTGAGAAGTTGAGCACATGATTGAAGACTATGGCTTCAATCTCTATACGACTAGAAGACCGTCTTGAGGGCACCTCAAACTTCAACATTTGGAAGGCTAGGATTCTCAACATCCTAGAGGAATATGACTTGGATTCCTACGTATCCACTGTGGTGGAGGATCCTACATCTAATACATGATGCATAAACTTCAAGAAGAATCAAGATAAGGCCAAGTGTATCATCTATGATTTGGTAAAAGATAACTTGATGCACGTGATCACGCCGCTAAAGACTGTGAAAGAATGTTATGATACATTGACTAATCTATATGAGAACACTAGGTCTTTTAAACCCAAAATCCAATGGCATAGATGTTCGATTTTTGACATCATGTTGTCGACCATCTGACAAGAACCGTCTTTTTTTAATGTTGGTTGCACGTCATCGGATATCCGACAACAAAAAAGGATGTCGGATATCTGACATCCTCCAGTCGGATATCTGACCGCTCCTGTTTTCCCATTCCCATCGGATATCCGACATCTTATAGTTAGACATATGACAGTATATCATGCCCAAGAAGGTTGGATATCTGACAGTAATCTCTTTATAATCCGACATCTTACAGTCAGATATCCGACAGTATATCATGCCCAAGAAGGTCGGATATCCGACAGTAATCTCTTTATAATCCGACAATATATTATAGTCGGATATCCAATAGTATATCATGCCCGAGAAGGTCAGATATCCGACAGTAATCTCTTTATAATCAGTCAGATATCCAACATTCTCTGCATAGAAAAATTCCAATATTCGATGCCTTTAGCCGTCGGTTGTATGGAAAAGGCGTCGGATTGTTTGTAAGGATATGTCGGATATCTAACGTCCTTTCCATAAAAAAAAGTCCAAAATCTGACGCCTTTAGCCATTGGTTGTATGAAAAAAGGCATTGAACTGTTTGGGGGGATCGTCGGATATCTAACAGAGTTTTTATATTTAAAAAAAAAACAAAAACCTCCAAGGTGGTGCATGGAACCTCCCAATTGGCGAGAGTTACAAACTTGTGCACAGGTATGAATTGGGTCCCACTAGTCACAAAGAATCATCTTTGTGACTAGTGGGACCCAATTCATACGTGTGCACAAGTTTGTAACTCTCACCAATTGGGAGGTTCCATGCACCACCTTGGAGGTTTTTGTTTTATTGTGATTAAGGTCAATGGTGGTGAAGGATCCTAGAGAATTGATTACTTGCAGTAATTTCCAAGGCATCAACCTATGGCTTATATGTCTATATGTAAAAAAATGATCTATAGGATGTGTAACCCTCCATTTTGTATGGAAATCCACAAGTGATTCTGATCAAACTCTTTATGGGTTGAAACTGTCATGATTGTGGTGATTGAAAGTAATCCTAGGCATGTTGATGCAAAGGAAAGGCACTTTGAGGAACACTTGTGGAATGTTTTCACCTCCTAACATCTTTGACACTCAATCTTGGGACAATTTTGTGGGTAAAGCATTAATTTTGGGCCTAATTCCCACCATAAATCAATTATAGAAGTAATTCTTAGCACTTATTAGTCCTCAATCAACGTCCTCTTTCAAATTCAGGCATGATATGACGAAATTCACTTTGCAAAATAGCTGAGGATAAATCCACTTGAATTAGTTTTGTTTTCATTGAGTAGGTCTCATTTAGCAAACAAGTATTTATTTAAAGTGTCCTTCAAGTAACCAAACCACATAAAAGTATATTTATCATTTCATTCAAGTCATAGTTATCAAGAAACAGTTGGTCCTTTTAATACGAAGTTCAACAAAATGACTTGACAAAGAAAGAGGAGGTAGCAGTTGAGAACTTAGAAGTACTAATAAAAGGCCCAAAACAAACGCAAAGATCACATCAATACATGCCAACAAGAGAAAGACCAGCAATGTGACACCAAAATTGGTTATGAGGAGCAACCAAACATCACAACAAGCTCCAAGAAATTGTCAAAATTTAGATGACACGTGAGTGGGTTGTAGAAAGGCAGCACCGTAGTCATTCATTGAGTTCCTCTCTGTTTCAATAATAATTTAATATCCTCTACTGAACAGGTACAACCAAGTGAAGGTGGAAGCTCTTATGGCCCCTCCCCCCCTCACATCACTCTCAATTCCCCATACCCAATGCATGTACTTGAAAAAATAATTACGTGCAAATTTATGCATATTTTATCATAAACAAGCATCTACCATTCATTCAATAAAGGATAACATTCATTAAACCTTTGTTTCATTTAGTCAACACATTCATTCAATAAAAGATAACATTCAATAAACCATTCATTCATTTAGTGAACACATTAATTCAATAAAATCTAACACTCAATAAAGGTAACAGTTTACTACATTGAATCATTAAACCATTAAACCATTCATTCATTCATGAGACCAAAAATCATGGACGACATTTTATTATAAAAAATAATTAAACAGTATTTTTTCAGTCACTTGTTTTTAATTCTTTTTCTCTTTACAAAATATCTAATAAAATCATCTTCCGGATCTTCTCCTCCAGTTCTTGGTTCTTCATCAGCTTATAGTGATGTCTGCATCCTAGAGTGCTCGCTACGTGGATTTTTCGGCAAGGGGTTCGGATTTTCTGCAACAATGTGAAAATGTTGCATCGATATATTTTGCTATTGTAATGACAAGTATTTCATTTAAAAAAAGCATTACAAAGATGTCTTTTTACCTGTTGTGGCCACATAATGTTCTTCATTTTCCTTTCTAGGCTCAACCTGTACAATGTGACCCTCTACTTGCTCTGCATTTGAAATATGGAGAAGTAAACTTAATGTTCACCGTCTCCAATGCTATATATGAAATCGTAGCATATGAATAAATTCGTTACCAGGATTCGAAGCATGATCTTCGATTTGTTGTTGTTCCTCCTCGACATTAAGGGGATCATTGCTTTCCTGTTCAAAATAGAGTCAATATTTTATGTCAATTATTTATAATGAATAGATTGCACAAGTAATAAATCTTCATTAAAATATATAGATTTTATATACCTGTGCACCAGATGGATCAGTACCAGAAGACTTGTTTTCCCAAACAAGTTTTTTAGGTGTTCAACAACTACTCCAAAGCCATGCTGGAAGCCAAGCTTCAAGTCTTCCTCAGTGGGAAATTCTTTGAATCGGTTGGCCTGCATATTTGCATAACGTTGTTAATTTACATTTTGCAGTGCAATAAAAGGAAAAATAATTTGTAATTTATTATTTGGATGCTTTATTGGTTTTACGAAACTTACAAATCGTGCCACCAAATTGGAATAACCACCAGGCCCAAGCTTGTATTGACCAATTTTTTCCAGTCTTGCCTTTGTGGCCTTTGATGTGTCTGATAGCCTATGCAAGTGTTGAAATACGTTAGATGTTCCAAATTCGATATAGAAATCAATAATAATAAGGTTTAGAATTACATTGTGGAAAGTATTGCATCCCTCCCTGTGCCTGGTGTTATCTTTCCTTCTTTTCTCAGGCCCCTCTCCTTTCCATCATCCACTAGAGCTTTCCACTCTCTTGTTGCAATCATGGGAGGGTGCTCATCCCTAGTTTTGTTTTTAGGTGAACCCTATGTTGGTCTCGGACAATCATCATATGTTTTCTAGCCTTTTTCAGGACCACGGCTCGATTGAAGGTCTCGTTGGCAAACAGGACAACCAAACGATTAGTGAGCTCATCTTTTAAATTTTTTGGTTTTCTATCCCAGCTTGTGCGGATGGTGGGCATGAATATCTCCAAGGACAAATCATTCATATTTTTATAAAAACATCATTTCCTGCAAAACGATCGTGCCATGATCATAATTAGTTGAAAAAAAAGTTTTATCAGTATATTACAATCAAATTATAAACACTAACTTGCTCAACATATATTTACCTGGGATCTTCTCTATTTTTATTGGGATGAGATCTCCGTCCACCAAAAATGTTGTCTTGATTGTTCCCATGCTAGTGACATGGGAAGATCCTAGAAATGCAGCTTCGGCAATATCAATAATAGGAGGCTCAGTGTCGACCCCTTCTTCTGGACGATCTGGTGTGCATCGGTCACTAGCGTCCGGTGCACTCATAGCTGGGGTTCGGGGTGTTGCGGAACATGTTGCCGAATTTTTAGTCGGTGACAATGGTGAAGGAGTCGATGCAAGTGGATTTGTTTGCTCATGATGCGACGTCTCTCCATGAGAAGCATTGGGGCCAACACCACCTTGATGACTAGTGTGCGGTCTCAGAAAATTCTGTAAATACAAACCACATTTTATAAGTTCACTATCATATAAAAGTGAAAATTATAAAGTTATAAATGAATTATATTATGATTCAAGATTCCGCAACTTACTTGCAAGGTTTCAGTTCTCTGATTCAACACTGCAATCCTAGCTTGAATCGCGTCTGTCTACGGAATTTGGAATAGCAGACGAACAAGCTTTGCACTAATTTTTTCCAAGACGTTTTGTATCATCTTAATACGGTCTGTAGCTGAACCAATTATGTTAGCATTGGCTAACAACTCGGCCACTTCAAGATCTATTGATTGTTGTGATGTTGTTTCATACAATGATTCATTGGTCTGCAACAAAAATATATAAAACACTACTGAGTTCTATCATGATAGATTCCTAAAATTATATTAACAAAACATGTCTATCATGATAGATTCCTAAAATTACAACTAGGTTTACCTAATGCCTGGATGATGATGTTGTCTGATCCACAACTGTGGACTTTCCCTAATCATCCGACCCCTGCAAAAAAGAAGTAGAAAACATTATCATAACGAAACTAGTATACACACGAAAAATACATAACAAAATAAACATTATACTACGTATTATATTTGGTACAATTCCATGAATTATACCTGCAACCTCGAGGATCGTGATCCACTCATCGGATCAATGGTCATAGTTGACCTGCCCCGATATGCTAATAGGGAGGTGCCCCTTCCAGAACCCTAAATAAAAAACATAGAGAAAATTACTTAAACGAAACAAAAATACTCAATGAAAGAATATAATAACAAAACATTTTGACGTATAATTTAAATTGTACAATTACAATCAAGTTTACCTGTTTCCCTGAGGTTGTTGTCGTCTGATCAATAGTCTGGTGGCTTCCCCAATCAACATTCTACATCAAATATAGATAACATTATATAAACCAAACTAATCTACTAATGAAAAAACAAAGCAAAAAAAAACTCTTTTTTCTTATTATATTTTTACTATTACAAAGATGTATACCTACTCCCTCAAGGAAGTTGTAGTCCTCTGACCATCTGCTGGCAGGGATTTTCCTCGATCACTAGCCTGCGAAGTAAATATAGAAAATTTAAATGAAATAAACTAACGAAAAATCCTTAAGATGTTAAATTAATTAATAAAAGGTTGGGTAAATGGTTAGTTTTACCACTCCCATAGTAACCGTGTTTGTATATACTCGATTCAAATTGTAATTAATAAGCAACTCTTCCCCTGCAGATATTGATTTAATTGGACATACAAAAAAATGGTTTCCTTCATGCCCCCCAAATTCGTAGTTGGGTTGCTTAATTGTAGATCCTGGTTGTGTACTGTTTATAAGCCCCGCAATATTCCCTGTGGCCTTTGGCCTTCCGTCAATGTACAACGTTGCCCCTTTATTTTGATCTTTGTCTTTCAACCATAAATAGTTTGTTGACAATCCATATCTATGCATACTTCATTTATATTAGACCAGGCACATCTAGTCTTTGTAGTTGTAACAGGGTCCGACATACTCCATCAATTTTGTACATTTTCCGTAACCGACCTTTATGCCATCCATGCAAAACAACCCCAAACCATGTAATGACAACGGTGCAATTCGATATATCCTCTCGTTCACACAAAAATATGTGTTCAGTTGAGGAAGATCCTTGGGTACTGTTAGGAACCCATGTCTTTACTTTGTTAGTATATTGTTGTTGGACGCATATGCTTTGTAAGTCATCCCGTAGTATTTGTTGATCAATAGTTTATGTTATTGTTGTTGGCGCATATGCTTTGTAAGTTGCCCGTAGTATTGTTGATCCATAGTTTGTAGTGGCCCATGGTTTTGACCCATAGTATTGGCGCCTAGACTTAGTATATAAGTGTGTGTTGAGACCTATGAAGGCACCGTGAAGTTATTTGTATTGAGCTTGCTCATAGGAGGTTGCCCCCTCGAAGTGGCCTGTGATCAATATAAAAGTGATTCTGAGTTCTGTCATTTCTGCTATTTCGCATATTCTTATTAATTAATTGTTGCAGGTGCATCACAGGTACCCATTGTTTCACTATATATCTATACCTCAAGGGCACCTCGATGTCTCCTATTGTCTCATCATCATAGGAACATGAACCCCCTTCAACGAGAAAATATTCCATGCATTTATGGAATTTTCTTCTGATATTTTGACATCTAGTTGTTAAAACTCATGTATACCTATTGGATGTCTCACTTTCCTCTAGCCTTCCTAAACTCCCCTCACTTAAGGAAGACAGATCTGACAAATACCTGTTTGGTTCTCCCGGCACCATGGGAAAATGTTTTAGATAGGACCTCAAGGCACAATGCCTCTTAAAAGGTGACGTGTAGCTCCTTTTATAAGGTGACTTGTACTGCATTCCCTTTCTCAAAATGTAGGCATTCAAGTGATGAGGAAGAGGATCACTTTATCTTTCTTAGGATTAGAAATTCATGCAATCATGAGTTGCCTTTTATTGCTCCTTTGGGTCTCAAGTCCCATATCACACCATCTAACTAACTTTATCGTCATGGCCCTAAAGTCTCTCTCATCCTATCAGCTTGGGTTCATCACCTCGGTCATTGAATTACACTCACATTTAGTAAGATATTTATATTTAGCAATAATAATATAAAATAAAAATAATTAACCATTATGGAAAACTTCTAAAAGTTTTCATGACTTTCAAAACTAAGATCTTTGAGGTGGTTAATAAGTGTTCACAAATCTTCAAAAACAATATTTTATATAATGTTGTGAAACTTGTATAATCTTATTCAAAATTTAAACTGAAATATTCTTAAGGAAAAGGATGAGTTGCTTGAATATTGGTAACACATGGGTAGTTTTGTAATTAAGCATGGTCTTCTTAGAGGACTTAAAGTAATTGAATCAAGCAACGACAAACCCATAAACATGTAAGTTGTTTTGAAAAATGGTAGCTTTCAGTCCTACTCCTAGACCTAAGGTTGTCCATATTGAGAATGGGTGTTTTTCTAATGAATCATTTTTTACCATACTAGAAGAAAACAAAAATGATGATATTGTGGATTGTATGTAATATTATGTAAAGATCCATGCCCTAAGTTACAAATGGCCAAAAACCAATGCTATGGGACTATGTGAGGTGATATTGTCACTTTAGGATAAGTGCTCATTCGATCCCCTTGGGACTAAATTTGTCAAGGATAGTTTTGAGTGATAAGAGAACAATAAACTGTATTTTCTCATTCGATGTCATCAAAATGTATTGTAATGAGTAATAGATACGTTGATACAATGGATGGGAGTTCCAATGAAAAAAATGTAGAAGAAACTCATAGCTGATTAATGATCCTCCTATACATCTCATAATCGAATTCATTTGGATCACCACCACTAGCACTACCATAGTGCTATCCTTCCTCCTCCTTCACCTCCTTGTATCCATTCCAATATTTGCATATAACTATTCTGAGGGATCCCCAATCGGATCACCATCATCAAAAGTGATTGGTTATAGGAATGGTGCAGTAAGATCCAAGTTTCCCAAATCCAACTCAATTGTACTATCCAAACCCATATCGATAGGAAATACCTCCATCTATGTCCTTCCCTTTGACCACTCTTCTCTTGTCCTATATATATAAGATAAAGGTTTCTATGAACATACATGAATACCTCTTCTCTCTTCTCTTGACTATTCAAGATGGTTTTTTTTCAAAGTGTTCACGTTCTCATATTTTCACCAATTCCTCTTCTAACAAAAGGATGATCTAACCTAAGAAAGGAACCTTGTGATGACTTCTTGTAAAAGAGTGTATGCTACCCCATGTGTTTCCCATTAATCATATACCTTCTTAATCCCATGTCCCTATCATGTTGTAACATCTAAATCTCTCGATTTTAGTGGAAAACTCTACAAATCCATTCTCCACCTCTCAAGGATGGCTTTGTCCTAATATATCATATTAAATGATGGAATTTGCATGCTTTTCATTAAGTCACTCATCACTATAGTACTTGGTAATTGAAGGTGTATATTTATTTTCCCACCTAGTTCCAAGAATATCTCATATGCTGTTGAAAATAATAAACTGTTTTAATTTACAAGAAAACAAATACGTGAAGACACTTACCTGGGTGTAGACGTTTCCTGTAATATACTCAGAAGAGTTACTTTCAGAAATGATTGTGCCTCTTAGAGGCCAGTCAACTCTTGGAACCAAGTGACCCTATTAGAGAGTTAGTACAAACCAGAGAGAGAGATGATTGGTCTATGGTACATTCAATCAAAGAAATTCAATGACAGTCAAAAGGATCAGTACAATTACAATAAAGATCATCCCTTAATAAGTCTCATCATCACAAATAAAACTCAACAAATATATATAACCACAAACTGAGGCCAAAGAGACTCACGGCCTCAAGTAAGGTACACGGACCAACCAAAGGGTACAAAGACCAACCAGTAAGGTACAAGTCAAAAAGAAAAGAGTGGGTATAAAGACTCATAACCCTTAGGACTAAGGGGGTGTACTACCTCAAATGTGGACAAACTACCATAGTTATACCCATAAGACCAAAAACATAAAAGGTGGTACAAATCAAAAGATAACTCAAGATGAGTAAAAGAACCAAAAGGTAAGAGGAAAGGTACCACAAAAAAATTATCAACAAAATGAAAGGACAAGGTACCACAAGACCAATAAACAACAGGGTGTAAGGACCAAAAGTAAATCAACCATTGTGGGGAAGGTACAAATAAGGTCAAATATATATTGCAATAGCTCCTTGTAACTACCTGTTATTTGGAATGCCAAAGAGATGTAAGGTCAAATAATGTCAAATATATGCAATAGCTCCTTGTAACTACCTCTTATATGCAATAGCTCCTTGTAACTACCTCTTGTAATTCAAATAGGACCTCTAAAAGGTATGATAGCAAGGAATATTCCCAACTAAGGTCTGGAGGGTGGTACGAAGTGGGTATAAAGACTCATAACCATTTGGACAAAGGGGGTGTACCTCAAATGTGGACAAACTACCATAGTACCCATAATACCAAAAACATAAAAGGTGGTACAAATCAAAAGATAACTCAAGATGAGTAAAAGACCCAAAAGGTAAAAGTAAATGTACCACAAAAATATTATCAACAAAATGAAAGGACCAAAAGTCAATCATTCAAGGTGGGGTATAGCCAATCATCTCTCTCTCAAATGTACCAGTTTTCCATATAACCTAAAAGTCCATCATCATTGTAAAAGGAAAAGTCCACATGGATGATGTGATCACGTGGTCCTCTAGACTACTCCTAAGGTCAAGCATTAGTGTCTCCATCAAGGGGTGTCCAGTCCCTTGAGAAGACCATCTAACTCAACCATCTCGAAGACCTAGGAGAAGAGAACATCACACATCATCATATAATTGGTAACTGACCGTGTAAGAACTCAAAAACCCTAAATCAACTGAGCGTGCAAAAGGGGAGCTAGGAAAATTCAAGGATCACAGGACAAAAAAGAAAGCTAGAAAAACTGTACTGGGACCGGTGTCATAGTAAGCGAGATGAAACAAAAGTGGCCAGAATGCTAACAAGTAGCACTAAAAAGAAAAAGACCCTCTAAAAAGGTGAAATAGAAAGCAAACTTCCTAACTAGGAGCTGGAGACCTCAACAAAACGTATCCTTCACAAGGTGATGAAATCCAAGTCGAACAATACGAAATGAGAGACCAAATTGGAAGGATATCCCTCTACCGAAAGGGATCCTGGGTAAAAGATCCCTAGAAGAAGGGTCACTAGGCTACCTTGTTCATGACACGTCGAGGAAGGTTAACTGGCACTTCTTTCTTCTGAACCCTTGTACAATCGGTATGGATGTCAGAAACTATAAGGAAGACAATGGAGCGATAGCCTTATGCACTAAGTGGAGTGTGGCATTCCACAAAGTCCATCTGGAATCAATCCTTGCAGCTTACCCCCAAAAAAATGGGAGGCCCCCCACAAATTGGTCGATGACCGTGTCAATAAGTACAAGAGGATTTTAGTACCCTAGAGGACAACAACTATGTCTCAGATGAAAATGACAAGGGGGAATTATTTGGATGCCTATCTCCGGTGTCCTACCTAACTACCAAATTCTTTTTATCCTCAAGCGAGGTTAAGGTGTGTTGAGTTAGGGAGATGAATTTTAATGGTTGTTGTATTACTCAGTCGGGTAATGGAAGTGCAACTTGTGGTGTGATAACTGACTCAAACCATGTAAATGAGTATCAATCAAAATAATCCTTTCCTTTCAATGACTACTAGCTAAGGTAAGGAGAGAGTTCTTCAATCAATGCAAGCACGAACTTTTTCAATAAGATGAAAAAACCACTCAAAAAATTTCTTTTTTGAATATGCCAAACTAATGTTACTTCTTTCAAGATGGATCTGATCTACTACTGATTCTACTTCTAATGAGTATAACTATGTGACAAATAACAAACGAAGATATCCTTCCAAATACAAAATATGACTTTGATCTTTTCAACAAAAAGGGAAAGAGTGTCTCAAAAAGGTCTTCCAATATCAATTTTGATTAAATAGATAGAAAGATGCCACTTCGAAACAATTTAAGGAATTGAGCACTGCAAATGGATTGTTTTCCATCATTAGTGCACTCAAAGCAAAAATGGGTTGTCACTGGGTAATAGCCTTTCAATCTCATTTCTATATTATCATTATTTTTAAAATTTTAATTTTAATTTGTTGATTTTTAAACAAATAGTAATGTATGTACTATGAGAGGCATATGGTGGGGGCACTTTATCAAAGGCACTCGCTCTACATCTAGTTGTAGGATAAATTGGGGTTTCTTAAAGCAAATGCATTGCAAATGACACAACTGACTAGGACCTATGTTGCATTAGAGGATCAAGCATATAATCAAGCAGTTGTGGTTCATTTGTAAATAGCCGTGATTGCTCACTTTGGAAATATCCTTGATTGGTCACTTTGGAAAGGTAATCCTATGGAAATGGTGTTACTGTACAACTCTATAACTTTGTTATGACCATCTGGATCCCCATAGGTAGGAAATTTCAATGGCCTCCTAATGCTCTCATCTACAATATCATACCAATGTTTCCCTCTCTCAACCAGAACCTCCTTACTCATCACTCATCATGATCTAATGCAAGATGGTATAGGGTAATGTCACAAGGTCATGGATGGACAAGGACTTGGATAAAGACATTCTTGATGGCACAAAAGGTTGGAGGACATAGATAGCAAGAGTGGCAAATGGTAGCTTGGCATTGGAAGCCATGAATGGTATGAATGGAAAAATGACCCATTATGTGGTCATTTGTTGGTTTGATGAAATCATGAAGGCATGAAGTCATATGGGGCATGAATTTTATAATCGATTTAGCTTGGGACCAGGTATTGCGTGATGTTAGGGATACTCATTAGAAAACCATACCAATTTCTTAGATCACCTTGGCATATGTGATCCAAGAAATCAGTCTTGGAAGCAATACCAATTTCTTAGATCACCTTGGCATATGTGCTAGTGGGTATCTTGGAATAGATAAGGAAACTATTCTACAATTTCTCGTCAAAGGGTAATTCATATGGTAGGCCCTATTCCTATGTATCCTAGGAAAAGATAGCTCTTCCTATATATATTGGAAGATGGGGTTTAAAAAACCCATATTAATTTGCAAAGGCCTTAGTGACAAAGGGGATTTGGAGAATTTTAAAACATGAAGGCATGTAGGTAAAAGTAGTCTAGCACAAATATATATACCCTCTCACCATAGAGGAATGGTTCTAAACAAGAGAAAATACCACTAGAAATGTGTTGGTGATGTGGAGGGCTATATTATCAACATTTGAATTGATAGGGACTTGGTTAGTATGGAGAGTTGGGAATGGAAGAAGTCTGCAGATAGGATATGATCCTTGGATTGGTAGTACAATTCATAAGCTTCTAGATCACATTATTGGTTCTATTAGGGATAAAGGTAATATTTTTTATTCCAATTTGGAGATAGAATTAATTCTACTCCACTATCTTAGGTTTGGTTAAGGGCATGGGATCTAGAATTCGAGGAAGAAGATAGAAATACTCGGAATATATCCATTAAATATTTTCAAGATTGTAATATGGATAGAGTGGATAACTTGGTATGGTATAGAAATGTTTCAGGAGGGATCTACGCTCCTAATTTAGGTTATATATTCTTGAGAGAGGAAGAAGACCACCCTGAGGTTCCTTGGTGGATCTTGGTTTTGTGGAAGCTAAATTGTCCTTTAAAATTTAAGTTGTTTATGTGGATGGTATTACACAATAAATTTCCTTTTTGGGAGGTGATGATAATAATATTTTGGATAGGTCTAGGAAGGTGTCCCCTCCATAAGGAAAATAATAAATACATTGAGCATATTTTTATTTTGTGTCCATATATAAGGAGAATGTGGGTCCATGCATCACATGTTATCGGGATAAACTTCGTTTGGAATGGATTTCAATTTCAAGATGTTTTCCAAATTTGGATAAATAATGATATATTCAAAGAATACAAAGCTTTAGCAGCCTTAATGATATGGGGAACATGGATGGAAAGAAATAGTGCCATATTTGATGACAATCATATTGCTCCATAATTTTATGTCACAAAAATTCTAGCTATCCTCATGCTCTTCCCACAGTCTGAGGTTATACCAAAGTTTAGAAGGGTGGTGGAAGAAGCAATAAACATAACAGTTAGTTGGGCCTATTTTGATGGATCTTCGCATGGCGTACCAGCTAGGGGGGTGTAGGAGGAACATTTTATCTGGAATAACAACATTGGCACAAATTTGAAGGAGGTTTGGGTCAGAGTACAAATAATTGCACAGAAATGAAGGATATAAAACTAAATATGTTTCTTGCACTATCAAAAGGAATTAGGAAGTGACAGGTCTTTGGAGACTCAATATTAGTAGTGGATGAGGTTAAAAATGGATCCAAAGAACATCTTCTTGTTATCCATCTATGAAGAACTGGTCCAAATTGTAGGCTTATTCCAGAACATCATTTTCTAGCACATATATAGGGAGAGGAATGTATAGGCAAACCAATTATCAAAGCAAGGGATACAGGTGGAAGCATGCATTTGATTTCAATGGGAACATAACATTGACAACATAATGGACCTAGATATTGGACCATATCCTAGATGAGTGATGATGAAGTGTAGAAACAACCTTTGCATGAGGAATATACCAAATGACATAAAATGAGCATCAAGTTATAAGACATACATAACTTCCATATCATGTGTTAATTATGTTTTTTGAAATCAACATATATTATATCATTTTTATATACTATAGATAGCATGTCTCGTCAACAAACCATATAGCAGATGAGGCAGATGTTATAGGTGCCTCATCTATTTTCCTAAGTCATTTGTGTGCTTTGACTATCAAAAAATCTCATATCCATCTACCAAATCATTCAATATTGTTTAGGTATGTCAGTTGAGTTCAAACCTAATTATGTGGTCATTAATGGGATGGAAAATAGTGCTACAATTGTTGTTGGTAAATTTGATCACCTATCAAGGTTGTACTTCTTCTCAAACATTGTTCCCAAAGTTCCCCATGTTGTCCTTCTCACTCATTCAAATGAAGTGAGAAGACAACTTTTCATCAATGTTTTTTCCATATTAGATTCTCAACTAACTCTATTTGCAGTAGCTTGGTATTCATAACATGGTAATAGGGTTTTTGGATGTCATATTTTATGATGGAATCTATTAGGGTTGCATACTTGGCAAAAATTAGGAGGAAAATTTTTAGAAAGGAAAAGTGTGGAGAGCATATGAAGTGTTAGAGCTAGTTCAAAGAGATTTGATGGGCCTATTTACTCATCCATCCATAACTAAATCCACTGATATATCTTGAATTTAATTGTTGACTAGTCAAGGCATACTTGGATGTTTTTTTCTCAAGAAAATGTTAGAGGTCTTTGAGCAGTTTCAGACATTAAAGTCCTTGTAGAGTAGTAGGAAAAGTTCAATAAAATTGTGCATACATACAAGGGAGGGGAATATGTGAACGACAATTTTGAGTAGTTTTGATCCACTAAAGTCATTCAATTTTATTAGAGATTCCCATATACTTGTCAGCAAAATGGTGTGCCAAAGAACAAGAACAAATCATTGAAGGAAATAAAACTTTGAAGTCTAAATTGCATAATTTCATGGTGCAATATAAATTGAACACTTTTAGGTTCTGGTCAAAAGGAATCAATTATTCCTATATATCCAAAGCACTGTACCTCATAAAGTGTTCAAGGGAGTCAATTCATCAAAAACCAAGTTCCATCAAGAAATTTAAAGTGTTTGGTTCTCTAACATGGTTCCACATTCCTAGAGAGAAATGCAAAGCCATGGAATAAAAAATTCAACCTAGAATATGCCTGGGATATCCAGATGATGTGAAGGTTTAGAATCGTCTCAACCCTTCCACTAATCAACTTTTAATTGGGAGAATTGTTCATTTTGAATAAAGTTTTTAAAGGAATACTCATGATGCCTCTACTTTGTTGCAAGTCATTTCTTTTCAACAAATATTGATCACAACAGTCTTAAATATATGTTTGGGATGAATGTTGACAATGAGGATGCAATATCCTCTTCCACAAGTGCTAAAATTAATGATGTGTTTTATTTGTAGATCCAAGAAAGGTTATAAAACATCCCATTAAAACACAAAGGTGAGCACATAAATTGATATAGGTTCTAGGTGAAGAAGACCAAATGGATAAAAAAACGGGAGGTACTTTAAAGGGTGTAAACAACAATACATTCATAACGAATGTTCAAGATCATGAGCGCCTAGGGGCCACTTTTCCAATAATTTTTTTCCAATACTATTGGAATATCCACTAATAAATTTGTGTTGTTGCATAGCTTCTTCTTTGCAGTGGAAAATATGCAATATTTCCAAATACATGTAAATAATGTGGAAAAAAATGCCAGATTTGGTAACTCTACAAAGTAGCAATTTTAGACATTCCTATCTCTGTTTTATTTTAACCTTTGTTGGGTAGATGATCATCAAAACGCAAAAAACATATTTGATTCATGGGAACCATGTTCTGTGATTTTGAATCGAAATATTGGTCTCTTCTTTGCCCAGCAAATTTGATACAAACTATGAGATTTTGAAACATATGAGCCAATTTTTCCCTTGTTGGTTTTATACCATTCATCGATGTTTTGGATTGGGACTAATAGGCCACTATTATGTTTTCATGAATGTATTAGGTCTAATGAGTATGTGTCAACTTTTGGTGGTTGTTGTTGTTCTGTTCTTAAATGCTCATGAAGTCTACGTAGCTGAGTTTAGTTTTGGTGTATAATCTATTAGCCTATCATAACTAGTTCCATTATGCCTTTATGTCTTGACCTCCCAATGCAACATGCAGATTTGTTTGCCAAAGATTGAAGGCCTTAATTAGCTATGCCACTAGCTTATTGTGGATTCTTTATTGCAGCTTTAAAACTAGGATTGCTTCTCGCTAAAATGTTTTGAATTTTGGTCAAGGTTATGCAGGGATTAGATTTTAAGAAAGACAAATTTAAATGGAGTCAAGCACTCATTGAGAAGGCAACCATTGTAATCATGTATAACAGCAAATATTTTTCCTAACTTAATGAGCCAGTTCTCCTAAAGTATTGTCTTGACCAGAATTTGGATGTTTGCTTTCACTCTGTTATTCAAGCATTCAATCTCCTAGCACTTTCATAGAGAAAGATTTCTTGTTGTGTCCTGGCACAGACCCTGTACGTCATACCTCATGGGTCTGTCAGGTATAGTCTAACCATGGAAATAGTACATAAACGCTAGAGTAAATTTTCTATTAGAAATGGGCACCAAATATGAAACAGACCTTCCATCACAAATGGGCACAATTTCTAATAGGAAAACTTCCTCTTCATTCATGGGAGATTCCCACCCAGGGATGTTTAATTGATTCAGAAAAAATGTAATAAAATTTTTCATTACCAATGACCTATTGGTATGAGTGTTAAGGTTGATCTCACTCTATATGCAAAACAAAGTATGAGTTCCCGAATAGGATGCAATGTTTAAAAGATTGTCTTATTCTCGACTGAGCTTGTAATTGTGATATTATTACTCATGCTTACATTGGTATACAGTCTATTCAAAAGGAAAATTTGACTCTCTCAATAGTACTTCAAAATTAAATAGGTATACCACTGAAACATCAAATGAGTGCAACACTTTGAACCACATTCCAGTTAGATAGAAACCCCAATGTAGATTGAATTAGAAATTAAACCCTCTTGGAAGATAGAAACACCAATGTAGATTGAATTAGGGCTTGGTACTCACAAAATTGGGAGGCATTTCTGGCTCCTCTTATATTTTCTCTACTTGGACTCCCTCTCTCCTTCCTCAATTGCAAACTGCCTCTCCCATTGTTTGCTCATCAGGTCACTCCCAATGCTTGCTTGTTGGGTCACTCGCTCTCCCTTGCTGCAATTCCAAATCGCCTCTCCCACTATCCACTAGTTGAAACTACCTCCAAAAAATCCAACTATCGACTGGTACAAACCACCTCTCCCACTATTTGCGCGTCGGGTCACTCCCACTTCTTGCTCATCGGGTCACTCCCTCTCCCCTGTCGCAATCGCAAAATGCCTCAGGTACAAAGAAGGTTGAGAACAGGTCAATATCTGATCCGATTCGAGAGCAAATCGAGAGCAGGTCGAGAACAGGTTGAGAATAGGTCAATCTCTGCTCCAAATCGAGAGAAGATCGAGAGCAGGTCCAAATCGAAAAGTCACACGGTTTGGTTTATGAAATGCATATGGGTTTTTTTTATTTGTTATATATATATTATATATAATGTTTTTTTTTTGTTTTTTTAATTTGATTTTAATGGTATAGTCTAAATTTTATTGTAATAGATTAATATCTTTAACATTTATAAGATTGATAATTACATGGAAGGTATGTTTAAGGCTAGATCAATGATATAAATTTTTTTGAATCCTTAGGGTTTTATGCCCTCATATTGTAACATCCATTGATTCTTTTTGGGATGTTAATGAGATGATTAGTTGTGTCTCCACCTTATATATATATATATATATATATATATATTCAATGAACATTGCAATCTCTTTTTAGGGAAGTTAATTTTTTTGTTATGCAACCTGTTGTTGCTACAACATTCCCCCCTAGATTTTTGAAAAAATATTGGGGACCCTCCTCTGGTTTTGAAAAAGAGTCTGCCTAAGGATATCTGGACATCATAATCTCTCCTTAGTTATCTTTTTCCCTGAAAAAGGTCTTTACCTGCCTTAATTTTTGAGTTATGTCTTTTTCTACTAAGTAAAACTCAAGATTTTGGGCCGCAATGGCGGAAGCTCTGAGCTAACCTTACCGCAATGGCGGAAGAGTTGGTCCAAACTTTCCGAAACTGCGGAATCAAAAGGGATAAGTCAAGCCGCGGTGGAAAACTTATCTTAAAATCTCCGAAAGGGTGAAACCTTTGATCAAGTGGGCCCGCGGTGGAACAGATTCATCAAGTTTCTCCTCAACGGTGGCAGTTTTCGTCTAACTCTTCCGCAAACATCAGAAATGTACCAATAAGTCATCTTTGCGGGAAGACTCATCTATCTTTCTCGAAATAGCGAAGGTCTTCAAGAAACTCCTCCGCACTGGCGGGTAGAGTAGCACATTTTCGGAAGAACTACGATAACACTCCCGCAAAGGTGGACCAACTCACTTAAGTTTGCCGATGCGTCGCGGCACACTTCTCCTTTGCGGAAACATTCGGACAATTCTCCCGCAATGACAGGAAAAACGTAGCTTTTCTGTCCGCAGGAGACAGAAGCCTCAACCTAGTCTTTCCGATTTTTGGCGGTCATATTTATTGAGAAAAGGTTGATTTGAACCATCTGTACGCTGCCTTAAATCTTGTTTTAATGGCTTGCAATCACCCTAATAATGGTTCGCACATACTGTTTTTAATATATAGGGTGTGAAACCCGTTGGTGTTCCATTGTCTTTCGTCGCCCCAGAGCTCTCATCCCATTTTCGTTCAAAGTCACGAACACGTTCCAGGCTCGTAGGCTCTGCAACAAACGCCGGCATCTGCATAGCGTTCATCGCTTCACATGTTAGTACCTTGGCAGACCTTGTTATAATGTGTTCTTCCCTTTTAAAGGGGCATGATCCGTCACTCTTTTCGTTCTATCCTCGCCATGGCGGGACTCTCAGAGTAATCACGGCTGTAGCTGACCCATGTGCACCCTGACTAGGCGTTGGAAGCCCTAATTGTGCGCATAAAAAGCTCTAGAACCTCAAACATTCACCGCTTAAATGTTAAAAGAACCTGCAGTACAACTTGCCCATCCTTAGGCCAAAGTGATAAGAGTTTTTCTTTGCAACTGTAGAATTTTACGCCTTTCTGCGCTTTGAAGCCGGTTAATATCATGTCTTTTATAAGAACGTAGAATACCTAGGCCTACTTTATGTGAATTCACTTTCATAGTTCATAGTTACAATATCAGTAGCAGAAGTAACCAAATTAAAGTTTTTCACAAGATTATAAAATGGCATGTGAAAGAATTATTTTGAAACAGTGAGACGAGCAGGAATTAGGATTTATGGTTTCCATTTGGATAGTATCATTATAAGTAGGATGCTGGTTTGGATTGTTAACGTCGTGTCATATATTCTTATTCATGTCTGATTGTTCAATAGGATTTTTGAAAAATGGCTAAAGGTGGCAAGAGAAAATCAAAGGCAGCCGACGAAAGCACAAGAGTAGAAACTACATTCCAGGATACCAAGTGCACCACAGGCATGCCTCCAGAAGTGAAGTGGGGAGATGTATACCGCATGATAAGAGATCAGGACTTCCCTAAAGCTCTTCTTGAGGAGGAATGTTTATATCAGAACATCCGAAACTCTTGTATATCAAAGGCAGCCACACGTCCAGAACTCTTCCCATGCTCAGAAGTAATTGGATGGGTTTTGCAGCATGCGAACATCGAGGCAAGAGTTATAGCATACAACAACAGAAATGCTTTTGCCTCGTTTCACCCCTCCTATATCTCAATGGCCTACATGTTTCCCAAAGCCCAAAAAAGGCTTGATGATGCATGGTTGGAAGGGATCCAGATGGATAATCTAGAGATGGCAAGGAAGCTGTTAATTTCAGGCAAGCAAATTAGAAGAAAGGATAGTGAAGAGTACGAGGTTCAGAATCTGAGGCCCCCTTTCAGACCGATCGCTCTCATGTTAAGCAGAATATTCGGAAGACCCGATGGGATGATGTTCATGCTGCAATGGGTTCCTATCATCCACTATGTAGCTTTCAAAGGGACAATCTTCAACTGGGATGATATTCTCTCAGACAGCCTGTCATCAGCTATAATAGTCGCACGAGAAGGATTAGTGGAGAGGAAGGAAGAATATTATATGGCCTCTTACTTGATAGATTGTATTGTGGTGAAATGTCCCTTTCCCAAGTTGAGATGCATATGGAACTCGGCGGATGGCTCTGTGTTCATTGCCTATAAAATCTTTTGGTCTCAGAATTACAAAAGGGATTACAAACTCATTTGAGAGGAGTTCATCATGCCACTATATGAATTAATCTTTAATGAAGAACCCAACTGCCTATCTGAGAACGCCATGGAAGCTCTGGAGAAATATGGTGATTTCTATTTTTCTCCAGAAGGTACCTACATAAGAATGTACGGAGGCTCCAAAGCCCCGTATATCCTACCTAGGTACGCTATGGATTATATAGTCCACAAGGATATGGTAAGACAGGTATTCATTGATGGAATTGGTAATACCCTGTATAAGGCCAAGAAAGCTACTTTTCTGCACTTACGCTTCTATGTCGGGGCATACAAGTTCTCAGGAATTGCAACTGTAAAATATTTTGTCGCAGAGTTGAGAAGTTTTCATTTTGGAGAAAAGATTTTTCACAAGAATGATCGGCAAGGAAAAGCTACAAAACATTGCAAAGAACTCTCCACTCCCTTTGAGTATGCTAACTATTATGATCAAGAGGAGGAAGCATATAGGGGGGTTAGAAATATGACTGAGCTACGAATTTTTCAAATGGGAAAAGGAGGGGCCAACTCGAGCTCTAATGTTGTGGGGAAAATAGATCAGCAGTGAGAAAAGGGTACCGTGGAGACTGCTGAGGGTCTCTCGAAAGAAGAACAAAGGCTCCTGGAACAAGCCAAGGAAAAAGAGGATAAATGCCAAAAAGAAGAGACTTTGAGAGTCCAAGCAGCTGAAGCTGAGGCAAAGAGGAAGGAAGAAGAAGAGAGGATCAAGTTGTAAAGAAATGCGAAGCAGGAAGAAGATGACACACTAAGAAGCGAGCAGGAGGAAGAGGCACGAAGAAAAGAAATCCCAAGAGGATGTCGACCTCAAAAGCACAGACCTCCAAGAATTAGATTCCCCCATAAGAGATCTCCCCATTGTCCCTTTTACACCCTCAAAAGTCAGTACAGTCTCTAAATGGGAAAAGTTCGCTTACAACAAGAAAAGAAAAACCATTGTTAAAGAGACAGGTTCCAGTTTCGAAAGACCTTTTCGGTCAGACATCATCAATACACATGAAACCACGGTCATGCAGAACACAGAGGAGGCTGCTAAACTCCTAGCATCCATCTCTGTAGCCACGGTTATAGCGACTGCAGACAATGTCAACATACTAGGAGATAAATTGAGTCTAGAAAAAGAGAAGGCACGTCAATTAGAGGAAGCTTTAGTCAAAGAGCAGAATTATACCAATTTGATGATCGAGAGGAATGATGCTCTCACATCTCAAAAGGAATAATTAAATGAAACTCTCCAACAGCTGGAAGCTGACAGGAGATCTCTGGCAATACAAGTACTTGGGTGTTAGAGGAAGAAAAGGGAGAACTTGAAGGTAAAAACCTGGAGCTTGAATCAGAAAAGTAAGGAACACATTGAAAAGTTACGAGGCAACGAATTGTTAGAACAGCAATTGGAGCTGGACAACAACAAAATGGGGGACATTAGCCCCTTCCACGAGCAAGTTTGTGAAATACTAAGAAGTACCTACGGCTTCCAAGAGCTCCTATCAAAGGAAATAAACAAACTAAAAGCAATAATGGCCAAGGTCAAGGAAATCAATGTTGAAGCCACTAGGGTCAGGAGGAAGCATGCACGCATCAGTGGAGAAATTAAGAAACACATCGAGTGGAGAGAAGGAAAATCAGAGTTCCCGGCAACTCTTCTCCTTAAGTATGTTGTTCAATATAGGGCAGATGTGTGCACCTTACATTATTCTAAAGATTGCAGAGTAAAATTGGCCACTGTAACCCTAGCTACTTATGAGCGATGTAAGAATTTGTATTCTCAAATTCGATCCACACAGGAAATTTGTCAAATGGTCATGCCCCAGAAGATAGAAGAATTCCCATATAGAGCACAACGTTTATCTGACCTAAATGAAGGACTCAAGGAAGAAATCGAATATATGCAGAAGCAGTACATCTTGACGTCAGAAGACCTGCACCAATTTATCAGCCAAGCTACTATTCATAAACACTGCCTAGAAGAAAGTCTCCGGGCCACTATCGTAGAAATGATTGTTCTCGCAGAGGAATGTGCCAAGCAAGAAGTGTCTCTCAGGTTTATGATTCCCCTGGTTGGAATAAATATTGTAAAGGAATCAAATCAGTAGGGAAATTATATAGCAGAGGTAGATAGGGCACTAGCAGCCAACCAAGCTCCGACCTCAGAGAATGTCCCAGCTGTTGCAGTAGTGTTAGAAGAAACACCGGCAGTCTTAGAAGCGCCCAAGTCAACCAAGGAGCCAGCTCAGGGATAGCTCACATTCGCCAACATGCCTCTTGGGTTGTTATTTTATGCATATACCTTTGAAATATTAAAATGACTTGTGGTCTTTAACTCCCGTTCATTTTTGTAAAGTTATTTGGGATATTTCTCTTTTTGTAATATCAGCACTTCAAGACAAATTAGAGGAATATAAATGGTTAGGGTATAGGTGGCAACTCCTAGCACATCTTGTAAATCTATATATAGCTGATTAGAGGGAGATGTAAAGGACTTTTGGCAGGTGAAAGGATGTTTCTGTCTTGTATATGAACTATTTCTGCTACATGAATAAGAAAAATCGTTTTGGCCTGTGGAAGCCTGCACAACACTTTGCTTGGGATCGTGTTGGATAATTGCTGAACTATTTCTGTGTCTTTCATACATTTCCTGTGAGATCTTTCTTGGCTATTGTGAATTAATTCTCTGCTGTGAATGGTTTCATTTCCTTTGCAAAATTTCTGTGTTAAATGGGTAGTAGAATGCTTATCTTTATCAAAGCTATCTTGGATAATCTTTATTTCTGTTGTAAATGCTTCTTTCAATTTAACAGCTATCTGTGAAGTTCTTGGGTGCATTTCCAGTTTATTACTCATTCTTTAAATTTGCTCCTTATAAGGATAGGATAATTTAGATTTAAATTAGATTAGCATAGATTCATTTACCACATGCATTTAATTTAGGGCACATGCATATCATATTAAATAGAAAATATATAACCGGTGGATCAGGCCGCAACTGGTAAAATAAACAAATCTTTAAACCTCACACGGTAGCCGGAACCGTTAACCGGACGGATTCCCCACACCAAACGGTGGGAGATCTAGTTGGGATCGCTTACTGGGGAGAATCCCTTGCTAATTGATGCAGCGATATTCAAGGCATCAACACAGCCTTGATTGCATCTTCGTCTTGTTTATGATGACATTTATGGACTAAAGTCATCTAATATTTGCACATTCATACCAAAAAATTGCATTTTAGAAACTCCAAGTTAATACTTTTCATTCAAATTTATTCTACACCATTCATAGCTTTAAATGGGCTAAACATCATATACTAGTACTTGTTAGCCATGTATTCATAAGTATAAGTCTTTGTAATGATATAGATCATTTTCATTGTGAAATATATTACCTTCTTTGGATTTCTATAATTGGAGATATAAATCAATATTTATAAATAATAATAAAATTACTTTTTATTTTTTATTTATATGGAAACATTGTAAAAATGTTAAATTGATTCTAAATTTATTAAACATGGACAAATATTTAAAAATTGTGATCACCTTAACCATATAAAACATTGTTACAACATAGAATATTAGAAAAAAATACTAGTTACATAATTTAGCAGAACAACTTGCTAGGTTTGCAAGGAATCTAACTCCACCACAAGAACATCTTGACATGTTTGCACTAGCAAACAATTGAGTGGATTTGGGAAGAAGACACAGTCACCGATCGAAGTTAGTGATCAACAAATTTGCACATGGTCCAAGCTAAATTAGTGCATGCCCTAATTGATATAAAAATATAGAACATGGCAATGATCAAAATCATACATTTTGCCTAAGGCCAAATGTTATTTTTTTTCTTGGATACAACAATGAAAACCTTACTCAGAAATTAAGGTCTACCCCACCATAAAGTAAGGTGATAACTTAAAAAGGGATGAGGTTGGATATTCCTCAGTATAACAACTAAGGCAAATGAGGTTGACTCTTTGCATCTCTTTGAAGTGTGGGACCTTAGGGCATGTTTCTTGAAGCACTTCGAAAACAAAACACAATAAACCTTGCACCCTAATTACCACTATAGTACAAAATGAGAAGATAGAGCATATGAAAGAACCAAATGTACTAAACATTGAAGAAAACTTTCAAAGATATATGCATATCAGAGACAATAGTGGTCATGATGTTGATGGATATTCCTCTTCTTTATACATTAATTCGTCTATAGGTATGGTTTTTGATGCTCTAATGCTTAGTTTCAATCATGTTTGAGTTTGGGAACCCTCCCACAAGTCAATGCATGCGTCTAGTCTAACCATGCCAAATTTCAATACAAACCAGCACATGATATTTAAAAAATTTCAACGTTGGCCACATGTACTACATTAATTAATCTATAGCTTTCTGATTTTTGGCGGTCATATTTATTGAGAAAAGGTTGATTTTAGCCATCCGTACGCTGCCTTAAGTCCCGTTTTAATGGCTTGCAACCACCCTAATAATGGTTCGCACGTACCATTTTTAATATATAGGGTGTGAACCCCGTTGGTGTTCCATTGTCTTTCATCACCCAGGAGCTCTCTTCCCGTTTCCGTTCAAAGTCACGAAGCACGTTCCAGGCTCGCGGGATCTGCAACAAACGCCAGCATCCGCATAGCATTTGTCACTTCACAGGTTAGTACCTTGGAAAACCTTGTTATAATGTGTTCTTCCCGTTTAAAGGGGCATGATCCGTCACTCTTTTCGTTCTATCCTTGCCATGGCGGGACTCTTAGAGTAATCATGGCTATAGCAGACCCATGTGCACCCCGACTAGGCATATGGAAGCCCTAATTGTGCGCATAGAAAGCTCTAGAACCTCAAACATTCACCACTTAAATGTTAAAAGAACCTGTAGCACACCTTGCCCATCCTTACGCCAAAGTGATAAGCGTTTTTCTTTGTGACTGTAGAATTTTACGCCTTTCTACGCTTTGAAGCCGGTTAATATCATGTCTTTTATAAGAATGTAGAATACCTAGACCTACTTTATGTGCATTCGCTCTCATAGTTCATAGTTACAATATCAGTAGCGAAAGTAACCAAATTAATGTTTTCACAAGATTATAAAATGGCATGTGAAAGAATTATTTTTAAACAGTGAGACGAGCAGGAATTAGGAGTTCTGGTTGGCATTTGGATATTATCATTATAAGTAGGATGTTTTTTTGGATTGTTAACGTTGCGTCATATATTCTTATTCATGTCTGATTGTTCAACATGATTTTTGAAAAATGGCTAAAGGTGGCAAGAGAAAATCAAAGGCAACCGACGAAACCACAAGAGTAGAAACTACATTCCAGGATACCAAGTGCACCACAGGCGTGCCTCCAGAAGTGAAGTGGGGAGACGTATATCGCATGATAAGAGATCAGGACTTCACTGAAGCTCTTCTTGAGGAGGAATGTTTATAACAGAACATCCGAATCTCTTGTATATCCAAGGCAGCCACACGTCCAGAGCTCTTCCCATGCTCGGAATGAATTGGATGGGTTTTGCAGCATGCGAACACTGAGACAAGAGTTATAGCAGACAACAAAGAAAAGGCTTTTGCCTCGTTTCACCCATCCTATATCTCAATGGCCTACAAGTTTCCCAAAGCCCAGCAACAGCTTGATGATGCATAGTTGGAAAGGATCTAGATGGATAATCTACATATGGCAAGGAAGCTGTTAATTTCAGGCAAGCAAATTAGAAGAAAGGATAGTGAGGAGTATGAGGTTCAGAATCTGAGTCCCCCTTTCAGACTGATCGCTCTCATGTTAAGCAGAATCTTCGGAAGACCCTATGGGACGATGCTCATGCTGCAATGGGTTCCTATCATCCACTATGTAGCTTTCAAAGGGACAATCTTCAACTAGGTAGATATTCTCTTAGACAACCTGTCATCAGCTATAATAGTTGCATGAGAAGGATTAGTGGAGAGGAAGGCAGAATATTATATGGCCTCTTAATTGATAGATTGTATTGTGGTGAAATGTCCCTTTCCCAAGTTGGGATGCATATGGAACTCAGCGGATGGCTCTGTGTTCATTGCCTATAAAATCGTCTGGGCTCAGAATTACAAAAGGGATTACAAACTCATTTGCAAGGAGTTCATCATGCCCCTATATGAATTAATCTTTAATGAAGAACCCAACTGCCTATCTGAGAACGCCATGAAAGATCTGGAGAAATATGGTGATTTCTATTTTTCTCCAGAAGGTACCTACATAAGAATGTATGGAGGATCCAAAGCCCCATATATCCTACCTAGGTACGCTATGGATTATATAGTCCACAAGGAGATGGTAAGACATGTATTCATTGATGGAATTGGTAATACCCTGTATAAGGCCAAGAAAGCTACTTTTCCGCCCTTACCCTTCTATGTCGGGGCCTACAAGTTCTCAGGAATTGCAACTGTAAAATATTTTGTCGCAGAGTTGAGAAGCTTTCATTTTGGAGAAAAGATTTTTCATAGGAATGATCGGCAAGGCAAAGCTGCACAAAATTGCAAAGAACTCTCCACTCCCTTTGAGTATGCTAACTATTATGATCAAGAGGAGGAAGCATATAGGCGGGTTAGCAATATGACTAAGCTACGGATTTGTCAAATGGGAAAAGGAGAGGCCAGCTCGATCTCTAATGTTGTGGGGAAAATAGATTAGCAGTGAGAAAAGGGTACCATGGATACTACTGAGGCTCTCTCGAAATAAGAACAAAGGCTCTCGAAACAAGCCAAGGCAAAAGAGGATAAATGCCAAGAAGAAGAGACTTTGAGAGTCCAAGCAGCTAAAGTTGAGGCAAAGAGGAAGGAAGAAGAAGAGAGTATTAGATTGGAAAGAAATGCGAAGCAAGAAGAATATGACACACTAAGAAGGGAGCAGGAGGAAGAGGCACGAAGAAAAGAAGAAGAAGAAAAGAAATACCAAGAGGATGTCGACCCCAAAAGGCCAGAACTGCAAGACTTAGGTTCCCCCATAAGAGATCTCCCCATTGTCCCTTTTACACCCTCAAAAGGCAGTACAGTCTCTAAATGGGAAAAGTTCGCTTACAACAATAAAAGAAAAACCATTTTTAAAGAGACAGGTTCCAGTTTGAAAAGACCTTTTCGGTCAGACATCGTCACTACACATGAAACCACGGTCATGCGGAACACAGAGGAGGCTGCTAAAATCCTAGCATCCATTTCCGTAGCCACGGTTATAGTGACTGCAGACAATGTCAACATACAAGGAGATAAATTGAGTCTAGAAAAAGAGAAGGCACGTCCGTTACAGGAAGCTTTAGTCAAAGAGCATAATTATACCAATTTGATGATCGAGAGGAATGATGCTCTCACATCTCAAAAGGAAGAATTAAATGAAACTTTCCAACATCTGGAAGCTGACAGGAGAGATATGGCAATACAAGTAAGAGTGTTAGAGGAAGAAAATGGAGAACTTGAAGGTAAAAACCTGAAGCTTGAATCAAAGAAGTTTGACAGCATTCAAGAGATCATCGACCTGAAGGAACACATTGAAAAGTTACAAGGAGGCAACAAATTTTTAGAACAGCAATTGGAGCTGGCCAACACCAAAATGGGGGACATTAGACCCTTCCACGAGCAAGCCTGTGAAATACTAAGAAGTACCTACGGCTTCCAAGAGCTCCTATCAGAGGAAATATACAAACTAAAAGCAATAATGGCCAAGGTCAAGGAAATCCATGTCAAAGCCACCAAGGTCAGGAGGAAGCATGCACACATCAGTGGAGAAATTAAGAAACACATCGAGTGGAGAGAAGGAAAATTAGAGTTCCTAGCAACTCTTCTCCTTAAGTCTGTTGTTGAATATATGGCAGATGTGCGCACCTTAATTTTTTCTAAAGGTTGCGAAGTAAAATTAGCCACCGTAACCCTAGCTACTTATGAGCGATGTAAGAATTTGTATTCTCAAATTCGAGCCACACAGGAAAGTTGTCAGATGGTCATTCCCTAGAAGATAGAAGAATTCACAGATAGAGAACAACATTTATCTGACCTAAATGAAGGGCTCAAGGCAGAAAGTGAATATGTGCAGAAGCTGGACATCTTGACGTCAAAAGACCTGCACCAATTTATCAGCCAAGATGCTATTCATAAACACTTCCTAGAAGAAAGTCTCTGGGCCACTATGGCAGAAATGATTGTTCTAGTAGAGGAACTTGCCAAGCAAGAAGTGTCTCTCAGGTTTATGATTCCCCTGGTTGGAATAAATATTGTAAAGGAAGCAAATTAGTGGGGAAATTATATAGCAGAGGTAGATAGAGCACTGGCAGCCAACCAAGCTCCCACCTCAGAGAATGTCCCAGCTGTTGCAGTAGTGTTAGAAGAAACATCGGTGGTCTCAGATGCGCCCAAGTCGACCAAGGAGCCAGCTCAGGGATAGCTCACATTCGCCAACATGCCTCTTGGGTTGTTATTTTATGCATATACCTTTGAAATATTAAAATGACTTGTGGTTTTTAACTCCTGTTCATTTTTGTAAAGTTATTTGGGATATTTCTCTTTTTGTAATATCAACACTACAAGACAAATTAGAGGAACATAAATGGTTAGGGTATAGGTGGCAACTCCTAGCACATCTTATAAAGCTATATATAGCTGATTAGAGGGAGATAGAAAGGACTTTTGGCAAGTGAAATGACGTTTCTGTCTTGTATATGAACTATTTCTGCTACATGAATAAGAAAAATCGTTTTGGCCTGTGGAAGCCTGCACAGCACTTTGCTTGGGATCGTGTTGGATAATTGCTGAACTATTTCTGCGTCTTTCATACATTTCCTGTGAGAGCTTTCCTGGCTATTGTGAATTAATTCTCTGCTCTGAATGGTTTCATTTCCTTTGCAAAATCTCTGTGTTAAATGGTTAGTAGAATGCTTATCTTTATCAAATCTATCTTGGATAATCTTTATTTCTGCTATAAATGCTTCTTTCAATTTAACAACTATCTGTGAAGTTCTTGGGCGCATTTCCAATTTATTACTCATTCTTTAAATTTGCTCCTTATAAGGATAGGATAATTTAGATTTAAATTAGATTAGCATAGATTCGTTTACCACATGCATTTAATTTAGGGCACATGCATATCATATTAAATACAAAATATATAACCGGTGGATCGGGCCGCAACTGGTAAAATAAAAATATCTTTAAACCTCACACGGTAGATGGAACCGTTAACCGGATGGATTCCCCACACCAAACGGTGGGCGATCTAATTGGTATCGCTTACTAGGGAGAATCCCTTACTGGTTGATGTAGTGATATTCGAGGCATCAACAGTTTTGGTGCTAGAAGGAGGGCCACTAGTACATGGCTAGCAAAAGAGATTCTTTTGTTGGTAAAAATTCCACTGAAATCCCATCTGAAACAGTCATCCCAAAATTTCCAGACCTGGAATCAAGAAATCAAGAAGATCCTAATCCTGAAACAGAACAGCTAGAAACATTGTATGATGTCCCTTTTGAAGAAGTAAATCGCTTTAGGAGACATACTCGCTCGTACGTGAGAAGTCTTGGAGGGATAACCATAGTTCCTCTATTACCTAGAATCAGTGCTCCTCGAAAAAATCCTCAATGTACAAGGGATTCCGTTCTTGTTCAAAGTCTAGAAGAATTATTAAATTTATCTCTAGAAGAAATCACCGAACCTTTTGACGAAGTTAGACTCGAGACCCCCATGAATCCAGAACAGCAGCATACTCCAAGGAATACTCCTCTTAACTCACCACCACATTCTCCGCCGAGAGTCATGGTCGTACCCACATGGAGAGCCAGGGGAGCATTAAATGTAGTCCGACCATTCCATTATTTACCCAAAAACCCAGAAAAGGTTTTACCTAAGTATGACCCTAGCAAAGGAATTTATGCTGAAGACCACCTTAAAAGTTTTTATTTAGTTCTAAATCTTCTAAATGTGGAATACGAGGATGTGGTTTGTTGTCTCTTTCCTTATACTTTCAAACCCAAAGTATCTTCCTGGTACTTTAGTTTGCAAGCTGGTTCGATAACAAGTTGGGAAGATTTTGAGAAATGTTTTCTTAAAAAGTATGGCAATCAGAAAACTGTATCTACTCTCATGAAAGAATTGTTGTCTATGAGAATGGAAAAGAATGAGGAAGTTCAAGAGTTTAACCAGAGGTTCACAACATTGTTAAATAATTTTAGTGATGCAACAAATCCCTCTAAGGAATGCTTAGTAGAGTATTATACAACAGCTCTTAAATCCCTGGTAGCAATGTTCGTCAAGAGAACAAAAAACCTTACCCTAACAGAAAATTTTGAAGAAGCCAAGAAAGTAGAAGAGGAGGCTTATAGCATCGCTAAACATGCTTTAGATGTAGAGTTCAAGCCGGCAGCTATTAAGAAACCTTTTCTGTTAACTAGGGATAAAGAAGAACCTGCAGCAGATTTAGAAAACGTCATAAAAATGATGCAGAAACTCTCCAATAAAATTGTGGATCAAGAAAAGGATAAGGCAACGAGTTCTTCAAGGCCACCTTTCAAGCCTTTCTATAAAAAGAAAGAAGAAAATGGATAGTCAACCCCACCAGTAAATAATTCTGCTGTACTAAATCTAAATGAAATAGGCATGGATCACTTCTGCACTTTCCACCAAGAACAACACTCGAAGAAAAGCTTCCCACAGTGGATCAATTCAATGAGCTTAGTAATGAACCAAATGTTAGATGCACAAATGACTGAGCAAACGATCCCCCAACAAGAACAAATTCTTGATAGTGAAGAACTAGCTCCCGACACTACAATGATCCTTTGGGATTGGACTCCTGCCCAAGAGCCATCTTGTGAAGAGTTCGTAGATGAAGTGAAAATAGCATCTATTAACATCACTACCAGGAGTAAAGGCCCAGTGATTGATCCAACAATAGAAGCACCTAAAGCAAGATCTAATCAAATACCGAAGCGACACATAACTGTCATTCCTCCCCAACCCAAGACAAACCCAATAGTTGCTCCTACGGTGACTAAAGAACCAAACTCAGAAATAATCAAACAACCAAAAGCCTCTTTAAATAAAACAGAAAATCAATCGAAGATTTCAAAGGAATGTGACATGAGCTATGATATAATCGAGGATATTAAGAAAACAAAAGCGAACGTTTCCATTTTTTATATGTGTAGCTTACTGCAACAGAGGAAGAGATTGATGGAAGCCTTTGATCCACAAACAAGTGTCTCGGTAGAAAACACTGACGAGAACCCAGAAATTAATGAAGCAAGTATTGGCGGAAAATCGAAATCTCAAACTCTTCCTTTTCTCTTAACCTTTGAGATTTCTAATCACAATGTGCATAATTGTTTGGTAGACTCAGGTGCTAGTTCTAATGTCATGCCTTTTTCAATTTGCAAAAAGATTAATGGACAGCCAATCTCATCCCCATCTCAAATCATTCAATTAGATAGAACTGCTTTCAAGGTTATAGGTGAACTGAAAGATGTACTTATTAGGTTGTCATCCGATCCTAGAGTATGTCAATTCATTGATATAATGGTAGTCGATATCCCTGAGGCATATGGTTTAATTTTGAGTAGGGACTGGTCTGCGAAACTAAATGGCTATTTTGCAATAGATTGGTCTCATCTGTGGCTGCCCTATCAAAATAGGCAAAACCAGATCAAGATATTAAGAGAGCCACACATGAAACAAAATGTTACTCAGTTAGAGGGAAAAAATGAAGCTGTGGCTTTTTCGTCTTCAGTTTTAGGAAATTACTTCTTGGACATCAAACCTGGGAACTACAAATCAGAAAAAGTTATCCATATTTCAGACAAACAGTCCGATCTCCTTCACTTTTCATGGGCTGATGATATTGATTGTAATATATTAGATTTACTCACTAATTTAGACAGTAATGAAACTAATACCTTCTGGACCCTTTACTTTGATGGCTCCAAGACTCAGGAAGGATCCGGAGTCGGTTGCATTTTAATTCATCCTGATAGAAACAAGCATTTTTTATCATGTGGGTTAAAGTTTGAGTGTACTAATAACACTGCAGAATACGAAGCTCTCATTCAAGGTTTGAAGAAAGCCATTGCTCTTAATGTCAAGTTTTTGAAAGTCTTTGGTGATTCTAAAATTGTTGTTAGGCAAATAAGAAATATGATTCATTATCTCTCACCACATTTAAATGGTTATCAAGCAGAAGTTTGGAATTTAATTTCGTGTTTTTATGCTTTTAACATCAATTCTGTCCCAAGATTGAAAAACGCTGCAGCTGATTTGTTAGCCACTTCCACTTCCATATTAGTGCCCACTAATAATAAATGTTCTATTGAATTAATTTTCAGGCCCTCTGTTCCAGACAACATCACAAATTTCAGAGTATTTGATGACGACGATCAGATTATCAGTTTCTTAACCAATGAAGATGCTTTTCAGGAAGCCATCATAGAAGAAGAAGAGCATGACTCAAATCTACAAAATAAAGACACAGTGAAAGGGAACTTCATGCCCAAAGGAGTAAGAACTCTAGAGGCGCTTTTCGATTTGCAAAGGTAGTTCAGGAGACCTGTGAATGCCAAAACCCATAGCTCACCCATGCAATACGAATTAATAAACTTGGGCACAGAAGCTAAACCAAAGTATGTCAATCTTGGTAAATGTTGTACCTCGAAAGAAAGAAGTAGATTCATTAAACTTTTTCGAAAATATAAAGATGTGTTCGCTTGGACCTATGACGATCTGAAGACATATGACACCCGCATCATTCAACACGTAATACCTATGAAGGAAGGTGTCAAACCTTTTCAGCAACAGTTAAGAAGGATGCATCCAACACTCGAGCCTCTAATACAGAAAGAGTTAAAAAAAATTGTTGGAGGCCAAGATTATTTTTAAAGTCTGACATTCTGAATGGGTGGCTAATCTAATTCCTGTGCGGAAGAAATCAGGGGAGATCAGGCTGTGTGTAGATTTCTGGAACTTAAACAGAGCTTCCGATAAAGAAAACTACCCAGTACCCCTAATGGAACAGATATTGCAGATGGTATCAGGATCATAACTCTTTTCCCTACTAGACGGCTTCTCTGGTTACAACCAAGTGCTAGTAACAGAGGAAGACTGACTCAAGACCACTTTTCACACAAAGTGGGGAACCTTCACATACCGGAGAATGCCTTTTGGCTTAATTAATGCAGGAGCTACCTTTCAGCGAGCCATGGACATTGCTTTCTGAGGAATGGGTGGTCAATGTGTTGTAGTATACTTAGATGATGTGACAGTCTTTTCGAAGAAGAGAGAGGACCATGTTTTTCACCTAAAACAAATCTTTGGTCACTGTAGAAAGTACGGCATCTCTCTAAATCCTAAGAAAAGCGTTTTTGCTGTTCTTGAGGGAAAGCTGCTCGGTCATATCATTTCCAAGGAGGGAATCTCAATAGATCAAGAAAGGGTTCAAGCTATCAATAAGATTCCCATTCCCCATAGCAAGAAGTCTATGCAATCATTCATGGGCACCATAAATTTTTTCTAGAGGTTCATGCCAGACTTTGCTCAGATTGTTAAACCTTTGCAACAAATGGTCAAGCAAAGTTTACAATTTAAGTGGACAGACTTGGAAAGGGTTGCATCCAAAGGAATCAAAGCTGCTATAGCCAAGGCACCTTCTTTAAGAAGACCAAATTTTGATAAATATTTTATAATGTACACGTTTTCTTGTGATAACTCTCTCGCAGTTGTGCTTACTCAAAAGACGGAATCAGGAGATGAATACCCAATTTCTTTTATGAGCACTGGTATGCAGGGCGCTAAACTGAACTATCCCATGGTAGATAAGCAAGCATACGCAATTTTCAAAGCAGTAAAGCAGTTCAGGCCGTATATTCTAAAAAATAGAACTACATTCATAGTCCCTCATCCCACTGTCAGATCTCTTTTTGTTCAGAAATAGTTGGGAGAAAGAAGAGGGAATTGGGTCACTGCTCTCCAAGAGTACAACTTAGAATTCAAGCCGGCTAACATCATCAAAGGTAAATTCCTATGCAAGCTACTGACTCAAATCCCAACGGACGAAGAGCAGATTGGAGGAATGAAGCTGAGCTGAATGTGATAGACGTATGTCCAATTTTTACGGCCCCAGAGTCTTGGTACAGAGACCTAGTGCATTACTTACAGTCAGGTTACTTACTAGAACAATGGAATCCGAAGCAAAGGAGAGCGCTCTATCTTAAATCAGCATCTTATCATATCATTAAAGGAGTACTCTTCAGGAAGAACTATGATGGCGTTTATCTCAGATGTTTAGAAAAGGAAGATGCTATTAACGTGGTCAAGGAACTACATGACGGACCTGCTAGAGGACATTACTCTGGGGACACTACAACCCACAAAATTCTCAGAGCAGGGTATTATTGGCCTACTCTCTTCAGGGATGCCCATGCCTATGTCATAAATTGTGATGTATGTCAAAGAAGCACTGGAAAGCTACCTAAAGCAGCAGGTCCCTTGCAACGAGTTATCATCACTGAACCATTCAAGCAATGGGGTATAGATATTATTGGAGAAATAAACCCTAACTCCTCGCTGCAACATCGGTACATTTTGACCACTACAGATTATTTTACAAGATGGGCCGAAGCTATTCCCCTACGGAAAGCTAATGAGGATACGGTCATCAACTTTTTGGAAGAGAACATCATAACCGGGTTTGGGGTTCCAATTTCTCTAGTTTTTGATAATGCACCTTATTTTTCGTCAATAAATATTAATGAATTCATGTATGAAAGAGGAATTAAATTACATTATTCATCCAATTACTACCCTCAGGGAAATGGTTTAGCTGAATCTACCAATAAAAATCTCATCCAAATCCTGAAAAAGACTGTGATCAAAAATAAAAAAAAACTGGCACACAGCCCTCCCTCACGCCCTATGGGAAGACAGAGTAACGCCAAAAAATGCCTTAGGAGCTTCCCCTTTAGCCTGGTCTATGGAAAAGAAGCTATTCTCCCTCCGAATATATTACTCCCATCCTTGAAGTTGGCCCAATCCTCCTGAGGTTCTAGCAGTCAAGCCCTACAGTCCAGGATTGATACCCTGTTAAAACTAGAAGAGACACGTGAAAAGGCCAAGGAACAGTTTCATCATCACCAAGACATAGTCAAATGATGGTTTGATAAAAAAAAATCTGGGAAGAGGAATTTCAAAGTAGGAGACTTGGTCCTCAAATGGGACCACCAACACAACGGTAAGGGAATGCACACAAATTTTCAGCACCTATGGCTTGGCCCTTATCAAATTTCTGAAAAGCTTGGTCCATCAACCTATAAAGTGAAATATTTACAAGGAGAGGAACTAAACCTCCCTCTCAATGGCCTCGCCCTAAAACAATACTTTGCGTGATTTCTGAAGGTTTTTTTGTACATAAATAAAACACTGTTTTTCTATTTTGGTTTGTTCTTCTTTTCTTTTGCTTCATTTTAAATTACTTTGATTACCTTTGGTTTTCCAGTCAGTTTGATCCATTTTCTTTTATTTGCTTTGTTTTCCCTTTTGATTAGGTTCTTTTTTTTTTAAAATAAAGCCAAACTCAAATCATGGTGTAGCTGAATGAATGAGACTCCAGAGAACTCAGAAGGATGGTCATAAGAAGCCCACCAATAAAGGGAATACATATTTGTAACTTTGCTTTCACTAATTGGTTTCTTAGAATGCAGCGATCCTCTTTCCTGTTTGGTCAAAATAACCCCTGTCAAATAGCTAAGATATAGCATTTCCTTTTGACTATCTTAGGGCCCATTCACCCTAACATTAATAGTTGTCTCAAGAAGTTAACTATGGCAGGACCCATGGAGAGGAAGCATGTCTCACAGATACATGGTATTTAAAATGATCTCATGCTGCAAGTAAAGCCAAAAGGCATATGTCAAAGAGTCTGGTTTCCAGAAATTCTCGCCTCAATTAAAGCATGGCTGAGAAAATAAAAGAAGCTTGTAAATCAAGGTAGCTGAAGGAAGCTGTTCTAATAAACCAACCCAGCAAGGTTCTTCTCCGTCTGTGAAACATGAAATCAAATAAATCTTCTGTTCACACAAAAGGACATTTCGGATTGAAGAACTTATATCAAACTTTTGAAAGTAGGAGAAACTTATTTCTGGAAGACTCAAAGCAGCTAAAAATCGTCAATTAAAGAAACATCTAAAAGGATGTAAAAGCATGGGAATGAGGAACAAACGAATGTGCCTGTGAGATTTTGTCACGATCCTGTAGAGTCCTATACTAGTAAGCTTCTGAAAGAAAGACTTTTAAAATAAATCCCACACTTCATCCCTTAGAGAGTTTTTAAGAAATCTGAGTCAAAGCTGCCTTTCCCCCTTATCACCATCACGATAAGACTGATCACTGCATTCTTCGAAGATGAACTATGGAGACATCTGGTTGCGCATGTAATCAGCACTTTGAAAGTTTCTTGACCTTCAGATGAGTTTGTTTCAGAGATCTGTGTTTTCCAGCAAATCGCCATATGTTGTTGCTACAACATTCCCCCCTAGATTTTTGAAAAAATATTGGGGCCCCTCCTCTGGTTTTGAAAAAGAGTCTGCCTAAGGATATCTGGACATCAGAATCTCTCCTTACTTAGTATTTTCCCTGAAAAAGGTCTTTACCTGCCTTACTTTTTGAGTTATGTCTTTTTCTCCTAATTAAAACTCAAGATTTTGGGTCACAATGGCGGAAGCTCTAAGCTAACCTTGCCGCAATGGCGGTAGAGTTGGTCCAAACTTTCCGAAACTGCGGAATCAAAAGGGCTAAGTCAAGTCGTGGCGGAAAACTTATCTTAAAACCTCCAAAAGGGCGAAACCTTTGATCAAGTGGGCCCACGGCGGAATAGATTCATCAAGTTTCTCCGCAACGGCGGGAGTTTTCATCTAAATCTACCGCAAACATCAGAAACGTACCAATAAGTCATCTTTGCAGGAAGACTCATCTATCTTTCCCGAAATAGTGAAGGTCTTCAAGAAACTCTTCCGCACTGGCGGGTAGAGTGGCACATTTTCGGAAGAACTTGGACAACACTCCCACAAAGGTGGACCAACTCACTTAAGTTTGTCGATGCGTCGCAGAACACTTCTCCTTTGTGGAAACATTCGGACAATTCTCCCGCAACGGCAGGCAAAACTCATCTTTTCTGTCCGCAGGAGATGGAAGCCTTAACCTAGTCTTTCCGATTTTTGGTGGTAGTATTTATTGAGAAAAGGTTGATTTGACCCATCCGTACACTGCCTTAAATCCCATTTTAATGGCTTGCAACCACCTAATAATGGTTCGCACGTACCGTTTTTAATATATAGGGTGTGAATCCCGTTGGTGTTCCACTGTCTTTCGTCACCCCGGAGCTCTCTTCCCATTTCTGTTCAAAGTCACGAAGCACGTTCCAGGCTTGCAAGCTTTGCAACAAACGCCAGCATCCGCATAGCATCCATCGCTTCATAGGGTAGTACCTTGGCAGACCTTGTTATAATGTGTTCTTCCCATTTAAAGGGGCATGATCCGTCACTCTTTTTGTTCTATCCTCACCATGGTGGGACTCTCAGAGTAATCACGGTTATAGCCGACCCATGTGCACCCCGACTAGGCGTATGGAAGCGCTAATTGTGCGCATAAAAATCTCTAGAACCTCAAACATTCACCACTTAAATGTTAAAATAACCTGCAGCACACCTTGCCCATCCTTACGCGAAAGTGATAAGCATTTTTCTTTGCGACTGTAGAATTTTACGCCTTTCTACGCTTTGAAGCCAGTTAATATCATGTCTTTTATAAGTACGTAGAATACCCAGGCCTACTTTATGTGCATTCGCTCTCATAGTTCATAGTTACAATATCAGTAGCGAAAGTAACCAAATTAAATTTTTTCACAAGATTATAAAATGGCATGTGAAAGAATTATTTTGAAACAATGAGACGAGCAGGAATTAGTTGTTCTGGTTGGCATTTGGATATTATCATTATAACTAGAATGCCGATTTGGATTGTTACCGTCGCGTCATATATTCTTATTCATGTCTAATTGTTGAACAGGATTTTCGAAAAATGGCTAAAGGTGGCAAGAGAAAATCAAAGGCAGCCGACGAAAGCACAAGAGTTGAAACTACATTCCAGGATACAAAGTGCACCACGGGCGTGCCTCCAGAAGTGAAGTGGGGAGACGTATACTGCATGATAAGAGATCAGGACTTCCCTGAAGCTCTTCTTGAGGAGGAATGTTTATATCAGAACATCCGAAACTCTTGTATATCCAAGGCGGCCACACGTCCAAAACTCTTCTCGTGCTCGGAAGTAATTGGATAGGTTTTGTAGCATGCGAACATCGAGACAAGAGTTATAGCAGACAACAAAGGAAAGGATTTTTCCTCATTTCACCCATCCTATATCTCAACGGCCTACAAGTTCCCCAAATCCCAGCAACGGCTTGATGATGCATGGTTGGAAGGGATCCAGATGGATAATCTAGAGATGGCAAGGAAGCTATTAATTTCAGGCAAGCAAATCAGGAGAAAGGATAGTGAGGAGTACAAGGTTCAAAATTTGAGGCCCCCTTTCAGACTGATCTCTCCCATGTTAAGCAGAATCTTTGGAAGACCCGATGGGATGATGTTCATGCTACAATGGGTTCCTATCATCCACTATGTAGCTTTCAAAGGGACAATCTTCAACTGGGCTGATATGCTCTCAGAGAGCTTGTCATCAGCTATAATAGCTGCACGAGAAGGATTAGTTGAGAGCAAGGCATAATATTATATGTCCTCTTACTTGATAGATTGTATTGTGGCGAAATGACCCTTTCCCAAGTTGGGATGCATATGGAACTCGGCGGATGGCTCAGTGTTCATTTCCTACAAAATCTTCTAGGCTCAGAATTACAAAAGGGATTACAAACTCATTTGCGAGGAGTTCATCATACCCCTATATGAATTAATCTTTAATGAAGAACCCAACTGCCTACTTGAGAATGCCATGGAAGCTCTGGAGAAACATGGTGATTTCTATTTTTCTCCAGAAGGTACCTACATAAGAATGTACAGAGGCTCCAAATCCTCGTATATCCTACATAGGTACGCTACAGATTATATAGTCCACAAGGAGATGGTAAGACAGGTATTCATTGATGGAATTGGTAATACCCTATATAAGGCCAAGAAATCTACTTTTCCGCCCTTACCCTTCTATGTCGGGGTCTACAAGTTCTTAGGAATTGCAACTGTAAAAGATTTTGTCGCAGAGTTGAGAAGCTTCATTTTGGAGAAAAGATTTTTCACAGGAATGATCGGCAAGGCAAAGATACACAACATTGCAAAGAACTCTCCACTCCCTTTGAGTATGCTAACTATTATGATCAAGAGGAGGAAGCATATAGCGGGGTTAGAAATATAACTGAGCTAGGGATTTGTCAAATGGGAAAAGGAGGGGCCAGCTCGAGCTCTAATTTTGTGGGGAAAATAGATCAGCAGCGAGAAAAGGGTACCGTGGAGATTGCTGAGGCTCTCTCGAAAGAAGAACAAAGGCTCCCGGAACAAGCCAGGGAAAAAGAGGATAAAGTCCAAGAAGAAGAGACTTTGAGAGTCCAAGCAGCTGAAGCTGAGGCAAAGAGGAAAGAAGAAGAAGAGAGGATCAGATTGGAAAGAAATGTGAAGCAGGAAGAAGATGACACACTAAAAAGGGAGCAGGAGGAAGAAGCAAGAAGAAAAGAAGAAGAAGAAAATAAATCCCAAGAGGGTGTCGACCCCAAAATCCCATACCTGCAAGACTTAGGTTCCCCCATAAGAGATCTCCCCATTGTCCCTTTTACACCCTCAAAAACCATTGTTAAAGAGACAAGTTCCAGTCTGAAAACACCTTTTCAGTCAGACATTGTCACTACACATGAAACCATGGTCATGCGGAACACAGAGAAGGCTACTAAACTCCTAGCATCCATATCCGTAGCCACGGTTACAGCGACTGCAGACAATGTCAACATACTAGGAGATAAATTGAGTCTAGAAAAAGAGAAGGCACGTCAGTTACAAGAAGCTTTAGTCAAAGAGCAGAATTATACCAATTTGATGATCGAGAGGAATGATGCTCTCACATCTCAAAAGGAAGAATTAAATGAAACTCTCCAACAGTTGGAACCTGACAGGAGAGCTCTGGCAATACAAGTAAGGGTGTTAGATGAAGAAAAGGGAGAACTTGAAGGTAAAAACCTAAAGCTTGAATCAGAGAAGTTTGACAACATTCAAGAGATCGTCGACCTTAAGGAACACATTGAAAAGTTACAAGGAGGCAATGAATTGTTAGAACGGCAATTGGAGCTATCCAACAACAAAATGGGGGACATTAGCCCCTTCCACAAGCAAGCATGTGAAATACTAAGAAGTACCTACGGCTTCCAAGAGCTCCTATCAGAGGAAATATACAAACTAAAAGCAATAATGGCCAAGGTCAAGGAAATCAATGTCGAAGCCACCAGGGTCAGGAGGAAGCATGCACGCATTAGTGGAGAAATTAAGAAACACATCAAGTGGAGAGAAGGAAAATCAGAGTTCCCGGCAAGCCTTCTCCTTAAGTCTGTTGTTGAATATAGGGCAGATGTGCGCACCTTAGATTATTCTAAAGATTGCGGAGTAAAATTGGCCACCGTAACCCTAGATACTTATGAGCGATGTAAGAATTTGTATTCTCAAATTTGAGCCACACAGGAAAGTTGTCAGATGGTCATGCCCCAAAAGATAGAAGAATTCCTAGATAGAGCACAACGTCTATCTAGCCTAAATGAAGGGCTCAAGGTAGAAAGCGAATATGTGCAGAATCTAGACATCTTGACGTCAGAAGACCTCAACCAATTTATCAGCCAAGCTGTTATTCATAAACACTGCCTAGAAGAAAGTCGCCAGGCCACTATGGCAGAAATGATTGTTCTAACAGAAGAACTTGCCAAGCAAGAAGTGTCTCTCAGGTTTATGGTTCCCCTGGTTGGAATAAATATTGTAAAGGAATCAAATCAGTGGGGAAATTATATAACAGAGGTAGATAGGGCACTGGCAGCCAACCAAGCTCCCACCACAGAGAATGTCCCAGTTGTTGCAATAGTGTTAGAAGAAACACTGGCGGTCTCAGAAGTGCCCAAGTTGACCAAGGAACCAACTCAAGGATAGCTCACATTCGCCAGCATGCCTCTTGGGTTGTTATTTTATGCATATACCTTTGAAATATTAAAATGAATTGTGGTCTTTAACTCCTGTTCATTTTTGTAAATTTATTAGGATATTTCTGTTTTTGTAATATCAGCACTTCAAGACAAATTAGAGGAATATAAACAGTTAGGGTATAGGTGGAAACTCCTAGCACATCTTGTAAAGCTATATATAGCTAATTAGAGGGAGATAGAAAGGACTTTTGGTAGGTGAAAGGACTTTTCTGTCTTGTATATGAACTATTTCTATTACATGAATAAGAAAAATCGTTTTGGCCTATGGAAGCCTACACAAAACTTTGCTTGGGATCGTGTTGGATAATTGCTGAACTATTTATGCGTCTTTCATACATTTCCTGTGAGATATTTCCTGGCTATTGTGAATTAATTCTCTGCTGTGAATGGTTTCATTTCCTTTGCAAAATTTATGTGTTAAATGGGTAGTAGAATTCTTATCTTTATCAAATCTATATTGGATAATCTTTATTTCTGTTGTAAATGCTTCCTTCAATTTAACAACTATCTGTGAATTTCTTGGGCACATTTCCAGTTTATTACTCATTCTTTAAATTTGCTCCTTATAAGGATAGGATAATTTAGATTTAAATTAGATTAGCATAGATTCGTTTACCACATGCATTTATTTTGAGGCACATGCATATCATATTAAATACAAAATATATAACCGGTGGATCAGGACGCAACTAGTAAAATAAACAAATCTGTAAACCTCACACGGTAGCCGGAACCGTTAACCGGACGGATTCCCCACACCAAACGGTGGGCGATCTAGTTGGGATCGCTTACTGGGGAGAATCCATTGTTGATTGATGCAGCAATATTCGAGGCATCAACACAGCCTTGATTGCATCTTCGTCTTGTTTATGATGAAATTTATGGACTAAAGTCATCTAATATTTGCACATTCATACCAAAAAATTGCATTTTAGAAACTCCAAGTTAATACTTTTCAATCACATTTATTCTACACCATTCATAGCTTTAAATGGGCTAAACATCATATACTAGTACTTGTTAGCCATGTATTCATAAGTATAAGTCTTTGTAATTGTTAAATTTTGAGCATTAATTCACAATACTCTAGGATCTTTGCTGAGAGAATAACATATACAGTATATCAATGCATGACAATCACAATATGACAAGCATCACAAGAATCAAAAGCATAAGAGACAAGAGACACTGAGTTTCCGTGGGGAAAACCCTAAGGTGAAAAACCCCACAACTTCCTCGGAGATAAAGAGAGCAATGGCTCAACCAAATAACATTGGGATAGTATCCTGATAGCAGATGATCCTCCTCCTCACTAGTGCGCCACTTTCTAAGTGAGAGTGAGTTACTTTTCTGAGTGGGTAAAATAGAGATCTCCGATCTCTATTTATACTAACCTTTTTTCCCAGTGACCTTATGGGTCGACTTGTCTAGCTAGCTACATCCACATTATATTATATATAATTCAGGGTCAACTCCACATGGCGGTCCAATAACCCATCGGCAAGTACACACACTTGCGACACTTGTCAATCCACATGACGACACTTCCTTATAGAGGAATAACACATCTCTTATAAGGGTACAATAAATTTATATAAAATACATAGATGAAATACATTCCGAAGTTACATATACATCAACACTCCCTCTTAACTAGGAAGGTATTTCTCGACACAGATCTGCTAGACAAGCCTTCTTCTCGGGATCATCGTCATCGATGCATCATCATCATCATCGTCACTGCTGCTGCTATATCAACCAATATCTGACTCTACTCGTCATAGGAAGTTCTATAGAGCCAGTCCTTTTTCATACTGGATGTAGGCCTACCACCTGCAGGTCTTCATCATCACTGGCCATACTGTGGAATCCTTAGGACTTATTACATGCGTCACAAAACCTGGCTGCAGCATCCCAAGCTATTACGAGCACACAACTCCACCTATAGGATCTCCCAGGAGCACATTACATGTGACCCATCACAAAACCTGGCTGAAGCATCCCAGGCTATTACGAGCACACATCTCTACCTGTCAGATCTCCCAGGAGCACATTACATGTGATCTCACCACAAAACTTGGTTGAAGCATCCTAGGCTGTTACGAGCACACGGCTGTACCTGTCAGATCTCCCATGAGCACATTACATGTGGTCCACCACAAAACCTGGCTGAAGCATCTGAGGCCTTTTCATCTTGTCCAGATCTCCCAGGAGCAAATTACATGTGGTCATGGAAAAACCTGGATGAAGCATCTGAGGCCTTTTTCATCCTGTCCAGATCTCCAAGGAGCAAATTACATGCCATAGGACAAAACCTCGAAAGAGCATCTGCTAAATATCCCAGAGCACCGAATTACATGCCATAGGCAAAACCTCGTAAGACTATCTGCAGATCTTCGAGGGCACAAATTATATGTCCTCCCAAGCAAAACCTCGAAAGAGCATTTGTCAGATGTCCCAGGGCAACGAATTACATGCCATAGGCAAAACCTCGAAAGACCATCTACAAATCTCCCAGGGCACAAATTACAGGCTTATCTGCACAACCTGATCCACGGCCACAAAGTATCATCTGATACTCACCATACATCATCCTGATGTACACATGATCATCCTGATCATCATCACTGCAACATCCTGCTGCATGTCATCTGGAGAAGCTCGTCATCCACGATCACCCTGATCATACAATGCATCCATCTAATGCACACCAAGTATCTACCTGATATATATCATCATACATAGTGTATCCACCTGATAAATAGATACATGATCCACACAATGTATCCATCAACATACATGATCTACCTGATCATACCTGATACATATCAATATACATGATCTACCTGATCATACAATGTATCAACCTGATACATATACAGATACATGGTCCAAGCATCCAACATGATGCATATATAAAATACATACAAATGATCCAACCGATCATATCCAGCATCCAACATGATGCGTACATACATATGAATGATCCAACTGATCATATCCAGCATCCAACATGATGCGTTCATACATATAAATGATCGAACTGATCATATCCAGCATCCAACATGATGCGTACATACATATACATATAAATGATCCAACTGATCATACAAAGCAGAAACTAGAACATCATCTTGATGCTCATCAACATCCATCGCTTACATCCATAGCCATGTGAAGGATGCTCCTTCCAACATTCTTGGAATGGCTTCAGCAAATGTGTCCATCACTTCTTCCTCGAAGTGTCCTCGATCTGAAGAATGCCAAGCCTCTCTCTGAAGTACTCGAACTTCACCCTGGCTAGTGGCTTCGTCAGCACATCTGCAATCAGTTTGTCATCTCCTGTTACAAATAAGTCAACCACATACAGGAGTAGAATCACAGGATTCCCTTCCTCAACCTTGTAGTAAAGGTTGGAATCCGCTTTACTCTTGGTAAAGCCCAAACTAGATAGGAAACTGTCCATCCTACCATACCAGGTTCTGGGAGCTTGCTTCAAGCCATACAAGTCTTTCTTCAATCTGCACACATATGACTCCCTGTCATGTATTTCAAAACCAAGTGGATGTTCCACATATACTTCCTCTTCAACTACACCATTCAAGAAAGCAGCCTTGACATCCATTTGGTGTATTTTCCATTTCATAGCTGCAGCCAGGGCAAGTACAGTTCTGATGGAAGTATACCTGGCTACAGGTGCAAAAGTTTATTCATAATCTATTCCCTCTTTCTAAGAGAAGCCACGAGCTACGAATCTTGCTTTGTATTTCTCTACACTGCCATATGCAGCATGCTTGATTTTGTAGATCCATTTGGAAGTCACAACAGACTTCTCTTTAGGTCTTGGGACAACATCCCAAACATCATTCTTCATTATTGATTGGTATTCCTCAACCATGGCATCCTTCCATTCTTTCTTTTCCGCTGTTTCCTCATAACTGGAAGGCTCTTTGTTCATAATGTCACAGAGTAAAGCAACATATCTGGTCTGTGATCTGGTTCTCTTCTTTGCTCTGTGTTCTTCTTCTGGAATGCCAAATCTTTTTGCATCTTGAATGAGCTCTCTAGCCCATGCAAGTTTCCTCTTGTGAGGGTTATCCTCACGGGGTGGATCTATAGGTTCTTGTGGATCATCAAACTCACGAACAACTTCTGGAACTGCTTCAGTCATGGTAGTGTCTTGAAATCTTGTTTCCTTAGGTTCTTCATAAACTTCGATAGGTGCCTTCCTTGATTTGATGAATGCTGAGTTTTCATCAAATGTTACATCCCTGCTGACATCAATCTTCTTGAACCCTGGAAAGTATATTCTGTAAGCCTTCGAGATTTCACTGTAACCCACAAAGATACCCTTCTTTCCTGAAGGATCTAGTTTAGTCCTCTTTTCCTTCGGGACATGAGTGTATATTGTACAACCAAATATTCTGAGATGACTAACTTCAGGTTTCTTACCAGAAAAGACCTCTTCTAGTGTCTTGTTGTCCAATATCTTGTGGGGTGTTCTGTTCTGCACATATACCGTTGTTCTAGCTGATTCTTCCCATAGATGCATAGGTAGATCCTGGTCATGTAGCATTTCCCTTGCTGCTTCCATGATAGTTCTGTTCTTCCTTTCTACAACTCCATTTTGTTGTGGATTATAAGGAGCAGTCAACTCCCTCTTAATCCCTGAATCACTACAAAGCTTCTTGAAGTCACCTGAGGTGAATTCTCCACTATTGTCGGATCTGAATGTTTTGATCTTCTTGTCAGTTTGATTCTCCATCAAGGTTTTGAATTCCTTGAACTTATCAAACACCTCATCTTTTTTCTTCAAGAAGTATACCCAAGTCTTGCTGGAGAAGTCATCAATAAATGAGACATAGTAAACATACCCACTAAGAGATCTGGATGACATAGGACCACATACATCTGAGTGGATGATTTCCAGGATGTCTTTTGCCTTGTTTTCACTGCTTGGGAAAGCCTTCTTAATGTTCTTTCCTTTTGCACATCCTTTGCAAACACCTTCATGTTTGGTCTTGATTTCAGGAAGACCCTCTACATCCTTGCTTACAATTGGAAGTGCCCTATAGTGCATATGAGCAAGTCTTCTATGCCAAAGTTCACTTGGCTCTATGGATTCATGTACCATGGCATGTTCAGGTTGTCCCTTCAATTTATACAAACCTCCCTCTTGCTCTCCAATCACTATTGCATCATCTATGGTCTTTCCCTTTGGCCTCATTAGGACTTGGCCATCCACAAATGCAACCCTCATGTTAAGTTTAAACCAAATAGCCAAGCAAGATCACTGAAAGAAACACAATCACAAGATAGACACACAATATACCCTAGGAAACCCTCATGGGGTAGAAAACCCAGCAAAGCTTTCCTCAATAAGATGATCAACCAAAATACAAGATGTGCTCCTTCCTCCTTTGTCTCCTTAGCAGATCTCCCAGACAAGTGCGCACTCTTCCACAAGTGAGTGAATGATCTAATGAGGAGTTCACCTCCTCTATTTATACTGACCCTCAACTGACTAAAAGACCTAATGGGGCCGACCTCTCCTGGAGAATTCTAATAACCCCTAAAATATAACTACAGGGACGACCCCCACATGGTGGGTCTAATAACCCTAGTTAATACAAACCCCTGGAGGAATAAACATCTCCAGATACATGATAGGGTTACCTCGGAGGAATGAAACATCTCCGGAATAATAAAATACAAATATAATATTCTTTGAAGTTACAATATTCAACACTCCCCCTTAACGAGAAGGATATTATAATAACATCTGCAGGAGCAATGAGTCATACATCATACATCTATATATCATCGGAAGCTTTCTTCAGTTCATCATCATCAGTAACTTGACTAGTTACTGGAGTATCGACATCACTCGATCATCAGCATCGATATCATCACTGTCATTAGTATCGTCATCATATGATCAGCATCGTCATCACATGATCAGTTGCATCGTCATCATACGACCAACAGCATTGTCATCACATGGTCGGCAGCATCGTCATCATACGATCAACAGCATCGTCATCACATGATCGGTAGCATCGTCATCATACGATCAGCAGCATCGTCATCATATTATCGACAGCATCGTCATCATACGATCAACAGCATCGTCATCACATGGTTGGCAGCATCGTCATCATACGATCAACAGCATCGTCATCACATGATCGGCAGCATCGTCATCATATGAACAACAGCATCGTCATCACATGGTCGGCAGCATCGTCATCATACGATCAATAGCATTGTCATCGCATGATCGGCAACATCGTCATCATACGATCAGCAGCATCGTCATCATATGATCGGTTGATCAATCCTTATCTCTTTTTAAGACAAGTCTCATGTCTAGGGATACTTCAATCCCGACCACAGTGCCAGTCCTCTTTCATACTGGATGTGTCACATCTACAGAGCCAGCCCTGTTTCATGCTGGATGTATCACAACTACAGAGCCAGCCCTGTTTCATGCTGGATGTATCACATCTACAGAGCCAGCCCTGTTTCATGCTGGATGTATCACAACTACAGAGCCAGCCCTGTTTCATGTTGGATGTATCACATCTACAGAGCCAGCCCTGTTTCATGCTGGATGTATCACAACTACAGAGCCAGCCCTGTTTCATGCTGGATGTATCACATCTACAGAGCCAGCCCTGTTTCATGCTGGATGTATCACAACTACAGAGCCAGCCCTGTTTCATGCTGGATGTATCACATCTACAGAGCCAGCCCTGTTTCATGCTAGATGTATCACAACTACAGAGCCAGCCCTGTTTCATGCTGGATGTATCACAACTACAGAGCCAGCCCTGTTTCATGCTGGATGTAACCTAGAGCGATCCTAGGATTTGTCACGTACATTTTGAACCAAGGTCCAGGGACAATCCAGTCCTATCGTTCTGTTATCGGAGACCTCATGTCTACGGCTCTTCTTTAGGACTGAAGTCCGAGAATGATCCAATCCCCTCACATGTTCACTAAGAACTTCATTTTCGAAGACATACGTCTACGGCTCTTCTTTCGGACTGAAGTCCAGGAATGATCCAATTCCTTCACATGTTGTATACTAAAAACATGTATCCTCATCACCAAAACATGTATCACCAAAACATGTATCATCAAAGCATGTATCATCAAAACATGTATCATCATCATCAAAACATGTATAACCACAACATGTATCATCATCATCAAAACATGTATAACCACAACATGTATCATCATCATCAAAACATGTATTACCACAACATGTATCATCATCAAAACATGTATTACCACAACATGTATCATCATCATCAAAACATGTATTACCACAACATGTATCATCATCAAAACATGTATAACCACAACATGTATCATCATCATCATCAAAACATGTATTACCACAACATGTATCATCATCAAAACATGTATAACCACAACATGTATCATCATCATCAAAACATGTATACATCTACCATCAGAACTAACATCAAAGTATGTATACATCTATCATCAAAACTAACATCAAAAGTATGTATACATCTATCATCAAAACTAACATCAAAAGCATGTATACATCTATCATCAAAACTAACATCAAAAGCATGTATACATCTATCATCAAAAGAAAGAATATAAGAGTCCTAAATCTAAATAATTCTAGGTAACTAAGTGCAGTAAATAGGTAACCTCATCATTGATGAGATAGACTTGTTGTCGGATACTGTGCTACTCCCCCTTTCGAGGAAGGTCCTTCTGAACTACACCAAGCTTATCTCGGAAGTGTTCAAACTTTACTCGAGATAGAGGTTTCGTCAGGATATCAGCAATCTGATCCTCAGTGCTTATATACTCGAGCTTGATAGCTCCTCTCTGCACCATATCTCGTATGTAAAAGTATCGGATCTCTATGTGTTTTGACTTATCGTGAAATACAGGATTTTCAGTCATCTTGATGCAGCTTTGATTATCACACATGATCACAGTGGGGTCCATTTCTAAGTCAAACACTCCAGATAAAAGTTTCCGAAGCCATACTGCTTCACAGCTAGCAGAGCAGGCAGCTATATATTCTGCTTCGGCAGTACTGAGGGCCACACTGGATTGTTTCTTGCTGAACGAAGAGATCATGGTAGATCCAAGACCATAACATCCACCTGAAGTACTTTTTCTATCTGAGACATTACCTGCCCAATCAGAATCTGAGTAACCATGTAGTCTGAGTTCATGACCTCCAAGATAAAATAGGCCAAAATCTAATGTACCTTTTAGGTACCTCATTATATGCTTTGCAGCTATTAGGTGAACCTTTCTGGGTTCTACTAGATATTGACTTAGGGTATTTACAGCAAAGCATATGTCAGGCCTAGTATTGGTTAAGTACATTAATGATCCAATGATTTGTCTATATAGAGTTATGTCCACTAATTCTGATGAATCATTAACTAATAACTTTAAGTTGGAGTCCATGGGAGTGGCTTTGGCTTTACACTCCAACATATCAAATCTTTTGAGAATCTCCACAGTATACTTACCTTGATTTAGAAAGATTCCTTTTGGTTCTTGCCATACTTCTAAGCCTAAGAAGTAATGCATTAATCCGAGATCTTTCATCTCGAATTCTGAAGAAAGCTTCTTCTTGCTTTCAATAATTTGTTTCTCATATCCAGTTAGAAATAGATCATCTACATATAACAGCAATATAACTGGTTCATCATCCATCACTTTGAGATAAAGATTTGGGTCAGCTTTACTTTTGGTAAAGCCCATGCTAGTTAGGAAATTGTCAATCCTTCCGTACCAAGCCCTGGGGGCTTGTTTCAACCCATATAATGCTTTCTTCAATTTGCATACATGAGTTCTTCCATCATTAACCTCAAACCCTTGAGGTTGTTCTATGTATACTTCTTCTTCAATTACACCATTCAGAAAAGCTGTCTTAACATCCATTTGGTGTAATTTCCACTTCATCATGGATGCAAGTGCCATGATAGTTCTAATTGAAGTATACCTAGCAACTGGTGCAAATGTTTCTTCATAATCAATTCCCTCCTTCTGAGAGAATCCTCTGGCTACAAATCTTGCTTTGTATTTTTCAATGCTTCCATCCGCGGCATGTTTTATTTGGAAGAAACCACACTTTTATCTTTCTGTTTGGGAACTATATCCCAAACATCATTTTTCATTATTGACTGATATTCTTCAGTCATTGCTTCTACCCATTCTTTCTTTTGAGCTGCCTCTTCATAGCTAGTAGGTAGTTGATCCACAAGATCACACATCAAATCCATATAGTTGGACACTAGCTTTGGTTTCTTTCTTTCTCTAGTGGAGCCTTCAGGAGCACCATATCTTTCAGCTCCTTGAATAATGTCTCTGGCCCATGTTGGTCTTCTTTTCCTAGATAAATCTGCAACTGGGGGTTCTTGAGGTTCCAGCATGTCATGATCCTCTGGTGAATCCTCTTCAGGGATATGAACAGTCTCTGAATCTTCTTCATAAACTTCTTCAAGTTGACACTTTCTGGATTTCTTGAGAGCTGCTTCCTCATCAAAGGTTACATCTCTACTTATTTCTATATGATGAAAACCTGGTATGTAGATTCTGAAGGCTTTGGAAGTTTCACAATATCCAACAAAGATTCCCTTCTTACCTGAGGGATCCAACTTGGTTCTCTTTTCTTTTGGAATGTGGATGTGCACAGGACACCCAAATATTTTAAGATGACTTACCTCAGGTTTCTTACCTGTAAACACTTCTTCTGGAGTTTTGAATTCAAGAGCACTGTGAGATAATCTATTTTGCACATATACTGCTGTCTTGGCTGCTTCAGCCCATAAATACATGGGGAGATCTTGGCCATGTATCATGGTCTTCACAGCTTCCATAATTGTTCTATTTTTCCTTTTAGCTACTCCATTTTGTTGGGGATTGTATGGAGTAGTTAGTTCCCTTTTAATTCCAGCTTCTTTGCAAAATTCCTCAAATTCCTTTGAGGTGAATTCTCCGCCATTATCTGTTCTGAGAATTTTGATTTTCTTTTCTGATAGATTTTCTATTAGAGCCTTGAACTCTTTGAATTTTCCAAAGACTTCATTCTTACCTTTCAGGAAGTATATCCAACTTTTCCTTGAATAGTCATCAATGAATGAAAGATAGTATTCAAACCCACTTAAGGAAGTGGTGGGCATTGGTCCACAAACATCTGAGTGTATAAGTTCTAAAATGTTCTTAGTCTTTGTTTCACTCTTTGGAAAGGGGTTCTTGATATTTTTCCCTTTCTTGCATCCTTTACATGAGCCATCATGATCCGCTTTCAAATCTGGTAATCCTATGACTACCTTGCTTACATATGGTAAGGCTTTATAATTGATGTGAGCTAATCTTCTATGCCATAGCTCACTAGGGCTAGAGATCTCATGTGCAAGGGCAGCTTCTGGATGGCCCTTGAGCTTATAGAGACCTCCTTCTTCTTCACCAATAACAACTGCATCTTTAATTGTCTTTCCTTTGGACCACATGAGTACTTGTCCATCTATGAAGGCTACTCTAAAACCTTTCTTATCTAATGCTGAAATAGAGAGAAGGTTCTTCTTTAAACCTGGTACATATAAGATGTCTTTCATCTTCAAGGGTGTTCCAGAATCTAGCTTATAGCTAGCTTCACCAATTCCTTTGATGGGATATTGGTAGTCATCTCCTAGAGATACTTTCTGTGAAGAAGACTTTTCTTCAAGATTTGAGAAGGTCTTCCTTTGACCTGTCATGTGCTTGGAAGCACCACTGTCAATGAGCCATGTATCTTCTCCAGGAGATACAGATCCAGAGAGTGCAGAGAATAGAACATATTCTTCTGGATCTTCTTTCTTCACCTTATTTCTTTTCCTTTTAGGCTTTACCTCTACCTCTTCTTCTTCTTCATCTTCTTCCTCTTCTTCTTCTTCACTATCATTTTCTGCCATATGTGCATGGTGTCTTTTGTGGACAAACTTCTTCTTTTGTGAGGGACAAAATCTGGAGATGTGTCCTAGCTTATCACAGTTATAGCATTTGACTGTGGAAAGATCTCTTACTGGAAATGGTCCTTTTCTCTTTCTAGAGAAGTGTTGAGATCCTTTGTGGTCAACCTTCTTGAGATGACCTGTTCTTCTTCTTCTGGTATGGGTGGCCAAAGCTTGGTCATCTTCTTTGAGAAGAGCTTCTCTGTTGGCTACCCTAGCTTCTTCTTGAACACAATCCTCCCATACTATATCAAACTTCATGCTTTCTTTCCTGGCACACATGGTTTGTATGAAAGATTCCCAAGATCTAGTGAGACCATTGAGAGCAGTCATCACTAGTTCATCCTCATCAAGAGTATCACCAATTGCATCTAGTTGTTACTTGATTTGTGAAACCCTTGAGAAGTAGTCTTGAATGGATTCTCCTTTGTGCATCTTGGTACTCTTAAATTGAGTCCTTAGATTCATCTTCCTATTGATGTTCTTTCCTTCATACATTCTTCCTAGGGCATCATACATTTCCTTTGGAGTCTTCTTGGAGGCCACTTGGGGAATCAAGTGGTCTTTAATGGAATCAGCTATGATTCTCTTTGCCCTAATCAAATCCTTCCTATGCTTTTCTTTGGCTTCATCTCCTTCTGGTTCTGCAACTTCTTCCTTGATATACTGAGCAAGATCATTCTGCTCAAGAATGAGACCAATTCTGTATTTCCATGCCCGGAAATTTTCTATACCTTCTAGCTTGTCTTCAAGCTTAGTGTTTGGAGCCATCTTCTCTTGGGGGAGTCCAAGAGACAGAGTAGACTTACCTGAAAAGTTGCTTTTCACTTTTCCGGAATCTGGAACAGAATTTTATCGCACTTTTGGTAGAATTAGGGTTTGACTTTCCCGGAGTTCTACTCAACCAAAAAGTTCGATCTATAGCTCAAAAGAATGCTCTTGAGAAGGGCTACTCAGCCATGTAATCAGAATTCAAAAATTCCAACTTTTTTCTGAAACCAAAATCTGACGTATCGCACTTTTGGTAGAATTAGGGTTTGGAATTCCCGGAGTTCTACCCAACCAAAAAGTTCGATCTAGGGCTTAAAAGAAAGGTATTGAAAAGATCTATCCAGCCATGCAACCAAAAATCAATAATACCAACTTTGGGCTGAAACCCTAACTTCACCAAAGAGAGAGAGAGAGGTATTCTTACCTTGTGAAAGATGTCCTATTCAGTCTAGCTCTGATACCATGTTAAGTTTAAACCAAATAGCCAAGCAAGATCACTGAAAGAAACACAATCACAAGATAGACACACAATATACCCTAGGAAACCCTCATGGGGTAGAAAACCCAGCAAAGCTTTCCTCAATAAGATGATCAACCAAAATACAAGATGTGCTCCTTCCTCCTTTGTCTCCTTAGCAGATCTCCCAGACAAGTGCGCACTCTTCCACAAGTGAGTGAATGATCTAATGAAGAGTTCACCTCCTCTATTTATATTGACCCTCAACTGACTAAAAGACCTAATGGGGCCGACCTCTCCTGGAGAAGTCTAATAACCCCTAAAATATAACTACAGGGCCGACCCCCACATGGTGGGTCTAATAACCCTAGTTAATACAAACCCCTGGAGGAATAAACATCTCCAGATACATGATAGGGTTACCTCGGAGGAATGAAACATCTCCGGAATAATAAAATACAAATATAATATTCTTTGAAGTTACAATATTCAACACCTCATACCTTTTGCATCCAATGCAGAGATTGAGAGTAAGTTCTTCTTGAGCCCAGGTACATAAAGAACTTCTTTCATCTTCAAGGATTTTCCAGAATCTAGGTTGTAGGAGGCTTCACCACTTCCTTTCATTGGGTATTGATAATCATCCCCAAGTTTCACCTTATGGGGTGATTTATGTTTAGATAGATTCACAAAAGATTCTTTAAACCCAGTCATGTGTTTGGAAGCCCCACTATCAATCAACCAATCATTACAACCATGGGAAATGGTACCTGTGAGAGCAGAGATTAGAACATACTCTTCTTCACTTGATGAGTCATCATCACTTTCTGCCCTAGCCTTCTTCTTGGGTGGTTCATCATCCTCGGCGGCATGAGCATGAAACCTTCTTTTGTTTCCCTTCTTCTTCTTGTTGGAGTTGTTGTTGTCCTTCTTGTTCTTGGGACAATTTATGGAAATATGTCCTTTCTCATTACAGGTGAAGCATATTCTTCTTTCTTTGAAGTGATGTGAAGATTTCTTGGAGTGAGATGGCTCTCTCTTGGACTTCCCTTTCTTGGTGTGAGCTATGAGAGCTTGATCTTCATTCCCCATCTTTTCTTCTTGTGCCACAAGCCTTGCTTCTTCTTGTGAGCATTCTTCCCGTAGTCTACTGAAGGAGATCAACTTCTTCCTTGCACAAATTCCTTGGATAAAGGAATCCCTTGACTTGGGTAGGCCATTTAGAGTGGTCATTACCACTTCACCATTCTCTACCATTTCATCCACTGCTTCTAGTTGTTCCTTGATCTGGGAGACCCTTGAAAAATAAGATTGAATGGTTTCTCCATTCTGAAACTTTACTCCTTTCAATTGGTTCCGCGGGGTCATCTTCTGATTTATGTTCTTCCCTTCAAATAGCTTGGTCAAAGAGTCAAACATCTCCTTGGGTGTCTTTAGAGAGGACACATGGGGTATGAGATGATTTTTAATGGAATCGGCAATGATTCTCTTTGCCTTGACCAAGTTCTTCTTATGCATTACCTTGGCCTCTTCATCCTCTGGGATAGGGATGTCTTCTTTCACATATGAGTCCAACTCATTCTCTTCCAGGATTAACCCAATCCTATACTTCCAAGCTCGGAAGTTATCATCTCCTTCAAGCTTATCCTCAAGCTTGGTGTGGAGAGACATCTTAAAGAATACTTCAAATGGAAATAGAAAAGATTTAGATCTTACCACTTGAAATGCTAAAAACTGGATCTGGTCCTCGATTAGGGTTTGTCAGAGAAACCCTACAAATTCAAAATGTGAATTTCAAATTTATGAAAGGATAGAAAGATGCACCTTGATGAGCTGATCATCCTGGTGCATTCAGAATTTGAGATCAGCAAAGCTTTACCCTTCAGATTTGTCCTTTTGTCCTCCCGAGTTCACTAGGGAGAGCCCTGAATTAGGGTTGAGTTTCCCGGAGATCTACCCAGCCAAAAATCTCGATCCAAAGCTCTAAACTTCGATTTTTGCAAGGAGCTTCCAGCTGTGTCTTCAGATTCTAGAAATTCCTATTTTTGTGGAAACCCTAATTTTTAGGGCCAAATCTAAAAATGCTCGAAATTGAGTTCTGATTGGACAGATAGATGCGCCTTGATGAGTAGAGTCAATCTACTATACTAATTTTCAAAAATATGTGGAGAGAAACCCAATAAGCAAGGAACTCAAGCTTCCGTCACTGCAAAATGTCTTCTTCTTAGGTTAGCTCTGATACCATGTTAAATTTTGAGCATTAATTCACAATACTCTAGGATCTTTGTTGAGAGAATAACATATACAGTATATCAATGCATGACAATCACAATATGACAAGCATCACAAGAATCAAAATCATAAGAGACAAGAGACACATAGTTTCCGTGGGGAAAACCCTAAGGTGAAAAACCCCACAACTTCCTCAGAGATAGAGAGAGCAATGACTCAACCAAAGTACAACCAAATAACACAGAGATAATCTCCTGATAGAAGATGATCCTCCTCCTCACTAGTGCGCCACTTTCTAAGTGAGAGTGAGTTATTTTTCTGAGTGAGTAAAATAGAGATCTCCGATCTCTATTTATACTAACCTTTTTGCCCAGTGACCTTATGGGGCCGACTTGTGTAGCTAGGTACATCCACATTATATTATATATAATTCAAGGCCGACCCCACATGGTGGTCTAATAACCCATCGACAAGTACACACACTTGCGACACTTGTCAATCCACATGACGACACTTCCTTATAGAGGAATAACACATCTCTTATAAGGGTACAATAAATATATATAAAATACACAGATGAAATACATTCCGAAGTTACATATAAATCAACAGTAATGATATAGATCATTTTCATTGTGAAATATATTACCTTCTTTGGATTTCTATAATTGGAGATATAAATCAATATTTATAAATAATAATAAAATTACTTTTTATTTTTTATTTATATGGAAACATTGTAAAAATGTTAAATTGATTCTAAATTTATTAAACATGGACAAATATTTAAAAAATATTGTGATCACCTTAACCATATAAAACATTGTTACAACATAGAATATTAGAAAAAAAATACTAGTTACATAATTTAGCAGAACAACTTGCCAGGTTTGCAAGGAATCTAACTCCACCACAAGAACAACTTGACATGTTTGCACTAGCAAACAATTGAGTGGATTTGGGAAGAAGACACAGTTACCGATCGAAGTTAGTGATCAACAAATTTGCACATGGTCCAAGCTAAATTAGTGCATTCCCTAACTGATATAAAAATATAGAACATGGCAATGATCAAAATCATACATTTTTCCTAAGGCCAAGTGTTATCTTTTTTGTTGGATACAACAATGAAAACCTTACTCAGAAAGTAAGGTCTACCCCACCATAAAGTAAGGTGATAACTTAAAAAGGGATGAGGTTGGATATTCCTCAGTATAACAACTAAGGCAAATGAGGTTGACTCTTTCCATCTCTTTGAAGTGTGGGACCTTAGGGCATGTTTCTTGAAGCACTTCGAAAACAAAACACAATAAACCTTGCACCCTAATTACCACTATAGTACAAAATGAGAAGATAGAGCATATGAAAGAACCAAATGTACTAAACATTGAAGAAAAATTTCCAGGAGATATGCATATCAGAAACAATAGTGGTCATGATGTTGATGGATATTCCTCTTCTTTATACATTAATTCATCTATAGGTATGGTTTTTGATGCTCCAATGCTTAGTTTCAGTCATGTTTGAGTCTGGAAACCCTCCCACAAGTCAATGCATGCGTCTAGTCTAACCATGCCAAATTTCAGTACAATCCAGCACATGATATTTAAAAAAATTCAACGTTGGCCCCATGTACTACATTAATTAATCTATAGGTATGGTTTTTGGTGCTCCAGTGCTTAGTTTTAGTCATGTTTGAGTCTGGAAACCCTCCCACAATGTCAATGCATGCGTCTAGTCTAACCATGCCAAATTTAAGTACAAGCCAGCACATATTTAAAAAAAATCAACGTTGGCCCCATGTACCACATTAATTAATCTATAGGTATGGTTTTTGATGCTCCAATGGTTATTGTTAGTCATGTTTGAGTATGTAAACCCTCCCACAACGTCAATGCATGCGTCTAGTCTAACCATGCCAAATTTTAGTACAAGCCAGCACATATTTAAAAAACTTCAACGTTGGCCCCATGAAAAAAAATTTGATGGGGACCCAATATTAACATGATGGGACCCTTCGGCCAAACAACATGATGATGATGATGGTGACAACGACAACGATGATGATGAGGAGGAGGAGGAGGAGGAAGATCATGATGATGATGATGATGAAGAAGATGATGATGATGAAGATGATGATGAGGATGATGATGATGATGATGATGATGATGGTGATGATGATGATGATGATGATGATGATGAATATGGTGATGGCGATGATGATGATGATGATGATGATGATGATGATGAAGATGATGATGATGATGTTGATGAAGATGATGATGAAGATGATGATGAAGATGATGATGAAGATGACAATGATGATGACGATGATGATGATGATGATGCTGATGATGATGATGTTAGTTTTTCATCATTTAATTCAATAGATCTAGGATCTTAACTAAAAGAACAACATGTACAACATATCAAGCATAAGAGACAAGAGACAAGAGACACAAAACATTTCACCGGGGAAAACCAAGAAGGTGAAAAACCCCGCAACTTCCTCAGAGATAGAATAAGCATCAATACAAGGATCACCATGATCAAACCCAAGAGATAGATATCTTCAGCAGCATGCTCCTCTTCTCTCTCACTAATGCAAAGTGAGTGAATAATGGAATGTGTAAAATGAGAGAGACACACTCTTTATTTATACACTAACTTTCACTTGACCTTTACTCAACTAGTTCGGCCTCAACTTAACCAATTATCATAATGCTGACTGGGCCGACCCCTACTAGGGTGGTCTAATAACCCTTTGACCCACATGACTCATACAGGGCCGACCCCATCAAGGTGGTCTAATAAACCATCAAGTATAAGTTACAACACTTACAATATAACTTGCAACACTTGCAAGTACAACTGATTACACTTCCAATCGGAGGAATAATACATCTTTGTTGGGGATACAATAAAGTACAATTGAATTACATACAATACACAAGTGAATATCTTCCGAAGTTACAAATACATCAACATATGATGATGATGATGAATCTGACGACCTCGCCATACCACTGATGACAAGAGGCGTTGGATATCAGACTTCTAACTTCAAAAGAATCCGACGAGCTCGCTAAACCATCGATGCCAAACGTTGTTGCTCTTTCTAGGTATCTACGTCGAATATCCTACAACGACGACGATGATGATGACGATGACGACGATGATGATGATGATGATGATGATGATGATGATGATGATGAAGATGAGGATGATGAGGATGATGATGATGATGATGATGATGATGATAATGATGATGTTGAAGATGATGATGAGGATGATGATGATGAAGAAGATGATAATGATGGTGATGATGATGATGACGATGAAGATGATGATGATCAAGCACGCCATTTGGGTTAGCATGATAATTGTGCATTTCCTTACTAAGCTTCTCTCTATTTCAAGAATAATTTAATATTCTCTACTAAACAGGACCAACCACATGAAGTTGGAAGCTCTTATGGCCCCTCCCCCCCTCACATCACTCTCAATTCCCCATAACCCGAAAAAAATATCTATGTGCAAAAAAATTAAATGTGTTTTTTGTCATACTCTATAACAAGCAATGTTTCTAATTATAACATACAGGAAAATGGAAAAAACACTAAGAAACAGTTAATTTATTATACGTACCAGCAATAAAATTCAATATTTCTATCGCAATATTAAATCAAAATATATAGAGTAGATATATTAGTGCATACCTCGTACACTTCAATGGACTTCATCATCTTCTTCATCCGAGTCATCATATGTATCATCCGATGATCCAGATTCAACATTGTAAGGATTGGCCATATCATCATTGTCATCGATGTCAGTTGCGATCATCATGTCATCGTCGATATCATCTTCATGGACATTGTCTAATACATCATCTGATTCAACTACTTATTCGACATCTTCTTCTGGAACATGATCATCTAATTCATGTTGATCATGATCATCTTCAACGACGTCTTCTTCTTCAAGACCGTCTTCATTACCTTCATCTACGTTATACTTTATCGGCCTTCCCCTTGGATCGTGTCTCACAACAAATGACCATCCCGCTCTACCTGTAACCTCAGAGAAAAATACCTGTTCACATTGGGTTGGAAGAACATAGGGCTTCGTTCCTGGCTCAAACAACCTTGTATTTACCATGGTAAATACATTATCATGTTCAATAATTGTTTTATCGGGATCACGTTGGTTCAATCGACACCTGTACCATTTGAAAACGAATACAAATACCTTGAAGGAGTTAAAGTCACATTAAACAATGTCTTCCAGATACCCATAGTATCGATTTTCAGAGAGTTATGGATGTCTGTCACTTCTAGAGTAAACATTAGTCACCTCAAAGACTGCAGATATCCCACAATTTGATGTTTTCTTCGTTTCATCCAACTTTTTGATGCGATATATACAACCATTGCACCACATAGCCTTATGGTGTTTTACCTACAACAAGCCATACAAGAAAATATTACATAATGATCCAATATTTATGATTAACTAGTGCATTTTTATAATGCCATACAGGGAAAAAAATCAGCGTGTACAACGACAACATGTTTGCAAAAAAAAAAAAAAATAGTGTGGTTGATTAATATGCTTACCTATTTATATTCTAAACCATATGCTAAATCGATTTCCCTTTGTGTTAGATTGGTATCTTCATTGCGATGTGCAGATTTAAACAATGAAGCCACACCTTCCCATGATATTCCATGACCAGATTGTTCACATCGTTCAATCCATACCTTCATCTAGTCAAGATTGTTTGCGATATATAAATGAATTGCATCCCACTATCGACCAATTGTTTGATGACAATAAAATTAAAATTCAATACAAATGTATAGTCACTTAACAAAGTATATTACACTAGTCTAAATTGATGCAAAATATTGAATATAAAAATAGAATATGTATGATATATATACATAAAAATCAATAGTCAAATGTGTTATATTACCTTTCACCTTCCTCAATCTACCTTTCCCCTTTGCGTACTCCCCTTCAAAATATTTCGAGGAAGAGAGTTGTCTTACGAGGGGAGGAGCGAGGTTTCAACAAGAGAAGAGGCAGAGGACAGGGGAAGGTCCTGCCACAATCGAACCGCAAGGCCGTGAAGGAATACCACATGGGACAAAGTGACCCCACAGTGATGACAAGGATGACCATGCTGCGCCCAAGGCAGATGCAAGACCAACCCCCAGCAGTAGTGTACCCACACCTCCGTGCACTACATCGGAACAAGGAATAAATATGAATTTGACACTGCTATGTTCGGCATGTCAACAACACTCAAAAGGTAGTGGATCAGCGACTGTAGGAAGAAGGCCCAGGATGGCGAGTGAGGATGCAAAGTTACCTCTATTCCATGGATACGGAACTAAGGATCCAACAATATTGGTTCTTATGTGAAGCTATGTGGACTGATAAACAAACTACGGATGATGATGTCAAGAAAGGTAAATTGGTGACAACTCTTTGGGGTCGCACACTGGATTGGTTCATGAAATTTGTACAAGTTCCTGCGGGGAGTCCCGAGAAGACATTGGCTGAGGTTAGAAAAGGATTAATTGAAGATTTTAGGAAACCGAAGTCTGAAGCGCAATACATTACGGAACTGAAGGAAATCAAGCAATATCCAAATGAAGTTGTTTGGTACTTTGACCAAAGGTTTAAAATGCTAATGGAAAGAGTCAGCTTTGAGATGAGCAACATTCAGCATAAGGAATGGTTCATTATGGCGTTACTAACTCATACCAAAATTTCGTTGATGTAGCAGAAAATTGCGACACAGAACAAGGCTATGGAGATTGCAATGAAGTTGGAAGCTTCACCTGTTGGTGAGAATGCAGTCAGTATGTCTCAGATCCAGATGCAGCTGGTGAATCTGACAATTAAGTTGTAGGACCTCAAGAAGGGTAAAGAGCACTGCAAATACGTTTGGTGTGGATACATGCAGAATATCGTCACGAAGCCGATGAATTTATATTGTACATTATGTCGGTCTGTTGGGAATGAAGATAAGGATTGTCGCGCATATGACCTACTCTAGGAAAGAACATACGACTCATACTACGTAAAGGGAGATGACCATCACGCAGTACAGCAATCGCAACTGCAACCGTAGCCACAGGTGGCCCGGCCGCCACCTCCACCGCAGATGCAATTTGTACCACAGCCACAACCGCAACAGCAGTTTGTGCCACAACCATAGTATAATCAAATGCAGATGGCTCCGTAGCAGCCATAGTATGTTCATCCAACACAGTATGTTCATCCAACGCAGTATGTTCAGCAGCAATTGAATCCCTTGCAGCAACAATTTAATGAACCACAACATCAGCAACAAGAAGGATTTCATGGAGGATACCGAGGAGGACGAGGTGGAGACTTTGGTCGAGGAGGAGGACGGGGTTGCGGACCTGTGCAATGTTATAATTGTGGAGTATTGGGACACTATTAGAGAGCTTTCCTATAGTTGCATGCATAGTGCACATATTGTATTGCTATTGATCACGCTGTTGAGAACTATCCACAGCTGATCGCGAGATGGCAGGTAGGAAATATTCTGCAGTTGCAGAACCAAAACCATAACCTGTTGCAGAACCAGTTTCAGAATCAGAATCAATTGCAGAATCAGAACCAGTTGCAGAACCAAAACCCATTACAGAATCAGAATCCATTGCAGAACCAGAATCAGCGTCAGAATCAGAAGGCAAATCCGAATGTGAATCAGCCTGTGAATCCACCACCGAACCATAATCAGGGACCAACTGTCGCGACGATTTCAGTAGAACCAAGAACGCAAGATGTTGACATTGTTGTTATCACTCATAGAGGTGCGATGACAGGAGAAGATGGTCGATGTCCACTAATCCGGCTGGCTGGAAAGAATAAGGTGCAGTTTTATATTAATGTTGAGTGAGACACATTCTTTGAAGCACGTGATGTGATAGGAAGAAATCTTGGTAAGTCAACTACTTATGGCATGCCCATTGCTTTTGACTCAAATTCGGGAGCAGGACCATCACGACAATATGGTACTTTGCAGAACTTCTTTGAAGTTGCTTATCACTGGTAAGAGATCCCGATGCTCTTATCAAGATTGAGAGTCTGTTGCATCAACCGAACAAGGCACCGAAAGAGTCCACAGTGAATTCTTTACAACGAAAGAAGATAGGAAAAGAGATGCACATGAATATACAGATTGGGGACTACAAGGTAGATTCAGTCATTATGGATGTCGGCTCAGATGTCAATATTCTAACTAGGAAGACATGACAAAAGATGGGGAGCCCAATGCTGAGCTCGTCTCCCGTGCAGCTGCGACTGGCTAATCAGGCCAAAGTAACACCAATTGGGAGAGTTTCGCACCTTGTTGTGGACATTGAGGGGATGAAAACCTATGCTGATTTTGATGTGATTGAAGTTGTCGATGGTGGAGGATCCTATCCCGCATTGCTGGGGATTGGATGGGCCAATGAAAATATGGCAGTAATTAATTTCAAGAAGCGGGTGATGACCTTTGAAAATCACGACCTCAGATTCATAGCTTCGTTGGATCCAACTGAAGGGAGAAGGTATGTTGAACCAGTAAAGGATGAAGTTGTAAAAGGATGGGATCACGTATATAACATTTCAGAAGACTACATCCATCCAACTGACAATGGCGAACTCGGTTGGTGCAGCTCTAGCTCTGCGTCTTCCGACTCTGATGATGCATCATAGAATTGGCAGAATCGCATGCATGAGGTGTCGTTCAAAAAGTGTGGTTTGCTCACGCGGTCTCTGTGCCGTGTCGCGATTGAGACTGTTGAATTACCAGTATAGGAAGGACTTCCCGAGTTGGCTTAGTTTCTAGTAGCATTTGAAGATAAGGTGTCAAAGTCACAGCGGTTGCTGGCATTGGAGGAGGCGCTAGAAGCTGCTCCAGCACATTGGTGGGTGGCCCATAAGAACTAGATTACTGGCTAGTCGCAGTGTCAAAGATTGATGACGGTTCGCTTTGGTGACGCAGAAATATACCACACTGGAAGCTATGATGGGAGGAATGACCCTGGCGGTCATCTGATTGAATGTCAAACTTTGTGGGCCTCATGACCAAAGGATGAATGGGTCCATGCCTTTTCCCACACTTTGGATGAAATGTCGCGATCTTGGTATGCCTCAACTGAGTTGTGGAGAGATATTACCACTTGGGAAGAGTTGATGGTTTGCTTCACTCACACTTTCAATTTCGTGAATGCCAATCCAGATGTCCATAATTCCCTGTAGATCATTTGCGATGTTGTTCAGAAGGTGGTTCCAGTTGCATACCCCACGGATCCACATGTGCATTGTCAGATACAGTCGATGATGGAATGCTATAATACCACTGGAGGGCCGGAAGATGGTGATGACCCGGAATATCAATATTCCAGAAATAGAATGGAGTCGGGACGTCGTAGCACCTGACGTACCAACAGATCCAATAAATCAGCCATTGAAGCTTAGGAAGGTCAACATTTGGATGGAGGAGAACCCAAAGTTTGTGAATGTTAGGGACTACTGGGATGAAGAAATGATGGCAAAGATCACAGACCTATTGCATGAGTTCCAAGATTTGTTCCCTACGAAGTTTTCCGAGATGAAGGGAATATTGGGGGATTTAGGAGAGATGAAGATTCCATTGAAGCCAGATGCGAAACCAGTTAGGAAGTGACTGTATCGACTGAATCTGCGACACAAGGAAAGGGTCAAAATTGAAATTGACAGAATGTTGGATGCTGGAATAATTGAGCCGATCGAAGAATTAGAATGGATTAGTCCCATGGTGGTTCAAGATAAGAAGATAGGAGAGGTTCATATTTGTGTCAACTTGAGGAAGTTGAATGATGCGTGTATGCATGATCCATTTCCAATGTCATTCACTGATGAGGTACTGGAAGGAGTGGGAAGTCAAGAAATGTATTCCTTCACAGATTGATTATCTGGCTATCACCAGATCAAGATTGCAAAAGAGGATTGCCACAAGACAACGTTTGTGACTAAATGGGGTTGTTTCCAGTATACTGTGATGACATCTAGGCTAAAGAACGCACCTGTGATATTTTCCCAGGCTGTTGTCATTGCATTCAGATATTTTATTCAGAATTTTTTGCAAGTCTATATGGATGACTGGACAGTTTATGGATTGATCAGCGACCATCTGGAAAACCTGCGACTGATGTTGGAGCGATGTAGACAGCATCAGATCGCGTTGAACTTGAAGAAGTGTATTTTATGTGCATTGTTTGGGATGTTGTTGGGTCACATTGTTTGCAAGCAAGGATTGTTGGTTGACCCAACAAAGATTGCGCTGATTTTAAACTTGCCACCGCCTACAAATGTAAAGCAGTTGAGAGCGACACTGGGGCACATGGGGTACTATTGCGATCACGGATCCTATGGAGAGGTTGTTGAAGAAGGATGCGGTTTTCTTATGGATTTCAGAATGTCAAGTAAGTTTCCAGATGCTAAAGACTAAGATGGCTTCTGCACCGATAATGGTATTTCCTTATTAGAGCAAGGAATTGCATGTCCATGTGGATGCATTGTCGATTGCACTGGGTGTGGTGCTCGCACAACCAGGAGGAGGAGATCTTGACCACCCGATTGCTTTCACGACACGAAAGTTGTCATCTGCGGAGAAAAATTATACAACTACAGAGAGGGAAGGTTTGGAAATGGTATATGCTCTACAGAATTTTAGGCATTAACTATTGGGGAGTCATTTCAAAATGTTCATAGACCATTCTTCTTTGAAATACCTGGTTAATAAGCCTATGTTGGGGGGGAAGATATGCTGCTGGGTACTTCTCTTTTAGGAGTTTGATTTTGAGGTAATTGTGCATCCTGACCACTTGAATGCGGGGCCAGATCATTTATTGTGAATTGAGACAGGTGAGGAACCAACAAACATTGAAGATGGGTTGCCAGATGCACAACTATTTAGAGTTGAGATGGATGACGACTACTATGAAGAAATAATTCAGTTTTTGGTGATGGGAACCGCACCAGAGGAGTTTACCATGAGTCAGAAGAAGCAGTTGGTGGTTTAAGGCCGTGGATTTCCAGTTGATCGCCGGACAGCTTTATAAACTAGGACCAGACGAGATCTTGAGGCAATGTGTCCTACCTCATGAACAAGGGCAGATATTGGCTGAGGAACACGTGGGAGTGGCTGGTGGACACTATGGAGGTCGTGCTACTGCTAGGAAGGTGCTTCACGCAGGGCTTTGGTAGCCCACTCTTCATATTGATGCGACGGATTATACACGAACTTGCGACGTTTGTCAGAGAACTAGAAAACCATCAAGGAGGGATGAGATGCCACTGGTACCTCAAGTGACATTGAAGCCATGAGATAAATGGGTTGTGGATTTCGTGGGACCGATCAACCCGCCTGGAAAGAGAAATGGTGCACAGATTATTCAACAAGGTGGGCGAAGGATGCACCTGTTCCAGATTGCACCGCTGTGATAACAACATGATTCTTGTTTAACAATATTGTTACTTGGTTTGGATGCCCAAAGATATTGATGAGTGACCAGGGAAGTCACTTCATCAATCGCATAGTCAGCGCATTGACAAAAGAGCTTCAGATATAGCATAAGAAGAGTACCCCGTATCATCCGCAAGCAAATGGAAAAGTGGAGGCATTCAACACAGTGTTGGAGCATGTGCTTACAAAGGTTTGTAACATGAACCGTGATGAATGGGATTTGAAGATTCCAGTAGTCTTGTGGGCATATCGCACCACTTGTAAAAGATTGACAAGACAAACACCGTTTAAATTGGTGTATGGACAATAGGCGGTCATGCCTATGGAGTACTTTGTTCCAAGTTTGCACATAACGGCCGCAACAGGCCTAGATGACGAAGCAGCATTAGAAGAACGACTGGCGCAGTTGGTACAGCTTAATATTAGGTCGGATATCCAATAACATTGTTCATTATTCGTTGGATATCTGACGGATCCTTCTATCAATTTAAAAAAAAATCATAAAATTTTGTAATTTTGAAGGTGAACTCCGACGACACAGTCCTTTTTGTCGGATGTCGTCGGATTTTGGGTTCAAATTTTGTAGTGGAATAAGGACCCAAGTCAAAAGAGGGCATTGAATAATAAGCTTTGAAACTTAAATATGGACATGGTATGAAATTGAAGCACATCATATCTATTTGAACAAGAAAATTAATTATAACAGATGCATAAAGATTAATATGTGTAAACTATGCAAGAGAATTGCAGCAATGCTCTATTGAACTCAGAAGTAGAATATAATACAATGTGCAGTCACAATGACTGAATAACTCAAACTAATCAAGGAGTTCATTCGAATATCCTGCATGGAATATCTTGGATCCACTAGGAGTCCTCATCATCAGATCAGTGGAGTCATCAATGCACAAGTAATGGTCAACCAAGTGTCAAACTAAGTCTAACTGAATGTGGTAGGTGTAACACATGCATGGTGCACTAATGTAGTGAAGGAGGATCAAAGGAGGGTGCATGAGGAGCTAACTGGAGTCAGAACTGACAATCTAGTCTCACTGGAGCTCCAACGGAGTGTTTCAGTTAGCTAACTAGTCAATCAGTCCTTAAATCAAGGAAAGATCCACAAATCAAGCTAACTAACTAAAGTGTCACTGGTGGTAGGTGAGAAAGGGCGCCTTTCACATGTGGTAGGTGAAAATAGGGCACATCATTAACTAGGAGGGCTAGAACTGAATGGAAAGAAGCTCCTGGGGCTAGCAGACTTGGGACTAGGTGTTGGGTGACACCTCACTAATGACTGGGATGCATGCAAATGCATGACTGCATGCAAACATAAAAGTGATGATGAGATATCCTAACACCCCCCCTCAAGTTATACTATGAGGTATAAAATAAAAGATAGGGCCCTGGTTACTGAGACCAAATGTCACCCCAATACAATAATAATGCAAAAATGCTAGAAAAAATCTAAGTGAGGAAAGAGGGAAAACCCAGTGAGAAGAAATAACCCCCCTCAAGCTGAACATAGAGGGATCTAATCTGTCTCCACCATAATGGAACTCACCCCCAATAGTGAACGGAGGTAAGAGAACTTCTTCTCTGTGAAGCTCTTGGTGAAGATGTCTGCAATTTGCTCGCCAGTAGGGCAATATTGCAAAATAATGGTTCTGTCATGCACAAGCTCTCGGATGTAGTTCATGTGGATCTCGATGTGCTTGGTCCTCTGTCTCTGAACTAGATCTGTCGATATATTGATAGCACTTTGATTGTCACAAAATATGACAGTCAAAGTGGTGCTACCAATATCAAACTCTGCTAGAATACCCTGCAACCAAACTGCCTGAATGCAAGCATTGACTGCTCCTCGATACTCTGCCTCTGCTGAAGATAAGGAAATGGCTTCCTGCTTTTTACTTGACCAATAAATAGGCCCATTTCCAATCATGAAAACATATCCGAAAGTGGACTTCCGATCAATTCTATCACCCTCCCAATTTGAATCAGTGAATCCAACCAAATCTAGCTCATAATCTGAAGCATAGTGTATGCCAAAATGTCTAGTACCCTGCACATAGTGCAAGATTCTTTTGGCTGCCTGCCAATGAAGCTCATGGGGCTGCTGCATATACCTTGATACAGCACTCATAGCGTAAGAAATATCAGGTCTTAAGTGTGTCAAGTATAGAAGGTGTTGTAGTCCCGAAGGTTCATGTGGTTACCATAGTTACATTACATAATATAAGCAAGCATACAAAATGATGCAGATACAAGAGACGAGACAGATAGAGAGAACACAAGCCTTTATATTAACCAGCAAGAGCAGAATACAATCATAGAACCAATATTAACTAGTACATCGGCTCAATAGCCTGTGTGTGTGTGTGTGTGTGTGTGAAAATACAGTTACATAACCATCTGTCGGTCTATCCAATCGACCCGACCTATACTAGTCGACGCGACTTGTCGACATATGCTTCAGAGTGGTCGGGCAGAGGGCCTAGTCGACAAGCTGACATAGACCCCTCCAACATCTCCCCCACCTCAAAATCTTTCTTCATCCCGAAGAAATGGAGAGATAAAAATTGAAAAAAAAAGAGTTATTAAGACGGTTATGATGAAGGTAATATGGAACCAGTAGCATCGGGTATTTGTAAACAGGCTTCAAGAATAACTTCAGAATAAATAGAGAGATGGTGTTGGAACTCTTCCTAGGTGCATAATAGATTTTGGATGTCGACAGTCAAAGTTGTGAGATTCAACAAGTTTTCCATCTTGTCATGAGTGGATGTAGCTTGTAAATGGATCATGTCGAGACCGAATATGATAATTGTTCTTTCGGCAGCAGCAAGTAACTGGCAGAATCGGGGCTGAATTTCTCCAATTTTGTTGAGGCTGCCTCATGCTTGAGACATCCACTGAACTTCCTGTTTTTCTAGTTTGTCCAATTTCTTATTTTCCATGATAATATGACTGTCAAGTTTTTCAATAAGGGCTTCCTCTACAATCAAGCGCTGGTGTTGAAGTTTGCTTAGCAGTGTTCTTGTTTTCTGAATATCTTTGTAGACGTCACCATAATATACATACCAATTGTTCAGAACTTTGGTAAGTTTTTCTGCTTGAATATCGTAAATCTTGAGTAAAGTGAGATCTTCTGTGAAGGCTGTAAACTGATTTGTCATGAGGGAAGCTACCTCGACAGCCTGATCACGTTGATTCTTGAGAAGCTTGAATTGTAGCATCGACACGACAGACTCAAATAATGGATATGCTTTTTCGAGAGGTGATGTCATGTCAGAATTTGATGGAAGTGGAATGACTTGATGAGCTAAGTTTTCACATTTAGAAAGGAATGTGGTCCGTTCTTCCTCTAGCTGCAATATCTGATCTTTTGATTCCTGTCGGTGACATCTTTGCACTCTGAAAACTGCATCTTCAAGTAAATCAAGCTCTTCTTCGGAGTTCAATTGTGGCTGATCGCTTGTAGTAGCTCCAAATTGATCTAAGTATACAGAGAGAGTATTTTCTGATTGGCCTTGCTATGTTTGCTGCATTTGCAGTTGCTGCTGCAATTCTCTTTCTTTGCGTTTTGTGTTTCTTTCGGCTACTCTTTACTTTTTCTTTTTCTTTGCTTAATGTTTGTTGTTATGCCCCCTTATCTTTTTCAGCTGTTGCTAGATGACTGTCGATGACTGCTTGCGTGGTGGCAACAGCTTGTTCTTCCTGGGTTTGTGTACTTGGTACTGCTTCGGTGGTGACTGGATTTTCGTGTTCAACAATTTCAGCACTTGGTGGAATGTCTGCTGGTATGCTAGATGTATCCATATTGCTTGAACTAATATCTAGAACATTAGTATGCTCTAATGGTTCTGTTGTGTCGGCTGCAAAATCTTGAATTGCGGCTAGTACCTTGGCTTGAATGGAAGTGGCTTCGGCTGCTTCTGCCGTGGTTGCTTCTTTGTTGTGCTGGTGTGTGACCGAACTAGACTTGGATCCGTCGACAGGGAGACTCGACTGATTTATCAGGATTGATGGCAGGTCGACTGATGTCATAAGTGGACACAAAGAAGTGGTACTGTCGAGCGGACCCGGACTAACTAAACTAGACCTAATTGTAGAATCGACATGGGGAGTGACAACTTGAGGGGTTTTTCACTTTGAACAACTTTCGGTAATGTAGTGACTGGGAGAGGAGTATAGACAGTTGTTTGTTGTGAATAAACTAGACCTAAAGGGTCAGGGTTTCTGATATGATGGATCTTTTTGTGACCGACAATTTCTAGGACTGTCGATGGTAAAGGAAAAATTGTGGTTTGAATGGTGTCGGGGGGAGCTAGGTTAGATTTTCCTCTGCAACTTGTCGGTGTTCTTGTCGATGTCTATAATATCGACGGTTATGCGCCGAACTTTTTTCTTTGCTCTTTCCATCCTTCTTTTGCCACTCTCTCGTTATTCTGCTTTTGTCATGCTCTGCTGTTTTTCTTGATTGCTTATAGTACTCTCATTCGATTACTTCTTAACCATTTTTTTTTCAAATATTCATGACTTGTACCTCTTAAGTCGGACACCATTTACCCTTTCTTGAAAACATTTCCTTGTAGTGTTTTCAGTCGGACTGATCTGTTAGGATTTAATGCTTCGACAATACAGGGTCCATCCATTCTGTATGCAGCTTCTTCGGCTTCCCTTTTACTTGGCTATTATAGAGGAGTGCCAAATCTCCAACTGACAGATTCTTCTGTTTGATATTTCTATCATGCCACGCTTTCTGTTGCTGTTTTTGGACTCACTGATGTTCCATCACCAACTGTCAACTTTCATCCAGCTTTGATAGTTGTGTTAGCTATTCTTGTTGAGTATCTTCGATGTCAATATGTAAAGTTGTTGCAATGGTCGGTGCTTGTCGTCGAAAATGTAATTGGACGACATCTTCTTGTCCATAGACAAGTGAGAATGGTGTATGATCCATCTTTCTTTTGTATGTTGTTCTATATGCCCAGAGAACAGTAGGTACTTTGTCATCCCAGTCATCTTTCTCTGTGTTGCATATTTTCGTCAGTCCTTTTCTAAGTGTTTTGTTGAACGATTCTATGGCGTCATTCGACTAAGGATGGTACGTTGTGCTTATTCTATGATCAACTGCAAATTCTTTAGTAAGTGCTTCAATGGTTTTACATACAAAATGCGTACCTTGGTCACTTATCAATGTTATGGGGCATCCAAAACGTGTTATGATGTTTTCATAAATAAACTTAGCGGCAACTTCGCTTGAACATGTCTCGAGCGGTTCTACTTCTTCCCACTTGGTAACATATTCGACAGCAGTGATAATATATCGAGCATTTATCCTCCTTCCTACCACTGGGAATGGTCCAATAAAATCAATAGCCCAAATTTTGAATTTTCGGCTAGGGTTGATTGGAACCAGTGGCATTTCTGTTCTTGGGAGTGGTCAGCCCATGCGCTGACATCTATCACACTTAGATACAAATTCTCGACAGTCTTTATGAACTGTCGGCCACCAAAGTCCAGCTTGCAGGATTTTTTTAGTTGTTATGGCTACATGATAATGTCCTCCCGCCGATCCAGCATGAGCTTCTGCAAGTATATCCTGTCGTTCATGGTCAAGTGCACATCGACGTAATATATCATCCAAGCCAAGTTGATAGAAGAATCCATTGATTGGAGTGTAGGGGGCTTCTTTCATTACTAAGATCTTCCTCTTTTTCTCAGTCATTCCTTCAGGAGCTTGTCCATCCTTGAGAAATTGTGTAATTTCCGCAAGTTCTGAAGGGACTGCTTCAATACGAAACAAGTGTGCATCCGGTAAGTCATCTTCAATTCCTGTCGATTCTTCTCCTGTGTCAACTCTTGATATGTTAAGTTTAAACTAATTTGACTAGCAAGATCACTGAAAGAAACATAATCACAAGATAGACAAATATTTTACCCTGGGAAACCCTCATGGGGTGGAAAACCCAGCAAATCTTTCCTCAATAAGATGATCAACCAAAATACAAGATGTGCTCCAAGACTTGACCTCCTTCTCTACCTCCTATGCATACCTCTCAAACACAATTGCGCTACTTTATGAGCTGAGCAAGTGTGTGATAAGTGAGGAGTAATCTCCTCTACTTATACTAGTTCCCGATTGACTAATTCCCTTATGGGGTCGACCTCTCCCAGTGAAGTCTAATAACCCCTAATTAATTAACTCAGGGCCGACCACCACATGGTGGGTCTAATAACCCTAGTTACCACAATCCATCGGAGGAATAAACATCTCCAGATACATAATAGAATTACCTCGGAGGGATGAAACATCTCCAGAATAATAAAGTACAAATATAATATTCTTAGAAGATACAATATTCAACACTCCCCCTTAACGAGAAGGATATTATAACAACATCTGCAGGAGCAAGGAGTCATCGACTACATCATACATGATACATCTATAAATCATCGGAAGCTTTCTTCAATACATCATCATCAGTAACTCAACCAGTTACTAGAACATCAACATCATCGTCATCATCATCGCACAATCCTCAGCATTGTCATCACACGATCATTAGCATCGTCATCACATGATCATCAGGATCGTCATCATACGATCATCAACATTGTCATCACACGATCATTAGCATCGTCATCACACGATCATCAGCATCGTCATCACACGATCATCAGCATCATCATAACACGATCATCAGCATCGTCGTCACACAATCATCAGCATCGTCATCACACGATCATCAGCATCGTCATCATAGCATACTCTGCAGTACACACGATCATATTACAGGATGATCAATCCCGCTCTCTTTAGGACATAGGTCCATGGATGATACAATCCAGATCAAGTTCCAGGATGATCAATCCTTATCACTTTAAGACAAGTCTCATGTCTAGGGACGATGCAATCCCATCACGTACATTTTGAACCAAGAGTCCAGGGATGATACAGTCCTATCATCAATTCTCGGAGACAAATGTATACGGATCAATTCTGGGACCAAAGTCTGGAGAAGATACAATCCCCTACCTATTCATTCAGGACTTCATTCTCGGAGACCCAGTCTACGGCTCAATTCTGGGACCAAAGTCTGGGGAAGATACAATCCCCTACCTGTTCATTCAAGACTTCATTCTTGGAGACCCAGTCTATGGCTCAATTCTGGGACCGAAGTCCGAGGAAGATACAATCCCCTACCTGTTCATTCAGGACTTCATTCTCGGAGACCCAGTCTACAGCTCAATTATGGGACCGAAGTCCAAGGAAGATACAATCCCCTACCTGTTCATTCAGGACTTCATTCTCAGAGACATCTATCTACGGATCCTTTTAGAACATATGTTCAAGGATGATGCAATCCCCACAGTATCCTCATCAACACAAGTATCATTAGTACATCATCATTACAAGTACATATATCATCAATATGAGTGTCCTCATCAATTCAAGTATCCTCATCAATACATGTATACATATCATCAATACAAGTATCCTCATCAATCAATACAAGTATCCTCATCAATACATGTATACACATCATCAATAAAAGTATCCTCATCAATCAATACAAGTATCCTCATCAATACATGTATACACATCATCAATACAATTATCCTCATCAATCAATACAAGTATCCTCATCAATATAAGTGCATATATCATAAGTATTCTAAGTATAAGTATCCTAAATATAAGTAATCTAAGCATACATATAAATATCTAGGTATAATAAACAGGTATCCTTATCATCGACCTTCCTGTCGATGAGGGAAACCTCATCATCAGTGACTATATCACTACCCCTTTCGAGGAGGGTCCTTTTGAACTACACCAAGCTTGTCTCAGAAATACTCAAATTTCACTCGAGACAGAGGTTTGGTCAATATATCAGCAATTTGTTCCTCAGTGCTCACATATTCGAGCTTAATAGCTCCTCTCTGCACCATATCTCGTATATAAAAATATCAGATCTCTATGTGTTTGGACTTATCGTGGAATACAGGATTTTCTGTCATCTTAATACAACTTTGATTGTCACACATGATCACAGTGGGATTCATTTCTAAGTCAAACACTCCAGATAATAGTTTCCGAAGCCACACTACTTCACAACTAGCAGAGCAAGCAGCTATATATTCTGCTTCAGCAGTACTGAGAGCCACACTAGATTGCTTCTTGCTTAACCATGAGATCATGGCAGATCCAAGACCATAACATCCACCTGATGTACTCTTTCTGTCTGAAACACTTCCTGCCCAATCAAAATCTGAGTAACCATGTAATCTGAGTTCATGACTTCCAAGATAATATAAACCAAAATCTAATGTACCCTTTAGATACCTCATTACATGCTTTGCAACTATTAAGTGAATCTTTCTAGGTTCTACTAGATACTGACTCAGGGTATTTACAGCAAAGCATATATCTAGTTTGGTATTTGTTAAATACATCAATGACCCAATGATTTGTCTATATAGAGTTATATCCACTAATTCTGATGAATCATTAACTAATAACTTCAAGTTGGAGTCCATGGGAGTGTCCATGGCTTTACACTCCAACATATCGAATCTTTTTAGAATCCCCACAGCATACTTAACTTGATTTAGAAAGATTCCTTTTGGTTCTTGCCATACTTCTAGACCTAAGAAGTAGTGCATTAATCCGAGATCTTTCATCTCAAATTCTGAAGAAAGCTTCTCCTTGCATTCAATAATTTGATTCTCATTTCCTATTAGAAATAGATCATCTACATACAACAGTAATATAACAGGTTCATCATCCATAACTTTGAGGTAAAGATTAGGATCAACTTTACTCTTGGTAAAGCCCATGCTTGTTAAAAAACTGTCAATCCTTCTGTACCAAGCTCTGGGAGCTTGCTTCAATCCATACAAAGCCTTTTTTAGCTTGCATACATGTGTTCTTCCATCTTTAACCTCAAATCCTTGTGGTTGTTCTATGTACACTTCTTCTTCAATCACACCATTCAGGAAGGCTGTCTTAACATCCATCTGGTGTAATTTCCACTTCATCATAGATGCAAGTGCCATGATAGTTCTAATTGAAGTGTACCTAGCAACTGGTGCAAATGTTTCTTCATAGTCAATTCCCTCTTTCTAAGAGAATCCTCTGGCTACAAATCTTTCCTTATATTTTTCAATGCTACCACCTGCAGCATGTTTTATCTTGAATATCCATTTGGAAGAAACCACACTTTTATCTTTTGGTTTGGGAACTATATCCCAAACATCATTTTTCATTATTGACTGCTTCTGTCATTGCTTCTACCCACTCTTTCTTCTGAGCTGCCTCTTCATAGCTAGTAGGTTGTTGATCCACAAGATCACACATCAAGGCCACATAGTTGGATACTAGCTTTGGTTTCTTTCTTTCTCTAGTGGAGCCTTTAGGAGCTCCATATTTTTCAGCTCCTTGAATAATGTCTCTAGCCCATGCTAGCCTTCTTTTTCTAGATAAATTTGTAATGGGGGGTTCTTGTGGTTCTAGCATGTCATGGTCCTCTAGTGCATCATCTTTAGGGATGGGTACAGCTTCTGTGATTCTAGGAGGTGTATCTTCTTCATAGATTTCTTCAAGTTGGCACTTCCTAGATTTCTTGAGAGCTGCTTCTTCATCAAATGTTATATCTCTACTTATTTCCATATGATGAAAACCGGGTATGTAAATTCTGAAAGCTTTGGATGATTCACAATATCCAACAAATATTCCCTTCTTACCAGAGGGATCCAACTTGCTTCTCTTTTCTTTTGGAATGTGAATGTACACTGGACATCCAAATATTTTGAGATGGCTTACCTCAGGCTTCTTTCCTGTGAATACTTCTTATAGAGTCTTGAATTCAAGAGCACTATGGGATAGTCTATTTTGTACATAGACTATTGTCTTAGCTACTTCAGCCCCTAGATACATGGGTAGATATTGGTCATGTATCATAGTTTTTACAGCTTCCATGATGGTTCTATTCTTTCTTTCAGCAACCCCATTTTGTTGGGGATTGTAGGGAGTGGTTAGTTCCCTCTTGATTCCAGCTTCCTTACAAAATTCTTCAAAGTCCTTTGAAGTATATTCTCCGCCATTATCTGTTCTGAGAATCTTGATTTTCTTTTCTGAGTGATTTTCTATTAAGGCCTTGAACTCTTTGAATTTCCCAAAGACTTAATTATTTCCTTTTAGAAAGTATATCCAAGTCTTCCTTGAATAATCATCAATGAATGTGAGATAGTATTCAAACCCAATTAGGGATGTGGTGGGAATTGGTCCACATACATCTGAATGTATTAACTCCAGAATGTTCTTAGTCTTTGTTTCACTCTTTGGAAAAGGGTTCTTGACATTCTTCCCTTTTTCACATCCTTTGCATGAGCCATTATGATCAATATTCAAGTCTGGTATTCCTATAACTACATTGCTTACATAGGGTAGGGCTTTGTAGTTAATGTGAGCTAGTCTTCTATGCCATATCTCACTAGGGATAGAGGTTTCATGAGCAAGGGCAACTTCTGGATGTCCCTTGAGCTTGTAGAGACCTCCTTCCTCTTCACCAATGACAATTGCATCTTCAATTGATTTTCCTTTGGGCCACATAAGTACTTGTCCATCTATGAAAGCAACTCTAAAACCTTTCTTATCTAGTGCTGAGATAGAGAGTAGGTTCTTCTTCAAACCTGGTACATATAAAATTTCTTTCATCTTCAAGGGTGTTCCAGAATCAAGCTTGTAGCTTGCTTCACCAATTCGCTTGATGGGATATTGATAATCATCTCCTAGAGATACCTTTTGTGGAGAAGACTTTTCTTCAAGTCTTCAAAGAGTTTTCTTTTGACCTGTCATGTGCTTTGAAGCACCACTATCAATGAGCCATGTATCTTCTCCAGGAGACACAGATCCAGAGAGTGCAGAAAATAGGACATATTCTTCTGGATCTTCTTTCTTTACTTTAGATCTTTTCCTTCGAGGCCATTCCTCTTCTTCTTCTTCTTCTTCTTCTTCTTCTTCACTATCATCTTCTGCCATATGTGCATGATGTCTTTTGTGAACAAACTTCTTCTTCTTTTCTGGTAAAGTACAATTTCTAGCATAGTGTCCTAGTTTAAGACAATTGAAACATTGGACTATGGAGAGGTCTCTTTCTGAGTTTGTTCCTCCTTTCCTTTTGAATCTATGAGAGGGTTGAGACTTCTTGTGGTCCACTTTCTTGAAGTGACCCTTTCTTCCTCTTTTGGTGTGTGTAGACAAGGCTTGGTCATCCTCCTTGAGAAGGGCTTCTCTGTTGGCTACCCTAGCCTCTTCTTGAACACAATCCTCCCATACTACATCAAACTTCATACTTTCTTTTCTGGCACACATAGTTTGTATAAATGACTCCCAAGGTCTAGTGAGACCATTTAGAGCTGTCATCACTAGTTCATATTCATCAAGAGTATCTCCAATGGCATCTAGTTGTTCCTTGATTTGTGAAACCCTTGAGAAGTAGTCTTGAATGGATTCTCCTTTGTGCATCTTGGTACTCTTCAACTGAGTTCTTAGGTTCATCTTCCTATTTATGTTCTTTCCTTCATACATTCTTCCTAGGGCATCATATATTTCCTTTGGAGTCTTCTTGGAAGCCACTTGGGGAATAAAGTGGTATTCAATAGAATCAGATATGATTCTCTTTTCCCTAATCAAATCCTTTCTATGCTTCTCTTTGGCTTCATCTTATTCAGGTTCTGCAACTTCATCCTTGATATATTGAGCAAGATCATTCTCTTCAAGAATGAGACCAATTCTGTATTTCCATGCCCGGAAATTCTCTATACCTTCTAGCTTGTCTTCAAGCTTAGTGCTTGGATCCATATTCTCTTGGGGGATTCCAAGAGATAAGAGATAGAGTAGTACTTACCAGTAGACTTTAACTTTTCACTTTTCTGGATCTGCAACAGAATTTCTGGTTTATCGCACTTTTGGTAAAATTAGGGTTTGACTTTCTTGGAGTTCTACCCAACCAAAAACCTCGATCCAGGGCTCAAAAGATAGATCTTTAGAAAGGCTATTTAGCCATGCAACCAGAATCCAAAAATACTAAATTTTGTAGAAACCTTAATTTTGGGAGAGAGTGAGAAATATAATTTCACCTTGTGAAAGATGTTCTATTTAGGCTAGCTCTGATACCATGTTAAGTTTAAACTAATTTGACTAGAAAGATCACTAAAAGAAACATAATCACAAGATAGACAAAGATTTTACCCTAGGAAACCCTCATGGGGTAGAAAACCCAGCAAAGCTTTCCTCAATAAGATGATCAACCAAAATACAAGATGTGCTTCAAGACTTGACCTCCTTCTCTACCTCCTATGCAGACCTCTCAAACACAAGTGCGCTACGTTCTGAGCTGAGCAAGTGTGTGATAAGTGAGGAGCAATCTCCTCTACTTATACTAGTTCCTAACTGACTAATTCCCTTATGGGACCGACCTCTCCCAGTGAAGTCTAATAACCCCTAATTAATTAACTCAGGGCCGACCCCCACATGGTGGGTCTAATAACCCTGGTTACCACAATCCATCGGAGGAATAAACATCTCCGGATACATAATAGAATTACCTCGGAGGGATGAAACATCTTCGAAATAATAAAGTACAAATATAAAATTCTTAGAAGTTACAATATTCAACATGATAGGTGGTCTGGTCCGACATTAGCTTTTTCGGTTCGAATGATTACTTCAAATTCAAATTCTTGAAACAGTAATAGCCAGCGGCATAACCTCCCATGTGTGAAAATACTCACAGCAAATCTAAGAGATGATGTATACCTCACAAGAGTAATTATGATTAAGCAAGAAGATAGAAGAAGAGTGATCAATGCAGTGTAATGAGAAACAGAATAATAATACAGTAGAACTCAGATAGAAGCAAAAATACTTCACACACACTAATTAATTAATCACAATATGGACAAATAAATAGTATTTGAATGCTAAGGTGGCAATTCAAATTAGCCTTCATGGAGTGATCAAAAGATCATTGAAGTGTCATTGGAGCACAACTAGTAGTCTATCTCATCATCAATGGAGTCATCAATGCTCAAGTAACTGTCAACCATCAATCAAACTGAGTCTAACTGAGTGTGGTAGGTGTAACTGGAACTAACTTAATGAAGGAGGCTCAGTGGAGGGCACATGAGGATCTAACTGAAGTCAAAATGGGTAGTCAAGTCTCACTGGAGGTCCATCGGAGTGATACAGTCAGTTGAGAGTCAATCTAGCCTTAAATCAAGGAGAGAACTGAAGATAACTGAAGATAACTGAATGGTAGGTAAAGAAGGGTTCCTTTCTCATGTAGTAGGTTAAAGGAGGGTGCAATAAGCTCTAGGAGGGCTAAAACTGATTTGAGAGAAGCTCCCTGGGGCTGGCTAACTGAGGGCTAGGTGCTGGACTGATGACTGGGATGCATGCAAACCCTAAATAATGCATGCAAACCCTAAAAGTGCATGCATGACTGAAAATGCAAAGGATGGAAATGCTAGTAGGACTAGGATGGAGTATAGGAATATCCTAAAACCCCCCCTTAATCCATCCTGGGCCCTGGTAACTAAGACCAAAGGTCACCCAATATAATGAATAATAACAGTCAATAAACCAAGGAAATGGGGAAAACCTCATGGGAAAAATACCCCCCTCAAAATAGACTGTAAGGCACACAAAAAAATAAATGCTCCAAACTCAAGCAGGTGTGATGCTTGGTCATATGTCTGGAGGTATCTTCTTCTTGGGAAGAAGTGGATCATGCTCAAAACGCATTTGCTTGTAGTTTCTCTGCAGATCGAATGTGATGAGAACAAATCCAATAGTATGAGGATGATCCTTGAACCTGTGATTCGAATCAGCTGAGGTAGGATAAAAAACATGAATGTGCATATAGTCTTTTGTCTTCTCCTTCGAACCATCATGGGTGAGATTATGCCAAAAAGAACCATCACATGATTGCTTGAAATCCAAATCAGATTTAAGACTTGAAGAATAGTTTCTTAAGATCTCCTTTGAACCAGCATGGGTGAGATCAAAACTATCATATGCATGAGAAATTATCCCTAGTGTTTGCTTAGAATCCAAATTAGATCCAAGACTTGAATCATGGTTTCTTGAGATCTCCTTTGAACCATAAGAGATGAGATCAAAACCAGTAAATGCATGAGAAGTTATCCCAAGCGAATGGCAATGGTTTCTTGAGATCTCCTTTGAACCAGCAGGGGTGAGATCAAAACCATGATGTGCATGAGAAATTATCCCAAGCGAATGGCAATGGCCATATTCTTCAATAACCTTATGAAAGCATGGAATAATGATCATATAGTAGTAAATAAGAGGTGATTGCTTGAGGATAGTGAATGCATTACCTCCAATAGCTTACTTGACCTCTGAAACATTCAATAGATCATGATGCAGACCAATAGACTCTGGTGCAAGAGAGGATTTAGGACCTTCTGCAATATCTAGAGTGTGAGCTGGCATAGAAAGAGAAGAAATTTGGAGCATGAGTGTAGAATCTGCAAGTTCTTCTTCTTTGTGGACAACTTCAATATGAGATGTGTTTGATACTGGTTCATGATCAATGAGATCATCAAGGAGGGAGAATGCATCACTTTGCTTGCTCTTGAAGGGGTTTGGACCAAATCCTTCATTCTGTTTGCCGAGTCTTTCATCCAGATGGGCCCATAGCTCTTTTGGAGTTTCAACATCATCAATGATTTGGTACATTATGTAATCAGGCATAGCAAGCATCATCCTTCCAAATGCCATGTCACCTTTATTCAACCAGTCAATCTTCTCTTCAAAGGATTCGAAATCTCTTTCAAAATAACAATCAAAGAGATCATGGCTCTTCAAATATGCTATCATTTTTTGTTTCCATTCATCATAGTTGAATGAAGAAAGAGGAGGGATTTCTTCTGAATACATTGAAGCTATAGAAGACCTACAAAAACAATAGAGAATATCTGCAACTGCTACTGCTGCAAAAATTCAGAAACTACTGCAACTACTGCACTCGAAATCTTGATAATAACCTACAAAAAACTCTCAGGAATGGAGATAAACAATACTCTCAACATGCTCTAATACCATGTGAAAATACTCACAGCACATCTAAGAGATGATGTATACCTCACAAGAGTAATTATGATTAAGTAGGAAGATAGAAGAAGAGTGGTCAATGCAGTGTAATGAGCAATAGAATAATAATATAGTAGAACTCGGATAGAAGCAAAAATACTTCACACACACTAATTAATTAATCACAATATGGACAAATAAATAGTACAATTCATAAGGATTCGAATGCCAAGGTGGAAATTCGAATTAGCCTTCATGGAGTGATCAAAAGATCACTGGAGTGTCATCGGAGTACAACTAGTAGTCTATCTCATCATCAGTAGAGTCATCAATGCTCAAGTAACTATCAACCATCAGTCAAACTGAGTCTAACTGAGTGTGGTAGGTGTAACTGAGTGTAACTGGAACTAACTGAATGAAGGAGGCTCAATGGAGGGCGCATTAGGAGCTAAATGAAGTCAGAATGGGAAGTCAAGTCTCACTGGAGGTCCATCAGAGTGATACAGTCAGTTGAGAGTCAGTCTAGCCTTAAATCAAGGAGAGAACTGAAGATAACTGAATGGTAGGTAAGGAAGGGAGCCTTTCTCATGCAGTAGGTGAAAGGAGGGCGCACTAAGCTCTAGGAGGGCTAAAACTGATCTGAGAGAAGTTCCCTGGGGCTGGCTAACTGAGGGCTAAGTGCTGGATTAATGACTGGGATGCATGCAAACCCTAAATAATGCATGCAAACCCTAAAAGTGCATGCATGGCTGAAAATGCAAAGGATGGAAATGCTAGTAGGACTAGGATGGAGTATAGGAATATCCTAACACCATGATGCAATGGTTTATTGACTAAGTATTTTAAAGCTTGATGATCTGTATAAAATACAAAAGGGTTAGCCAATAAATAATGACGGTATTTCTGCAGTGCAAATACCATACCTAATGCTTCCCTTTCGATCGTAGAATAATTTCTTTCAGCTTTATTCAATTTCCGACTGCTGAATGCATTAGGGTAATCCATGCCATCTTCTCCAGGTTGGGTTAGAATGGTGCCGACTGCTATTCCCGAGGCATCCATATGCACATGAAATTTTTTCGACCAGTCTAGAAATCGGAGGATGGGTGCTTTGACCATTTTTCTTTTCAATGTGTTAAATGAGATGTCGCATTCCTCCGTCCACCTATAATCTCGATCCTCTTTTAGCAATTCTTTGAGAGGATAAGTCATATCGGAATAATGTCTGATAAAATTCCTGTAATATCTGGTATGACCTAACAGGATCCGTACTTGTTTTAGATTAACTGGAGGCTTTAGGTTGAGGATAATTTTGATCTTTGCATAATCGACCTTGATTCCTTCTTTACAAACTACATGGCCTAGTAATATGCCGATGGCTGTCGTGAAAATGCACTTTTTAATGTTTAGCGACAATTGTATCTACCGACACCATTCCAACATCAGCCGAAGCCATTTGCAATGATCCTTTAGCATTGTATAGATTGTCCAATCATCAAAGTATACAGCCATGGTTTTGTAGATGTATTCTTGAAACGCTTTGACAACATTTCTTGAGAAGACCGTAGGTGCGTTCTTCAGACCGAAGGGAATAACTTTGTACGCAAATGACTTGAATTCATACACAAATGTTGTCTTTTTCTGATCTTCTTTTGCTATAGGTACTTGATTGTACCCCAAGAATCCATCCGTGAAAGAATAGCACTCATGCCATGCAACTTCATTAATAATTTCATCTACGAAAGGAGTTGGAAAGGGATCTGTGAGTGTTACCTTGTTCAGCTCGCGAAAGTTGACACAGATTCTCAGTTGTGTCAAATCTTGTTTCTTTGGCTGAACAACCATCGGGCTTGCCCATTCCGACTGGTCGATAGGGTATATGATTCCTGCTGCAAGCATGCTATCGATCTCCTTTTTAACAATATCCTTATATTTGTGAGCAAGCTTGTAGGGTCTTTTCTTTACAGGTCTGGTGTCTGGTTTGATATCAATTTTCATCTCGCCCATCTCCTGCACAAGTCCTTTCAAGTCTCTATAATATTGAGCAAATACGTCTTGAAATTCTTTGAGGATAATGGAGATTTCTGTTGTTTTTTCCTCATTCCAGTAATCGCCAATCTTTGCCATTTTCGGTCGGTTGTCATTTGAAATATCTACTTCCTTTGTTTTAATCTTCGCGTCCATCCATTCTGGTGCACGACTGTCACTTATCTATTTTTCACCTTCTTTAATTTGTGTGAATGTTGGTGGAAAGACTTTTTCTGATAACATTTCGGGTTCGCCTTTTTCGACAATCTCTATGCTAAATATTGTTCTTATGGGCTTCGACATGCTGGGGTGATCCTTTCTCCATTGAAAACTTTTCCCGGCTGATATCTCCGTTTCTAGGCTTAGTCTTGTCAAATTCCGGCTTTCTATCAACTTTATGTTATAACAGGTAGTAAGTGGGTGCATAATATTCTAATTTTCTGCAAGTGTTAAAGTTTCTGTCGGCTGCAGAAATTCTTTGATGCTTTTACTTGCTTCAACCAACTTCTCATCCTGCGGGGAAAACTGGAAATCCTTAATAAAAATTTCTTTTAAGTCTTTCCAAAAGAAATTTTCTCCTCTTGCTTCTTCCATCTTGTACCATTTATTAGGTAGATCATCAAGTGTTCTGCGGAAGAGGTGAGGCCATGCTCTTTTATCTTTATAGCCCAATTTTCTCCATTCTCTTTCACAACAGTCAATGTGGATTTCAGGATTTTTTCCCTGTGTAAACAAAGGCATATTGGCCTGAGTTGTTAATTTTCTACCTCCAAACGTTTCTATAAAAAATGTTGATGCCGTATTCCAGTTTTGGAGTTTCGACTGATGAGTGTCCCACCATCTCGCAACTTGACCAGTAAATGTCTCTACCAAACTTTGTAGTCGGCCTTGCTCTCCAACATGTTTTGATACATGTTCAACATGTACAGCAGGTGAATCACGTTCTTTATACCTTAATGTCGAATTTCTTGATTGTGCATTTCTGTATGGAACAAGTGTTGGATATGCTTGCATTTTCCGTTCGAATATCTTCAGTGTGTATGATACTGAGAGACACTTATTTATTTGATTCTTTGATATGGCTTCCACAGTCCAACATTCTTTCACATGTAAATCATAGTTTTCTATTTGCCAATCATAGAGTTCTGCATCGGAATTATATCCGAGCGAGATAGGATCTCCAAGGTGCAGTTCTCCTTGGGTATTTGGTTCAATGCGATCTTCATTATTGTCTATGCGGTAAAGTTGTCGAATATCATTATCAATTTTTGTAGGTTCCGACCATGGTTCTCCTTGATATGGGAAGATTGGTATGATAACCTTCTGCCCGTTGCCTTTCAACTTGATATGAATTTTGTCTAAGTAAATTGAGGCCTTCATATTTCATCCCCAAGGTCGACCAACCAAGGCGGGGAAAGAACTCGCATCATCCATGGGAGTAATAATCTCGAAATCTACTTTTGTCGTGATGCCTCTGATGGAAGTTTCGACTCCTTTCCATACTCCGATTGGCTCAATTAGTCCTTCATCTGCGAGCTTTAGATAGATGCCTGATTCCTGTAGTTGTGGTCGACCGAGTTGATCCCAAGTATCACAAGTCATGATATTCACTTGGGATCCAAAATCTAGTACGACTTGTCGTACATGATATTCGTTTATGTCGAGGTTGACTAATGGTTCAGCATCATTTCTCTCTTTTTGCTTTAGTCAGAAAATTTGTTTAGTTTGTCTTTGCTCGACGTGTTTATATTTCAATTTATGCAATAGGTCAATCATTTTGCCTACAGCTTCCTCGTTTGAAATTAAACTGAGTAATTCATTGAGAAATTCCTGTCAGTTTTCTTCAATGTCTTCGTGTGCTGCTAAGTCATGAAATATGTCGGATACATCTTTGTACACAGATTTTTGTTTTATAGGATTTGGGTAATCCTCTTTATCGACAATTCTACTTATCTGTGGCTTATCTTGACCAATGTGAGTGCCTTGCCTAGTTACAATTTACAAGCTTTTTGTATGAAGCACATCATTTTTTGAAATACAAGATAAAACATGAACATTCTTTTTATTATTTAGTTTCTCAATCATGGTAGGGCAATCCTCTAAATAGTGATCGCCTACCCCACACTTTGTACAAAATTTAAGATCAGTTCTTTCCTTATAAGGGCATTCTGCATGCCAATGATCCTTGCTGAGACATGTGAAACATGCACCAGGTCGATTAGGTCGAATATATCGACCTCCACCGCCACAACCACGACTCTGGTATCCTCCACGTCTATTGTCGCCATCATACCGGCGGTCATTGTACCTTGGGTATCTGTCATTCCTGTTTTGATTGTACCGGTTATTTCTTCCATCATTTCTCCCAAATCTGTCACTTGCTATATTTCTATCATAATGTTGCTCGACAGAGTTTGTCTGGTACACTACATGATAGTTTTGTCGATTTTTCAGGTTTAGATGACATTCTTCAATTGCATGTGTATTGACTTCACAAATTTGACACCATTTTTCCTTCTTGTTTTTCAGATTGTATGGACAATCGTTTGTGGTATGCGAGTCATACTCTTTGCAAAGGTCGCAAAAGCATCTGGATTGAATGAGTTTAAATTCTTGTCGTTGATCCTCAATTCGACAAGAACCTTTGGTATGTCCTGAATTTCAACATGTTGTACACCATAATTCTGGCCCTTTTAGATTCATATTTCTGATAGCATTCTCCATACTTTCAAGGCATTTGTCAACGTGTCTATCTATGGATACTAGAGGGTATTCATCATCCATTTCAATTTCTAGTGCTACTTTTATTGCCTCTGCACAAGTATTAACACTTTGTAGATGGACATGTATTCTGATTTTATTTATTAGACCAGTAATAAACCATTTGATTAATATTTTTTCTTCAATCTCATAGTCTAATTTGCTTAGGAGTTATTTAAACCTCTTTTCATACTCCTTGACAGTTTTTGTCAACTTTTGGACTGTCGTCTTTAGTCGTTCTGCCGCCAGGTATGTCGCATCTTCGATCATGAAAAAGGACAAAAATCTTTGTTTGATTTGTGCCTTGGTTGCATTTGGTGACTTTGCTATGTACCCCATGTACCATGTCAGCACTCTTTTTCTTAATGAACCAACAAACTGAGCAACTTGTCTTTCTTCGCTAGTGATTTGATTGGTTGTCCATATCGCTTCGCACACAAACCAATGTCTTATCAGGTCTTCGTCACCTTCATAGAATGGAAGGTGTGTTGTTGAGTGTGCCATGTCTGCTAGTGTATTATTTTGAGAGTTTGATGGTGGTGTGGGTGGATTATTTCCACAATCATAACTTAGTGCTTTGTCAATTTGAATTAGTTGTCTCTCCGGGCTTGGTTCTCTGTCTTCCGAACCAATAACTATAACTTCTTCTGTATCGCTAGGTCTTCCTTATTCTACCACTTCTTTCGAAATCCAGTTAAAGTTTTGCCCGAATGGGATTTCACTGAATCTCGGGCTTTCCGATGTACTCGATGAGTCACTCAAATTTGGTATTGGCAGGGGGGGCACTTCCTCATGCTCTGAGTACACTATATGAAAGCTTCTATTCAAAAATTCAGGTTGAAAAGACACCCAATATGAATTAATAGTCTATGAATATCATCGCCTTCTATGCTTCGACGACTCCAAATTCCTGACTGACCAGCATGGAGACCCAAATTTTCCTCAATAATTTCTTTCACCCGAACGCTTTGTGTCAAATGAAATGGAGAAGTAGGTGTTACCATTTCAGGTACCTGAACTTGGAGAGCTCTAGCACGCTCTATCCACAAGTCTTCATCCATCGGCGACAAGTCTTCTTCGACACCCCAATCATCGCGGGCTTGACTTGACTCTGGCATATTTCCTTCTGCATCTGTCGCAGCATTTGATCCTCGCATCCTTCGGAGCGCAATTGCTTGCTACCGCAGCTCTTCATGCCGCTGCCTCCTCTTTTCTCTTTCAATTTTCTGGATATGTGGGGTGCTTTTATGACTCAAAAGTTTGTCTTTGTCGGATTTTCTTCCACTGCTGGCCATGTCGTCTTGTCATATGTCGATTTTCATCAAACTAGGTACATCAGAGCATGCTTTGTCACCCCCCCAATGCCAGCCCAAAGTTTTCTAGATCACTGGGGAAGTACAGACCATCATTTGTTCAAGAAAAATTCTCATTCATGCTCCTTTACAAATCTTTCCCACTTATGTTCTTTCTCCTTCCAATTAGAGTTCGGAAGGGGCGAGATCAGCGATGGTCGTGTCTCGACAATATGCGCAATGCCTTTGTCGATCAGAAATTTGAACAATAAGGTCGGCAAAGAACAAAAAAATTGATCAGCTAATTCGGTGAAGAACTTTCTCCTTATTTCGTCAACCGAGCCGCGGTCTTCAATCGCCTGTTCTTCACAAAAATCGTTTGCAATCTTTTCACACCACTCTGACAGATTTGTGCATCCTCCATTGATCATCTTTGAAAACAGCTTCCTCTCTACTTCATCAACTGGTCTTTTCATCCAGAAGCTTCTTCAAGGCGGTCGGCACGGACTCTACAATTCTTTCATGGGTCTTAGAGAAGAATCGATCTCTTGCTTGGTTAATCGTCAGCTTGTTACGTCGTGCATAGTACTACAGATAATTCATGATTTTCTTCTCCCACCGATCTCTAATCTCCTATTCTAAAATCATAGGTCATGTTGCTATTTGTTTTTCATGTATCAACCGGCAACGGAACCAGATGTTGTAGTCCCGAAGGTTCATGTGGTTACCATAGGTACATTACATAATATAAGCAAGCATACACAATGATACAGATACAAGAGACAAGACAAATAGAGAGAACACAAGCCTTTATATTAACCAACAAGAGAAGAATACAATCATAGAACCAATCTTAACCAGTACATCGGCTCAACGGCATATATATATCTATGCAAATAAATTTACATAACCATCTGTCGGTCTATCTAACCGACCCGACCTATACTACTCGACGTGACCTGTCGACATATGCTTCAAAGTGGTCGAACGGAGGGCCTAGTCAACAGGCCTACCTAGGCCCCTCCAACAGAAGGCTACCAATCGACTGTCGATATAGTGTCGAATCTGCAAGCGGTGTAGAATTTCCCTCCTCAAGACTGATTCCTGAGAGGAATGGGAATGGAGCTGCCTTACAATATGACATATTAAATTTGTTTAGCAGGTCTTAAACATATTTCCCATCAAACTTTTGAGCAATCTCAAGCCCAAGGAATTTCTTCAACAAGCCCAAATCACTCATGTCAAAAGCTAGATTTAAAGCAGTTTTTAACTTGTCAATTGAAGCAAGAGTGCTTCCAGTTATCAAAATATCATCAACATAAAGGACAATAATCAGAAAATTACCTTCATGTTTCTATAGGTACACATTTGGATCTGATTTTCACCTTGCAAAATTCTGTGACAGAAGGAAGGAGTCCATCTTTTCGTACCAAGCTCTTGGGGCCTATTTTAATCCATACAATGATTTATTCAATCTACACACTAATGTCAGATCTGATATGTATCCTTCAGGATGCTTCATGTAAATATATTCTTTCATATCTCCATGAATAAATGCACTCTTCACATCCATATGGTTCACTTCCCAGTGCTTAGATGCGGAAATAGCCAAAACTAGGTGGATAGAATCCATCTTTGCAACCAGTGCAAAGGTATCGGTGTAGTCCACTACTTGGACTTGGGAGAATCCTTTTGCAACCAACCTAGCTTTGTATTTTCAGGTTGAGCTATCAGCAGCAACCTTTTTGCGGTAGACCCATTTACATTGGATTAATTTCCTCCCAGGTGGAAGAGAAACTAGCTCCCATGTAGCATTCTTTTAAAGAGAATTGTACTTTTCATCCATGGCGGTTTGCCATCTTGGATCTCGGTGGGAATAATAATATGATTTAGGATCTGAACCTATCATCAAAAAACATTTCTCATATATCAAAGGATCAGAACATGAAAGAGCCATACCTTTTGTTTGAAAGTCTGCTCGAGTTCTCCTTGGATCGGCAGGATTTCCAATGTTAGAACCAGCAGAATTGAGAGTATTTTGGGCCCACTTTGGAAACTATTGGGGCACATCTAGATCAGATTCTGAACCTGATATTTCATGTTCATCAAAGTCTAATAAAATATCATAAATATCAGAACCAAAACTTTCATCATCTTCTCTGAAATCTTCTTCTTGTAGAGGCAGTAAATCAGTAGTTTCTGCCTCGACTAGCTCTAGATTTTAAAGTGGTTCTTCAAATATGACACTTCGCTCAATGAATATATTTTTGGATATCATATCCAAGAGTTTGTAGCCTTTTTATTCTTCATGATATCCAATTAGGATGCACTTAATACTTTGTGGATCCAAATATTTTCTCTTCTCATACGGAAATCTAGCCCAAGCAGTGGAGCCAAAAACCCTGAGATTGGACACATCAGGTTTGTGACTAGTGTAGGCTTCGAAAGGAGTAGTATCTATCAAATATGAATTGTAAATATGTTTTGAATGTATGCAGCAACATTCATGGCCTCATCCCAAATATTTGCAACCAAACCTTTTGACTCAATCATACAGGTTTCCATCTCTTTCAGTGATCGGTTCTTCCTTTCCGCTACACCGTTCTGCTGAGGTGTGTAGGGAACTATATGTTGGATCTGAATGCCACTTTCAGCACAAAGTTTTAGCAGTTGTGATTTGATATATTCAACTCCATTATCAGATCTTAGAGCTTTGATCTTGTTCTCGGTGGCAGTCTCAACAGAAGCCTTGAAAATATTGAATTTTTCTAGCACTTCTGACTTGTTTTTGAGAAAGAAGACTCAAGTGAATCTGGAGAAGTCACGATAAATGTCAGAACATACCTTGAGCCATTCTTGGAGGTATGTGGAAGTGGACCACTGATATCGGAACGTATCAGCCCCAAAATAGAAGAAGCTTTGCCTCGGTCAAATTTGTGCTCTAGGTACTTCCCAATGATGCAACCTTTGCATATTCCCTCCGAGGATTTGATCTTCGAAAGGCCATCAACCATGGAATTTTTTTGTAGAAGCTGCAAATATTTATAATTTAGGTGTCCAAACCTCTCATGCCATAGCCTACTAACCTCATTTCCATGAGTTAGAAGAGAAATGGGATTTTCATGTGGCAAAAAGTGTGAAAACTCATATGATTTTGTAGCATGATTGGATTTTCCTACCGCAATGAGTTCTCCACTTGCAATATCAGAAATTTCAACTTTGTTAGGGAAGAATACAACTTTCTTTGCTGAACCAATGAGTGTCATCTGATATACGGAAAGAATATTCGAAGCTAAGGAGGGTACATAGAGAACATTGTGGAAACTGCCATGCTCTAAATGAATGGTTCCTTTGCCCTTTGAAGAAATTTGAGAGTCATGTCCCATGTGGATGGAGATGGTGCTGTTGGGGTCAAATGATGATAGAGAATATTTATTTTCATCCATGTGGTTTGAAGCTCCAAAATCAATGAGTAGAGTTTTGGAATTCGAAACAGTTGCCATGAGTTCATGAACTCTTTCAGGGTGATCATTTTTGTCCTTCTTCCTTGCACCATCAGGAAGGGTTATGGTGTTTTTCTCTAAGAGAAGGGCCATCTGATCTATGGTATTTTTCATTCATGAACTTTCAGGATGAAATCCATTGCTACAATAAGAACATTTAGTCTTCTCTTTTTCCTCTTTGCCCTTTTGCTTGTTTCTTGAACCGGATGGCTCATTCGACTGCTTGGTTTTCTCTCTTTGCTTGGAAGGATCAAACTTTGGCTTCTCTTTCTTTTGCTTCCCTTTTCCATTCGTTGTTTTGTATCCTCTAGAAAAAAGAGCTTTATATTTGGAGCTCATGGACCCCATTTGAACAAGCTTATCATGCTCCTTTGTCAAGGATTCAATGAAAGCATTTAAGGTACGCATTTTCCAATTAGGAATTGTGATTTTTCCCGTATTGAAAGTTGAAACAAAAACTGAATAATCTTTTCCAAGCTTTGTATGGATGCATAAAATCAATTGCTTATCCTCCTTTTCCACTCCACATTGCTTCAATAGCATAACCAAGCTCTTAAAATTAGTGAAGAAGTCATTGATGGTCTCGAAATTTTCAGGATTGAGTGCAATCAACTTGTTTTCAAGATGATAGGATCTCATCTCATCCTGCTTGCCAAAGAGTGTGGCAAGTTTCTCCCATACCTCTTTCGGATTATTCAATCCACTGAGATGGAAAAGAAGATCCTTAGATATGCTGAGACAAAGGAAACCATAAGCTTCATCAAGCTTATTGAAATATTTTTCCTTCTCTACTGCTAATTTAGCTTCAACTTCAAGGCCCATGGTAACTTTCTAGAAACCTTTAGAGTGCAACATTATCTCCATATCAGCCTTCCATTGATAATAGTTGAAGGGAGTAAGGAGATTTGATGAAGAAGTGTCCATATTTCAAGATGATCGAATGCAATGGAGGAGTAGAATAACCTGCAAATCACAAGAAAACAAGAACTATAAGTGTAAAATTAGTCACAGCAGATCTAATGAACAAGTAAATCAATCACAATAGATGAAACTCAGAAAAATGGTGTAAAACTGTGCAAAGCATGCATCAGTGCTCAATATCCCAATGAGGGTCAATAATTACAATACAATACAGTAACCATGACTGAGCAATTCAAATTTACTAAGAAGGTCATTCAAATTACTGAATGGTGTAGCTTGACTCCAATTAGGAGTCCTCATCATCAATCAGTGGTGGTCATCAATGCACAAGAACCAGTCATCTAGGTGTCAATCTGAGTCTAACTGAGTGTAACAAGTGTTACTGAAGTGTGTAGTAGTTATATAGGGAAGGAGGATCAGTGGAGGGCGCATGGGAGTCTTAACTGAAGTCAGAACAAGTCATATATCAATTTGGAGGTCCAACGGAGTGAAACAGTCAGTCGGGAGTGAAACTAGCCTCAAATCAGGGAGAATCGGAGCTAACTGAGTGTAAACTGAGGTGGTAGGTGAAGAAGTGCACCCTTCTCTAGCAGTAGGTGAGAAGTGGGCGCCTTCATGACTAGGAGGGATAAAGAACCGATGTAAGAATCTCCCGGGTACTAGAATAAGGTGGGTAAGGTGCTGGAGGCATCAACCTGGTGATTGGGATGCAAGCAAAATGCATGCAAACCCTAGAGTTTGCATGCAAACCCTAATTGCATGCAAGGTATTGAAAATGATGATGTGGATATCCAAACAATAAGGTCAACAACCCACATTTTTCAAGTTGCATCACACTCGACATAAGACAATCAAGCAAGCTTGAAGATCTAATGATTCGAATCCAGGAATTATGTGGAAATTATCGGCTTCTTGTGTGGAGTTGGAAGAAATTTTTAGCAATAGCGAATGCAAGAGAGAGAATGCATGCCAATGCTGCAATTTTTGTGAGCAAATTCACTCAATCTTCATGAATAATCCCTGCAGAAAATAAGTCTTGTCCCTGCCATGGCTCTGATACCATGTGAAATTGAAGCACAGTAGCTCTAATTGAACAAGAAAATCAATTACAACAGATGCATAAAGAATAATATGTGTAAACTGTGCAAAAGAATTGCAGCAGTGCTCTATTGAACTCAGAAGTAGAATACAATACAATGTGCAGTCAGAATGACTGAATAATTCAAATTAACCAAGGAGGTCATTCGAATAGCCTGCATGGAATAGCTTGGCTCCACTAGGAGTCCTCATCATCATATCAGTGGAGTCATCAATGCACAAGTAACGGTCAACCAGGTGTCAAACTGAGTCTAACTGAATGTGGTAGGTGTAACACATGCATGGTGCACTAATGTAGTGAAGGTGGATAAAAGGAGGGCGCATGAGGAGCTGACTAGAGTCAGAACTGGCAATCTAGTATCATTGGAGGTCCAACGGAGTGTTTCAGTTAGCTAACTAGTTAATCAGTCCTTAAATCAAGGAAAGATCCACAAATCAAGCTAAGTAACTGAAGTGTCACTTGTGGTAGGTGAGAAAGGGTGCCTTTCACATGTGGTAGGTGAAAAGAGGGCACATCACTAACTAGGAGGGCTAGAACTGCATGGAAAGAAGCTCCCGAGGCTAGCAAACTGGGGACTAGGTGCTGGGTGACACCTCACTGGTGACTGGGATGCATGCAAACATAAAAAGTAATGATGATATATCCTAACACATGGATGAGACAATGGTCTCTGTAATGTCCCTTATTAGTAATTTTATTAAAATTGCAATTTTCCACTTTTTTTTCCCTAGTTCGACCTTTGACTAGTTTTGATCTCTAGGTCCCAAATTTGCCCCAAATGATCCCAAATATTCTGAGAAGGTATATGAATGATATTAGAACATAAATATGTGTTTCATGGATGCCTTTGGACCTTTAAAATACTTCTGCAAATCCTCTTTCAATTCTGATCAATGTAAGTAACTTTACTAGTGATTTTCCTTTGACTAGTATTGGTCTCTAGGTCTCAAATTGACTCCAAATGCCTTCAAATCTTCAAGGAATGTGTATGAATGATATTAGAACTTGAATATGATTTTTATGAATGAAATATGTCCACCAAAAGACCTTTTCAAACTCTCTTAAGATTCTAGACCAATTATGCAATTTTACTAGTAATTTGGGGTTCAAATCCCCCTGGGGTAAGTACTGAAAATGGATTCCCAAATGCCTCCAAACCCACTCAAATTTATGAAAAGAGGTATGTAATGTGTTAATTATTTTATTAAAGTCTCATATGCACCATTAATGGATTATTACAATTGTTCTCACCCTCTCCCATTCAACTGCAAAAATCCCCAATTCGACCCTTGGGGAAATGGCACTATTTCACCTCCCAATACAACTAAACTGAGTAAAAATGCTTCAAATGCTCAATTACAGTACATGAAACTTGTATAAGACATACATGGTAGTATATTGATCACAAATATATCAGAGAATCATCCATTCATTCGAAATCATCATCAATACATTGGCTCACAACAAGGTAGTGGGGAAATGGCATTGTTCTTCCATTAAAAATGAGATTTATACATTTCTACTTGGAATTTATACCTGAAAATTTTTGGAGATGAATAAAAGAGTATTTAATTCATATTAAAAAAGAAATGGGGCATTAAAAGCTTCCCCAAAGAGTACAATAGCTCACCAAAAACGCCCTCCCTCAAGGATCAAGAATATGCCATCAAAACTGGAAATGGTTGAAGGAGTGAGCTGCAATAGAAGAAACCATGAGCTGTCCTATAGCTTACACATACAAATAAATACTCCATTAAAGCTCCAAATGAAAGGTCTGAATGGCCTTTCCAATTACCAACTTGGATGGGAATCTTTCACCCTCGAAATTGGCTAAGGCAAGAAACTAGTCATCCACTAGCTCTCCCTCTTCACAAATGCAATTGCAAATTCTACAAATGATCAAAAACTATTCTCATACTTCATTTATACATTTTATAACCAACATTATCCTTCTAAGGGTCGAAATCCTCTCAATAGATTCAATAGATTTCCATTTAGGAAATATTCCAGATTTGCCACTTGTCTCCTAGTTCCAACCTTCCATCTTCTCCCAAATTTGATTTTGAGTCTCTTTGGCTTCTCCAACCCCCAAATTCGCCTTCCTTGAGCCTATTTTTGGGGCTGACATGTCATAGTGGTCAGATTTCAGAGGTCAGGTCTGCAATTTGTCATAGTTGTCATAGATGCTCCATCATTGGTGTCATAGGGGCTAGGGAATCTAGCCCAAGTGTCCACAAACTTCCACTTTGACTCTTTATCTTCCATGGAGGTTACCAATCCTTCCCAATTCAACCTAATATGCTCAATGACATGTTTTATAACTTACCAACTCACCCAAGAGTTTTCACATTCCCATTAATTCGAATTTGCAAAAGAGAGATACCATGTATTATGAAAAATCAAGCTAGTGTGGGTCCCACATCGTCCATATGTCTCCAAAACCATTTGTCACCTAGTATTTCTCTTGAATTTCTTTATTCACTCTATTTATTAAATACTTGAACCCTTCTAATGTCTAAACATCATTTATTATCCCCCTTATTCCAAATCCTAAAGCTTCCACCCCAAACCTAGGAAACTAATAATTTTCCTCCTTGGCAATTATTTGACCCTTAACATCAATTTTACAAACTCTAATGAATATGGCTAATGTGATTAGGCCATTGTGACCCAATTCCAAATTTGGGACATGACAAATCCTCCCTTCCCAATATTGCTTGTCCTCAAGCAATTTCAAACATGGGTGTTGAAGAACCTGCTTTTTGTATAATTCTTTGAAGTTGCCATTGAATTGCCCAACCTTGAGTCTTTGAGTTTCCATGAAGATTTTAAAGAGGAACCACCATGCTTTCTGCTGTACTACTCTGATAAAAATCACTTTATTAAGTGGGAAATCCATCTCCCATACTGCTTGTTTCCCCAAAAAATTTGAAACCAATGAGATAAAAATTATTCCAGGGTCCCATTGCTTGTATTGCACCCCAACAATGAAGAGTGCTCTCCAACCCATACCATCAGATAAGATGATTCCTGGATCCCATTTTATTGTATTCATTCTTCCAAGTATCATGAGTACAAAATATATATCATCAAAGTACATAACTACATAAGGAAAATGTACATCAAGGAGGTGCTTCATCAAAGAATCATGAAAGTGCTTATACCTCCAAGCAAGTAGACCACCATTTTCCAAGTGCATACAAGCTTCAAGTGACCAATCAAATCTGCTCCAATGACATAGGTGAGGATCCCATGTCCTATAATGCTTCTCCAAAAGGATGTGATATGCATCAAAATATTCAACCATGTATTCTTTCATCCAAGAAGTGAATGAAGAATCTCCACTAAAATATGAACCAAATAATGAGCAGAAAAAACAAGGAGACTTCAAATGACTCAAAGAAGTCTCACCCATACATCCATGAATGTGAGAATAATAAAGATGTAACAAAGTATGTGGCTGCCAACAAAAATGTTCTCCCATCATAAATATATTCACCCAAGTGTTGGATGAAGTTCCTCTAACATCAAATGAATCAAGTGTTGAGCAAGAAAAACCATGAGTCTTCAAGTGACTCAAATGCATATCATAGGTGCATTCGTGTAGATGTGCATCATCACAAAGTAACAAAGGATGCTGCTGCAAATGTGAATAAGAATGTGCTTCAACCATGTCATCATAAAAGTTAAATCTAGGAGTTCCATACTCCTCATGTGGCACCATCAAAAAGAACCCTTTCACCCATACTTCATTGAGACTAATGCTGCAAAACATGGAATTGTAGGATGTAGGATAATGAACTAACTTACCCAAATGATAAAAAAGTGCAGAAGTTTCATCATGGGAAGGATCCATATGGGTAGTATCATGCAGTTCCTTCAAAAGTGTGAAACCTTTGTCATAGATTGGTTCCAATGTAGAGGAATCATGCTCTTCTTTAAAAATTGCATAACCTTCATCAAGAGACAATTCAAGTTCCTCTTCCACCACATCAAGTGTTTGGATATCTTCAAGTTCATCTTCAAACACATTAAGCACATTCAAATTTCCACTGTAATACCCCAATTTTGAACCCTTAGGCAATATTGGCTCTAATGTAAATATTGTAAATACGCGATGTATGTTTCCCTAGCGTGGAGCTCAAGGCCAAGGCCCCGTTAGTTTATGCTCGGATTTTATTTAAATTAGACACGCTTGATATTTTGTTACCCACGTGCTATTAAGCCATGGGATATTGTAAATTGATGTAAATGTTTAATATGGAAATAAAATACCAAAAACTGGCTATGGAGGCAACGAATGAGAAGGGGCCACGTGTATCCACTAGGGAGTGGTGAGGGGGCTATGGGATTAAACCCTAGGCTGCCATTTGTCATTATGAGAACCCATTGACTTCCCTAGGTGACATTAATGCCTGCTGTAAGAAGGTGGTTGAGATTTCATCCCATGGCTTCAATGGAGCATGGGCAGCCCTGAAATTCGTATGGGTGGGCATGGGCTCTGATTGCTTGGGTAAGAAGTCACTCAACCTCATGGGAGGTTGCTTCATTCTCACCCCAGCCCATTGTGAAACTATCTAGTATCATTCCCATCCAAAAACGAGTGCCAGGAGTGAGGAAAAACCAGAAATCGCGACCTTGAGAGAACCGAGTTTTTGAAGGACCAAAAACGTCCAGATTTGGCATGGGACAGGGAAATCCAATGGGGGATCCAATAGCATGAACCTTGGGGCGAATTTGGGAGCATTAGCTACCCCGAAATCAATGGAAAAACCCAGTTTTTGCAGCTCAGAAAACGAGTGATGGATTTGAGTATTTGGTGAGCAGAATGGTGAGAAATCAAGTGAGGATTGACTATGCAGAGGTCGGGTGTGCTTGATAAACCCAGTGAAGGCTAGGATCTCAAGGACCAGCAGCTGGACCTTTCTATACCCATCCTGAAGAGCACTGGAGGGAAGAGTTGCCTGAGGGACTGTGTAACAGTGAAGGGGATCTTCCTTGTGTTGGATGTGGTAGGTAATGTGGGTGCCTAACTGTTGAGCTGACTTGAGATGCCTGTAGCTCTGTGGTTGAGCTCACTGGCTTAGCATTACCCTCCTCTATCTTCTTGGATGCTTGACCAGAACCATGGCTGTGAGTGAACCCAGCTAGTCCTCCTTAGTGGATACACAGCCCAGCTCGGGGGTGACCTCTCAGCTGAAAGAACACAAGCTGGATAGAGGTCTACGGTTGGGAGGAACATTGCCCTTCCATAGCCAGTCGTTTGGACCATTACAATTCAAGATGAGTATTCTTGTGATTTAATTTATATACAGTCTGTGTTTTGCAATGCATTCCGGTTACTGGAATGAAACGCATCATGATTTATGAAGTATGATAAATTGTCCATGCATTAATGAAATTAATGACTGCTACATGTATGGTTGATATGTGTATGCTGAACGCATGAAGTAATTGTATGCACATGTAATGTTTAGTTTTCCGCTGTGTTGATATTGAGATGAATCTGTGTATGGACGTTTTTAAATTGTTAGAAATTTATGGGCAAGAATTCTTTAGGCTAAGTCTATCTAAAAGCCTGTGTGTTGATTCACGTTTCCTCCCTTGCACGGGAATGCTGGAAGGGAGCGTTACATCCACATTTCTTATGATCCACCATGTCATGAGAATCCTCCAAACAATCTACCATTTGACAATCTGAAACATAGGAGGAAAAACAAGTATCTTGCAACTTTTCAAGAAGTTGCTCATTTTGAATTGTGAGCTTATGAATATCCTCATTATTCTTCAATTATGCATCATGTAACAATTCATTAAGCTCAAACAAATGGTTTCTATCAAAAAGCAAAGACATGAAATTACCTTTGATGTGGCACATTGCTCTTTGAATCTTCTCCATGTCTTCAATGAAGGATGTTTCCTCCAATGAAGTAGCTCTCCAACAAGAATTTGACACCAATGCTTGAGTGTCATGGAGAATGCTGAGGAACTCTTGGATCTTCTTTTCATTCATCTTTAAGGACCCTTCAAGAAAATGAGGCTCTTACAAATGAACCTCCTCATCTTCTTCATTTTTGCTTGGACCAACTTCATGAAGCTCAAGTGGTGATGGGTAAGTTGATCTTGGTTCTTCTTCAACTGCTACAAGGTCTTCATTATCATGCTTAATGGAACTTGGGCTTGCAGCAACACTTTCAAAAGTGATCTCTATGTCACCAACATATAGGTGTGAGCACCCATCAGTAGGTACTCCTTCATAGTTTAAGCATCCATCAGTAGATGCTCTTTGGTTCATGTCTAAGATAGAAGGTGTCTCGAAATGATCTTCCATATTTTCAATAGAATCTTCTTCATGCTCTTGTGATGTATCTTCATTTTTCTCCTTCAAGCAAGCTGATTCATTTTGCCCCTTGTTTTCCTTAGGATCAGTATATTTGGAATCTCTTCTTGAATAAATCTCAAAATCTCTCCTCAAGGAGGACATCATTTCATGCACACATATATGATACTCGCTCCAAGGGTTTTTACAAGAAGGGCATAAACCTTTCTTCACTAACTCCACATCTTCATTTTTGGGCCTATTTTCAAAAACATGTTCAGCATAGTACTCAAAAGACATGGCATTTTGTGTATTTTTGCTCGAAGCAAGATATTCTTGATATTTTTTATATTGTTGGGGCAAGGTTTTATATTTTTCTCTCCATCTTTGGAACTCGCTCATAGAATTATCCTTGGTTGGTGTGACACACTCATATTCATCAGATCTAAATTCATAAGAATAATCTTCATTTATCTTGAAATTGTATGAAGTGTTGCATGATGGCACCTCTTCCTCTTACCATTCACATTCTGCTTCATATTGCTCATAAGCATATGCATATTCCTCATAAGAATTGTACTCATAAGATTCATCATAATAGTAAGACATGGCTGCCAATTATTCTTGAATGTATGTACCTAATCCACAAGTGCAAGGACCATGCTCTGATACCACTGTAATGTCCCTTATTAGTAATTTTATTAAAATTGCAATTTTTCACTTTTTTTTCCCTAGTTCGACCTTTGACTAGTTTTGATCTCTAGGTCTCAAATCTGCCCCAAATGATCCCAAATCTTCTGAGAAGGTATATGAATTATATTAGAACATAAATATGTGTTTCAAGGATGCCTTTGGACCTTTAAAATACTTCTGCAAATCCTCTTTCAATTCTGATCAATGTAAGTAACTTTACTAGTGATTTTCCTTTGACTAGTATTGGTCTCTAGGTCTCAAATTGACTCCAAATGCCTTCAAATCTTCAAGGAAAGTGTATGAATGATATTAGAACTTGAATATTATGTTTATGGATGAAATATTTCCACCAAAATACCTTTTCAAACTCTCTTAATATTCTAGACCAATTATGCAATTTTACTAGTAATTTGGGGTTCAAATCCCCCTGGGGTAAGTACTGAAAATGGCTTCCCAAATGCCTCCAAACCCACTCAAATTTATGAACAGAGGTATGTAATGTGTTAATTATTTTATTAAAGTCTCATATTCACCATTAATGGATTATTACAACTGTTCTCACCCTCTCCCATTCAACTGCAAAAATCCCCAATTCGACCCTTTGGGAAATGGCACTATTTCACCTCCCAATACAACTAAACTGAGTAAAAATGCTTCAAATGCTCAAGTACAGTACATGAAAATTGTAGAATACATCCATGGTATTATATTGATCACAAATATATCAGATAATCACCCATTCATTCAAAATCATCATCAATACATTGGCTCACAACAAGGTAGTGGGGAAATGGCATTGTTCTTCCATTAAAAATGAGATTTATACATTTCTACTTGGAATTTCGACCTGAAAATTTTTGGAGATGAATAACATAGTATTTACTTCATATTAAAAAAGAAATAGGGCATTAAAATCTTCCCCAAAGAGTACAATAGCTCACCAAAAATGCCCTCCCTCAAGGATCAAGAATATGCCATCAAAACTGGAAATGGTTGAAGGAGTGAGCTGCAATAGAAGAAACCATGAGCTGCCCTGTAGCTTACACCTGCAAATAAATACTCCATTAAAGCTCCAAATGAAAGGTCTGAATGGCCTTTCCAATTACCAACTTGGATGGGAATCTTTCACCCTCGAAATTGGCTAAGGCAAGAAACTAGTCATCCACTAGCTCTCCCTCTTCACAAATGCAATTGCAAATTCTACAAATGATCAAAAGCTATTCTCATACTTCATTTATACATTTTATAACCAAAATTATCCTTCTAAGGGTCGAAATCCTCTCAATAGATTCAATAGATTTCCATTTAGGAAATATTCCACATTTGCCACTTGTCTCCTAGTTCCAACCTTCCATCTTCTCCCAAATTTGATTTTGAGTCTCTTTGGCTTCTCCAACCCCCAAATTCGCCTTCCTTGAGCCTATTTTTGGGGCTGACATGTCATAGTGGTCAGATTTCAGAGGTCAGGTCTGCAATTTGTCATAGTTGTCATAGATGCTCCATCATTGGTGTCATAGGGGCTAGGGAATCTAGCCCAAGTGTCCACAAACTTCCACTTTGACTCTTTATCTTCCATGGAGGTTACCAATCCTTCCCAATTCGACCTAAGATGCTCAATGACATGTGTTATAACTTACCAACTCACCCAAGAGTGTTCACATTCCCATTAATTCGAATTTGCAAAAGAGAGATACCATGTATTATGAAAAATCAAGCTAGTGTGGGTCCCACATCCTCCATATGTCTCCAAAACCATTTGTCACCTAGGATTTCTCTTGAATTTCTTTATTCACTCTATTTATTAAATACTTGAACCCTTCTAATTTCTAAACATCATTTATTATCCCCCTTATTCCAAATCCCAAAGCTTCCACCCCAAACCTAGGAAACTAGTAATTTTCCTCCTTGGCAATTATTTGACCCTTAACATCAATTTTACAAACTCTAATGAATATGGCTAATGTGATTAGGCCATTGTGACCCAATTCCAAATTTGGGACTCACCAAGATCTCTCAGGTAAGAGATCATCTTTCTAGTATTGGAGTAGTGGTGGATGAAGATGGTCTTCTCCAAACTGTTATTGATGGTCTCCCATACTCATGGGAGACATTCTTAGCTGCATTAAATGGTCGAGAGGTACAACCTAACTTCGAAAGGTTGTGGCATGAATGCATCCAAGAGTAGGGTTGAATCCAGGGCAAGTCAATGTGCATCAAAGAATAAAATCTTGCCCTCGTGGAAAGAATTAAGAAAGGTAAGAAACCCTTGTTCCAAAAGAAGTTCTCTCATCCAAATAAGAAGGAGTTCAACAAAGGATTTGAAAAGTCAAAATCTAGATGCTACAATTGCAACAATAAAGATAATTTCTCAAGAGAGTGCAAAGCAAAGTGGAAAGGAAAGTTTCATGCTTCTACCACCATAGAATATGAAACTACTCAAAAGAATGCATTCGAAGAAAAGGAGACAAGAAGGGAGTATTACCTTGTCTCATCCCTTTCGGTATCCATCATCACAAGTGTAGACACATGGTTTATTGACAGCGGCACATCCAAACATATGACTAGCTACAAGAGTGCCATCATGACCTAAAGAAGAAAAAGTTCACATGTATGGTAGAGTTAGGGGACAACCCAACATATTTGATCCAAGGAGTTGGATCCACCTCATTCTAGCTGAGCACTGGTGATATTTTACAGTGGATAATCCAAACATATGATTGGTTACAAGAGTGCCATCATGACCTAAAGAACAAAAAGTTCACACGCATGGTAGAGTTGGGGGACAACTCAACATATTCGATCCAAGGAGTTGGATCCACCTCATTCCAGCTGAGCATCAGTGATATTTTACATGTGGAGGACATTCTATATGTTCCAGGCTTGAATAAGAACCTCCTTTCAGTTCTAGTTCTTGAAGACAAAGGATTCTGATTTATCTTCATGGATAACACAACATTTTTATGGCCGAAGAACAAAAGCCTAGAATTTGCTGTTGTGATTGGAGTTCGAGAGGGAGGACTCTACAAGGTACCCAAGAAGTACATGCAAACTATGATTCACTACACTATCAGTCCATGTGAGCTATGGAACTAAATAATTGGACACCTACACAGCAAAGTGCTACCAGAAATTCAAAATATGGTAAAAGGTATGTCCGTATTTGATTTTGAGCATGATAGTGTATGTCGGGCTTGTGCACTTGGGAAGAATGTTAAGAAAAAAATTCCAGTAGTACTACTAGATCTAAAGGGATTTTAGATTTAATACATTCCGATGTATGTGCTACCATGTCATTCCCCTCCCTGATTGGCTTCTTATATTATGTACTATTCATAGATAATTTTTCTAGGAAGTCATGGATTTATTTCATGAAGGCTAAAAGTGAAACTCTTAGCAAATTTAAATAGTTTAAAGCCCTAGTTGAAAATCAGAAAGAAAATCACATATGTGCATTAAGGTTTGATCATTGAGGTGGATTTGATTCACATGCATTTAATGAGCTATGTAGTGATGTGGGAATATGTAGACAATTAACAGTACCATACAACCCTTAGCAAATTGGGGTTGTCGAAAGAAAGAATAAAACCATATGTGAGGCTGCAAAATCCATCATGCATGATCAAGGTATGTCTACCTCATTATGGGCAGAAGCCTCTCGTACAGCTATGTACATCTCGAATAGAAGCCCACATGCCATTCTAGATGAGAAGACACCAGAAGAAGTGTTTACCAATGAGAATCCAAACATGTCACACTTAAGGATATTTAGGATCCCAGTATGCATTCATGTGCTGAAAGAAAAGAGAACAAAGATAGATCCTTCTAGAAAGAAAGGAACCTTTGTGGGTTATAGTGAGTCATCCAAAGCATACTGAATATATGTACCTGGTGAGAGAGACATTGAAGTCAGCTGAGATGTTACCTTCCATGAGGAAGCTGATTTCAAAAGATTGAAAGAGATTCAATGTGATTCAAAGATGGAGTATCTCGAGTCTAGTTCTCCCCCTTCAGAGTTTGAGAGGGAGAAACCAGAATATGCCTCACATTCACTAGCTCCTGAAGAACCAGTAGAACTGATTGAGAGGTCACCTGATGAACCTCCTACTAAAAGAAGATATGCTTGGTGCCAAGACATATTACAAAATGCAGAGAAACATGGAGCACCAGTAGGCTCATCCAGAGAGCACAAGCAACCTGATAGATATTCAGGGTATGTTGCACTAATGATTCACATCAATGATTCAGAACCATCCTCATATGAAGAAGCTGGAAAGAAGCAAGTTTGGAAATATGCAATGACAGAAGAGTACAACTCTTTAATGAAGAATGATATTTGGGAGGTTGTTCCCAAAACTGATGGGAATCCCATGGTGACTTCTAGATGGATTTACAAGATAAAGCATGCTGCGAATGGTAGCATTGAGAAGTATAAATCTGGATTCATTTCCATAGGTTTCTCTTAGAAAGAAGGCATCGATTATGATGATACCTTTGCCCCTGTGGCATGGTAAACCACAATCCGAGCAATGATTGCACTTGCATCTGTTCTAGGATGGAAACGTCACCATATGGATGTGAAGACATCCTTCCTCAATAGTGAGGTTAAGGAAGAGGTTTATATTTAGCAGCCTGAAGGATTTGTGGTGAATGGGAAGAAGTCCCATGTTTGCAAGCTAAAGAAAGCTCTATATGGTCTTAAGCAAGTCCCCAGGGCTTGGTACTCCAAATTTGATAGTTATCTTTAAAAACTGGGTTTCTGTAAGAGTGAAACTGACCCAAATTTGTACTTCAAAGTAGTGAAGAACCAACCGTTGATAATGGTTATGTATGTTGATGATTTGTTTCTCACTGCAAAGGAACATCTAATTGCTTGGTGCAAGAGGGAGATCACATAAGAGTTCAAGATGAAAGACTTAGGTTTAATGCACTACTTTCTTGGCCTTGAGATCTAGCAAAGAAAAGATGAAATTTTTATATCTCAAGGGAAGTACACTGTGGATATATTGCACATGTTTGGCATGATAGATTGAAAATCTATGACTACAGTGATGGTTTCCAATTTGAGGAAAATTCATGAGTCGGGATCTAGATTAGATCTAGTATATCCCACTTCGTATAGACAGCTTATAGGCTTGCTAATGTACTTGATACATTTGAGGACTGATATATGTTATGCTGTGAGCATTCTGAGTCAATTTAAGTCTTATTCGAGACACAAACACTAGACAACTACTAAGCATGTGCTTAGGTACCTTCGAGGTACAATTTTATATGGACTCAAATATGCCTCCAGTGGAGGATTCATGTTACTTGGTTATACAGACTCAGATTGGGGAGGAATTATTTTGGACTGTAAGAGTACATCCGACTACTATTATAGCCTAGGATCAGCTATGATATCTTGGTCCAGCAGGAAGCTGGGCTATGTATCCTAGAGCACTACCGAAGCAGAATACATAGCTGCTAGTGTTTCCTGCTGAGAAGTAGTGTGGCTCAAAAAGCTACTTGAAGGGTTTTTCAGTGAAAATATTGAGCCTACAGTTATTAGGTGTGACAATCAGATTTGCATCAAGCTTTCTGGAAACCTAGGGTTTCATGACAAGGCGAATCACATTGAAATGAAGTATCACTTCATATGAGACATGGTCCAGAAAGGTATAGTGAAACTTCAATACATTACTACTGATGAGAAGATTGCGGATGGGTTAACAAAGCCTCTGTCAGTGACAAATTTCAGGTACTTCTGAGACAAGCTTGGTATGGCAGAGAATGCCTCCCTCCCTGAGAGGGAGTGTTAAATATACAGCATCAAAAGACATTCTCCAAACCAATATTGTGTAGGCAATATTGATCCTCCCATATAGAGGTGAGCACTTTGATTTCCTTCCATGTAATTTAAGGTTATTCCTCCCGTATAGAGGTAATTGATTAAAGTAATGATGTTGTAAAGTCTTTTTGGACAAGGTTCTGTACTTTTGTGTCAAGTCATGATTCTCATATGAACCTTCCGTATAAAGGTATCCATGATATGGACCTCCCGTATAGAGGTGGACCTTCCGTATAAAGGTCATGCTTTGCTTGTTAAGAATATCTAATGTTGTGTGATGTATTATTAACGATGATCACTAGTTGCTATTAAGTATCCTTTAGAGATTGATCACCTCTAAAGTGAATTACTTTAGCATATGATCATTTGTTCTGGAATAATATAATATGATCACAACATCCGATAAGTCTTCTTAGTATAATGTAATGTGATGGATAATTAAAGTTAGCACATATTGACCATGCAGTAAGAGATAAAGAAATAAAAGATAAAGCATAGAGATCAAGAGAATTCGAAATTGCCCATGCAAACACTTCAACTAATTAAAGAGAACTCGAATTGTTAAAGCTTAAGTAAAGTATCAATGCTTTAGTTAAAGCATCAGTTAAAGATATGCTTCATTTAAATAAAGAACTTACAGTGGTCACTTCAAGTAAATCAATCGGCGTGATTTCAGTTAACTAAGTGTTAAATAAGGACTAGTTAACTAAAGTGTTTTCACTTTAGTTAAACTAAAATACGACACTTCAGTTAAAGAGAGTTAACTAAGTGACAACAAAGAAGATCTAGTTAACTAAGTGTTATTGCATTATGACACTTATGTTAAACTAAAAGATGACACATGAGTTGTGACACTTTCATGTCGACACTTAAGTTAGCCACCTAACTAAGTGGGCAAGCTTTCAATTAAGAGGTGAGTTCATCCTAAGTGACAGCTCAGTGAGATAAAGCACTGCATGAGAAGTGGGGCGCACCTCTGTATGCAATATTAATACATCCAGTTTGAGTGTGAGTTCATCCTGAAGTTAGAAGTTAAAAATAGAAGAGAAGAATGTATAAATATGTTATACAGGGTTGATGAATCCAATGTGAAGCGAATTCTTTTCTCCTTTGAAGGTAAGGTGCATCTCTTTGTGTGTAGGATATTATTATTGAAGGCAAGGCGCTTCTCCAATTGATCTCTCTTCTCTATTTCTTTTATATCTTCACCAAGAGTGTTTGGTGATCTCTTGTCTTCCTAAAGCAATCTGCTATGATGTAAAATAAAGCATTCTCTACTATCCATTATATTATACTGAGAAGAATTGTTGGGGTTTTTGTTCTCATAGTTTCGAGGATTTTCCCGAGGGTATATCTTGTGTTATGGTTGTATGAATTTCATGTGATTGAATTGTCTCATTGCTTCAAGTTTATGCATCCAAAAGAATTAAGGATCAAAGCTCAACCAAATATTAACAATGATTTCTTTCACCAATTTTCCATAAGCTCCTTTCTTGAACTATTTCTTTACTCTTGAAAAGCAATAGTTCAAATCCACTACAAACTCAACATTATCATATTTAATAGTAGTCTTAACCCAAAAATAAATAGCCCTTGCAACTTCACAATCATGAAACCTCTACAATGCCACAAGATTTTGGACATTCCACTAGATCTATTTTCTTCATTTCCATGCAAGTTGTGGGTGTTTTTCCAAAATACTCATCCATTAAAACAAGTTCATTGGAAACCATACCCAGTAAACTTTGTAGGTATCATGACATAATGTAGTAAATAGGGTTATTGGTCAATACCATTCTACTTTGCAAAGAGTTTGATTTTCTTGAACCACCAACGTTCCATGTATCTTTAGGTCAACTTGTTAGTCAAACTATTAGAACACCATACACGTCATGAAGGGTCATGGAAATGAAACCATTTGTTGGCTCAATTTTAGATAAAGGTCCGCATCAGTGTCTAATAAAGGGAGTACATTGTTTTTTAGGCCCTTGTATTTTCAATCCCCATGAAGGAGAAGGCCTCACCTAGAGCATGGTGCCAATATTTAAGGTTGTATAGGGTTCTATTGTTGCTGCAACCTGATCCCCAAAATTTTTCCTAAAATTTTGGGGCCCCTCCTATTTTTTAGAGTTTATTGCTCCTTAGAAGAATTCACTTTTGACACTTCGATTTTTTCTTTAAAAAAATCTAAGAGCAGGTGTTTTTTTTAATAAGTATCACCTAGTTTTTTCCGTCGAAACGGTCGCAGCATTCTGATGAATTCACTTCAACCAAATCGTAGCGATCCAACCAAATCCTACCAACATTTCATCGTTTTTTTACGAGTTTGCGCTAACCTTTTCCGCGACTTTCTTTCGCCGACCGTTTCGCTGTGTTTTGGCCGAAACTCGCTAACCTTTTCACTCCAACCCCATTTTTTGTCGATGTGTCGTGACACGTGGGAAAAAAACTCTCCGACCGTTTCGTCGTGGTTAGGAAAAACTCGCCGACTGTTTCGTTGTGGTCTGGCCAAAACTCATCGACCATTTTACTCCAACTAGAGATTTTGTCACCGGCCTTTTTTCGCTACACTTGGGAAAGCTTCCCGTCGTCACATCGTTGTTTCTTAGAAAGACTCGCCGACCATGTCGGAGCATTTGATGGAACCCCGCCAACTGTTTCGCAACGACTGAGGAAAGTTCGCCAAAACGGTCGAGGAAGGTTGTTTTGATAGTGGTCCGCAAATTGAGATGGGGCATTAAAGCCAATGGGTAGAGTCATTAAATGACCCTACCAGCCAATCTCATTCGCATTTATGGCAAGGATTTTATATATAGAAGAGGGGATTTCTTTCAATGTTGTTTGCAAAAGTGTTTTTGAATGTCGTTTTGTGCAAATTGAGTAACCACCATTCTTCGGACACTGACCAACTCTCGTCATCGAAGCTCACTAGCCCAACCACTCTACCAGTGACAAGTAGGCAACCTAAAACACCCTTTTCCATTTTTTTTTAGTTAAGTGGTTTGATTTGGGTTTGTTTTAAACTTCATTTTGAGGCCCTTGGCTACTGGTTTCAGGTTTTTCAAGGTTTTAGGGGCAGGGTCGTCTAGTTTCAACCCAGAGCCATTTTTCTTTCTCATGCATGAGGCTGCCACGGCTGGCTGAGCTTCCATTCTATTTGTCCCACCTTAATATTTCATCCTAGCCACCTGTCGTAGTCCGTGTACCTTCTTTTGGCCGGCATGACTGTGTGTAATGATTGGTTGAGTTGGCTACGACTAGTGGATTCTACGCTTTCCCAGGTTCCCCGCTGCCATAAGACTAACCTCTAAAATGGTTTTGAGCAACTAACGACCATGCAGGAGACCATTTTGGTGCTAGTTTGTAGTTCAAGTTACCGCATTTTGTAAACAAACATTCATGTCACTGAGCCCTCTTTCTCCAAAATTCACAGGAATTCGCATCCCACTCAGTCGTAGTGTTAAGCGTGTCGCACCCATCAAATTATGTTTCTATAAAAGGGGAAGATATAAAATCTTTTCACTCAAACGTTTCTATAAAAGGGGAAGATATAAAATCTTTTCACTCAAACAAATTTTAAAATTGAAAGGAAACTACCATTGGAGTAACGCTAAATCAATTTTAATGGAGAAATGTGCCGAAACGATCCCACTTACTATCCAGTTGCACTCTGTTTTTTCCACATTTATGCACAGCCCTGGGACGTATCAGACCTTAATAGCATTGTTCTGTTAGCATGGAAATCATCATTTGCTTGATTGTCTGTGCATGTTGTAGTATCTCCAAGCTGCATTTGTTGCTTTTATAAGTTTGTTTGTACATTAAGCCAAAAGAAAAATTAAACTTGGTATTCACCCTCAGGTTTAAATTTTGATGCAAACAGTTTAATAAACACCTGTTGTATTTGAAAAATTCATTGCAATTTAAAAGAAAAACAAACACTCATGACATTTAAAAATTTCTGCTCATTGATTGTACCATGGACAATGAATTATTTGTTAATATTTTGATCCCTCATTTATTCATCCTATGTCTCATCAGATTTGATATTCATAAGCGGTCCGCCAGGAAAAATTCCAAGATAGCAGAATCAGACTCAGATGTAGAAATATTATTAGATACCTCATTAGAAACAATGTTCAGAGATACTCAAGCCGTGACGAGGATCACCCCAAAATTAAAATGGGGCGAGCTATACAGAGCCATCAAAGATGGAAATGTCCCTAACACTTCCATCGAAGAGTCAATGGTCTACGAGAATGTAAAGAGGTCTGGCCTCCATAAGGCGGCCACACGCCCAGATTTATTTCCATGCTCAGATTTTATTGGGTGGATTCTGCCCCAAGTGAATGTTAGTACCATGATCATTTCAGATGTTAAAGGAGAAGGGCTTGCATCCTTCCAACCTACCCGCATAGTTGCAGCGTACAAGTTGCCTTCCCCTAAAGTCATGATGACCCATGATTGGATAAAAGGGGTCAATAGGGATCATTTTTATTATGATAAGAAGATGACGATCCCTAAAAGGCAGTTGAGACCAAGGTCCAGCGGAGAATATCATAGCCAAAACTTGAGGACCCCGTATAGGATCATTGTTCTGATGTTAAGCCAAATTTTTGGTTTGGCAAGTGGAAACACATATAAACTCAGTTGGGTACCAGTAATTTACCATATTGCCACACATGGTACAATTTTCAACTGGGCTGAGATCATTTCTGAGAGTATGGTGTCACACATTGTTGCAGCACAAGGAGGATTGGCACAGAAAAAAAGATGACTTCTGCATGTCCTCTTACCTCTTCGATTGCATATTGATCAGCCACCCTTTCCATGATTTGGGGTGTGTTTGGAAGCTGGTTGAATCTCCCCTCCATGTAGCCTATCAGATGACATGGGCTCACAAATGCGCAAGTTACTACAAATTGATAATTTTGTGAAATATTAATCATGCCACTATACTGTCTAGTCTTCAAAGAAGAGCCAAATTGTATGTCCAAGAACGCCTTGTCAGTTATTGAGGAACATGGATATTATTACTTCTCTGCAAAAGGAACATATATCAGGATGTATGGGGGAACCCAACCCCCTTTTATGTTGCCTCAATATGCTATTGATTTTGTTGTGCACAAAGAGGCCGTAACACAAGTTTTCATCAATGGGGTTGGGCGTTTTCTTCATGACAAGAAAAAAGCTTCCTACACATCGCTGCCATTCACTATCGGCGCATACAAATTCCCCAAGGAAAAAGGGGCTGAGGATTTGGTCAAGGATTTAGAGGCCTTTCATTTTGGGACAAATATTTTCAGACGGAACGATAGCGAAGGTAAGGTCTCCAACCATTGTGCTTCCTGCAAGATTAACTTTGAATACACACATCACTTCTTGAAGGATGAAGAAGTGTATCGAAGCGCAAGAAACATGACCGAGCTGAAAAAGCGTTTTCATCACAAAAGCAGAGCCAGTTCCAGCACTGCAACTAACACTCCTGAGGAAGCAGAGAGGAAGAAAAAAGAGGAAGCAAAAAGGAGACAAAAGGAGGAAGCCACAAGGATGCAAGTAGCAAAAGTCGAGAGGAAGCTATTGGAAGAGGCCAAAAGAATTCAAAAGGAAGAGGCAGACAGAATTCAGAAGGAAGAGGCTGAAATATTTCAGAGGGAGGAAGACGAGAGAAATCAAAAGGAGGAAAAATAAATAAGGGACAAATCGGAAAGAGAAGCAACTGAACAACAAAAGTGAAAGGAGGAGGAAGAAAAGTCCAAGGAAGTTGTGGAAAAGGGAAGCCCGAATGTGCAAGATATGGACACAGACCCACCTTAGGTGTCCGATGTAATACTCACCGGAGGACACTTCCCATTTCAGGAGCTCGGACTTACCCAATTCACCCCGTCAAAGCATCATACCGTGGCCAAATTGGACACTATAATCTTTGATCAGAAAAGAAAAACCATCACAAAGAGAATAGAAAAGAGACTGAAAAATGGGCTCCAAACCCGATGTCATCATGGTTCAAGAGAGCACCATCATGGAGGGTACACACAAAGACACACAGTTCATGGCATCTGTCAATATAGTTGTTGTGCAAGCGAATGTAGATAATGTTGGAAAATTGATGAACAATATTGAGCGAAGTAAAGAGAAGATACTCAAACTAAAAGATAATTTGGTAAAGGAGTGAGGAGAAGGGATAGAATTGAAAAGGAAACATGACACCCTTCTATCCGAGAAGAAAAGGATAATGAATGAATACCAGATTTTGGACATAGAAAAGGAAGCATTAAATGTACAGTTAATGATTATGGAAGGGAAGAGGAGCGACTTTGAAGCTCGAATCACTCAGTTAGAATCAGGAGAGTTGGTCGCAAACCAACAGGTCGAAGAGCTTAAAGCTTAGATGGAAGCGTTGGTTAAGGAAAAGGAATCTTTGGCGGAGCAACTGGAGTTGATAGATAAGAGAAAGCTAGACATAACCCCATTTTGCGATCAATCCTGCAAGATTCAACAACGAATATACCATTCCCAAAAATTTCTCACAAATGAAATATTCAAGATGAAGTTGGCGATGGAAAGGATGAATGAGATAGTTGCAGAGTTGCTAGCATTCAAGAAAAGGCTATTTGATGTTGCAGAAAAAGGTCAAGAGCCAAAAGGTATGGAGAGAAACCAATTTTGAATACCCTGACAATTTTCCTCCGAAGGCAGCAGCAAAATTGAAGTCATAAATGGAGCTTCTGGAATTTTGCAGGAAGGCTTCCAGAAAACTAAATAATGACATTCCAGAGACTATTCAAAAGTTTCAGGATTTTTATGAAAAAATCCAACAAGTTCATGAAAAGTGTCATCTCTCTCCGCTCCTGCAGATGAACGAACTTCCTTCAAAAGATCTGCGCATAGCGGAACTACAAAGTGGGTTGCAGAGAGAGTTAAAGTACATCAGAAAGTTGGATGCCCTCACTAAAGAAGACATCCACCACTTTGTAGGGAAAGCATTTATACATGCATATTTCCTGGAAGATAGTTGTAAGGCCGCAGAAGCAAGGATGGCGCACATTGAGACTCAGCTGTCATATCATGAAGTCTCTTTACAAGTATTGGAGCCTAGTAGGCTTAATGGCATAACTGAAGGGGATAATGCATGGGGAGAATATTATTCTAGTTTAGCTGGGCCCACATAAATCTAAATTGTAAATATATTTTGTATTTTCTGATGTAAGCACTAAATGACAAATTTTTGGGAATTCCTAGAGTTAGAGTAAACGAGGAGTCACTAGAGGACAAACTCTTTTGTAAGATAAATAGAGGAGGAGAATACATATGTAAGGAATTTTGCTAGCATAATAGAAGCTAGACCATTTTGTAAGAGAACTATTTTTCTGCTAATAAGAAGGATCTATTTGCTGGGGAAAGAGGCACAAAGATTTTTCCCTGGAATGTGTGGAATGCTTTATGTGGAACTATTTCTTCTTGCATTCATAACTCATAATGTGAGATCGTTCTGAATTTCTTGAAATAATTCATTGGTGATGAATGATTTTACTTTCTATGCAAAGGTTTATGTGTAAATGAGTAATAATTGTTTTAATTATATCAGAGCTATCTTTGGTATTCTTTCTGTTGTAAATGTGAATGTTGTGTTGAAATAGCTATCTGCTAGACTTGTATTTACATTTCCAGTATATTACTCTTAATTCAAATTTTCTCCCTCCAGGGATAGGATAAGATAGTTTGTTTAAATTAGATAATAATTGGGCTTGCTTACTAGGGAGAATCCCTATTGTTGTTGTTGCGAATTTCGGGGCATCAACAGGTTCATATAATATGACTTTGGAAACTAACACCCATCTCAAAAATCTTACTTTAACATTAATTATTATGCATGTATATAGCTCTCAAACCACAACCATTCTCTATCTATTAAATAATTAAGCATTATCATAACAAGACCTATTATGCTAACCCAAGAAAAAAACAACTATGCAATTAGATCATTGTTATCCAACATCAAAGATAATTAGCAGTGATAAAATACATCATTGACATACAATTTTTAAATACAACCAAAATTTGAAAGGGAGGTCTCATTCCATGCATCTCCAGTGCAACCCAAAACATCACTACATAACAATTCTTAAACCATGAGATCATAACATGAGCATAGTTCATAATGTAGATATCAATCTACTAATCAATAGGTAACTAACATACATTCAACAAATAGCTAGTATATAGATAGCCAACAGAGAATTATCCCTTTGAGAGGCCAAGGTATTGAAATTTATAACGATGCCAATAAAGGTGGGAAGGTACATTCAAAATCAAGAAACTATAACTAGTTGATATCTACTTCTTCTCCAATCTGGTATCTTCACTCTTTCTCCAATCAACTCCTTGATCGCCTGGAGTCTCACCCGTTATTTTGGTTCTTGTCTCCCTCTGTGACTAATACTATATAATGTTACTATCAATTTCCAATATGGGTGGAGTGACTTGTATCTTTTCTATCTACCGATTCCATTCCACCATGACCTCCCCTCAATTTACCACTTGTCTTCTATCAAAATCAAAATGAGGGCCCCAACAAGTTGCTAATGAAAATTCAATCACAAGCGATGGGATAAGGTGAAGTGCCACCATTAATAGTAAGGATAGTTTGTAATAATACTAGAATATTAGCAATAGATATGTTTGCAAGATTTAGGATTGAGGTGTGTTATTAATGTGGCAATGGTCAATTTAGTTGCAATTATGCAACTTGAATGGCAACAACATAATTCACTAGAAACAAGAAGAAAAATGTGGCGATGACCATAGTTGAGCTAATGTGATAATTCTAGAGGAACTTAATGGGGCTTAAGTCACTAGGAGGGGAACAATAGCTAGAAGCTTAAGCATACAAAACTATAATTTGCAACACATTGCAAGGTGTTGACATTGGATTAAGAAATACAATGGCGAGTAGCCATGAATAGTTACTTTGGATTTTTAAGCTAGAGACCAGGGATGATTTTATAGACATGTGGATTGGAATATGATGTGGTTAATTTGTGTGCATGGGATAACCCCCATACATGGTTAATCTATATGAATGGATTAAAACACTAGCATGGTTGTTCTAAATGCAAAATCTACAATCCAAGCGTACTTACTATGGATGTGTGTTTTAGAAACCAAAGTGCAGTTACTTTTGACACATGGGATAGAAGAAACACATTGTTACTTGGATTGCATGATCTGGAATCTTGGTGTAGTTTCTTTCAATGCATAGGCTTGAAACCATGATAATGGTTGCATATGTGCACTATGCTGGAATCCTTACATGGTTTTTTTGTTTATACAAAAATAGGTATATTTTGTATTAAAAGGGGTTATGGAAGACCTAAGTAGCCAAAACATAAAAAGAGTTCCAAAATTCAAATATATATATATATATATATATATATATATATATATATTCTAATGAGTTTGCTAACAGCCAATTTTCTCACCTTCAATGGCATCATCTTCGTCATCCTTATGCATCATCATTCCACATCATTAGCACCATTATGCCATATCATTCCATCTGCGTGACCTTGGGGAAGTGATAAAAAAACCAAAAAAGTGAAATTCAAAGCTAAATTGACCAACTTAAAAGGATGTCATGGGTTTTCCCTCAAAATTAGTGACCTAGGTCGCAACTTTTCACCTGAAAGGCATGAGCTAATCCCAAAACTTGATTTTCGTCAATATTTCGTTATTTCATGCCTTCGTCATGAAGAAAGGGCCAAAAGTGGATAGAAACCTTGATGTGGTGAAGCTAGTTAACAGATCTAGGGCCCCAAAACCTAATTTCTCCACTAAGCAATCAAACAAATGGAGAATGTTCACATTGACTCTAGATCCATCTCTCGACCACTCTTGTGCCTATAAAAAACTGTCATGGTCCTCATTCCATACACACAATTTCCATTTCTCACTCATATTGACATGCTGCCAAAATTCTCCTAGATTAAGAAGAAATCCATATCTTACTTTCTACTTCACCTAAAGGAGATCACCATTGTGACGATTGGCTGGAAGTTGTGATGTTGCAAAGGAGACAAACGAACCTTCCCTTGGAAAACTGCAAAGGCCCCTCTTCTTCTTCACTATACGAAGGTGCTTATTTTTGTACCACTTCTTTGTGATAATATCAAAACCATTCTTTGATTCATTATGCATTGTCTTGGCACTCTTTATGTATGACGTGATTCAAGAATTATGAGATCTTGTTAGCTTAGTTTAGTTTTGTTGTTTTGTTTTTTCCTCATTCTGAATCTATACCAAAGTTACACAACCATTTGGTATGTTCCTTTTGCATGTGTGGGCGATTATTCACACCTTACAGAGTTGAAACCTCATACAGTGAGCTTCAACAATGCATATAAACAAAACATGACATAGTGCCTTCCTACCAAACTTGAAAACTATACTATCTTTCCCAAGTAACAAAACGCAAGTGTAAACCATACTAAAAAACAACATTAACCAAATTTTTTCCCACTACGGGATTCCTACATGAGCACATCATCTTAGTCCAGACCACAATCTCCTTGCAAGTGTGGCTACTTTGTCAATGCCATAGAAGTCTACAACAACATTTCTTCCTCTACATCTATGTCCTTGAATGAGCCAGTGGATACAATTGGGTGGCTTACAATAGATTGAGAGCCATGTGAAATTCCCAAAATAATATTGTAATGTGTTTCTATATCACTTGCCAATTTATCAAATTATGTACTTTTTTTATTTAGTTTAGCCTCCATTTCCTCCCACTGAGATCATTCTTTCTCCTTATGTTTTCATAGATACTCAATGGCCTACCTCTTCCCTTCTAGTTTTTCACTCATTCTTCTCAAGATCTTTTTAATTTCTACGGCACCCTCACCTCCAATCATTCTCAGATTGGAAGAGTTGGACTTATTAAGAAATAGATTTGAGTGGCCCAACCTCTTATGGTTACTAGATACAAAGAAACCCCCTAAATAGAACCAAACCCTACTCATGCAGTCCCCCATAAAGGACCTATGTAGTCTTATTGGAATAGAAACCAAACCACTAAGGAAATCTAATCCGCCAAACTTACCACAATCCAAAGAGAGAGTGAGGGCCTAGGGAAAAAAGAACTAAAATTCTAGAGAAGAAAACCACCCAGCGTATTAATCCTTGCCTCTGTAGAACTAGAAATCCCTTGGAGTTATTGCACTACTACTTGACATCATGGGTATTCATCGACTTGGTCCCTTCTAAAATTTCCAAGCAAAGGCATATCAACCAGAGAAATTATCCCATGTTTGCAAACCATCTTGAGTAAATGGCCCATAAAGAGATACATGCTATGGAAAATACCAAGGAACGAGAGGACCTAAGACATAGGGGAGTGTGAAGGCTCCCTCATGTGGAATTAATGTGCTGAGGAAACTTGTATGTGATTCAAATTCCATTTGATGACATTTGTATTGCACTCCATCAATACCTTTGTAGGATGTGAATGAGGGTGTTAAGACCATAACTATGAATAACATTGCATACCTACAATGGGAGACAATACCTTTGAGGGGTGTCCCCATTTTTACTAGAGCCCCCTTATCCAGGTATACTATTTCATTTTCGTGTCAATCAACTAGGACATTATTGGATCTCTTGAAGTGAAACAACTTAATGTCATCCAATGAATCAATATTCCTAAGAATTATTTGAAATGTTGTATTTAGAATTGATCCCTCCTTGGGTGTCATTTTCCTTAGCTGATTTATTACAAAGAGAGTCTCCAAAAAACACAACATTCTTTAACTGGTGAGCTTGAAGGAGGACAGCTCCTAGAAGTAGGTCATATGCTTTAGCTTGATTATTCATTGAGACACCTATTCCTGATGACTAGTTTACTTCTATAGTTCCATCGAGGTCAAGAAGAACCCCCACTCACCCACTTGTACATGCCACCCCTGTTGGAATCCTAACATAGTTAATATGGACATGCAAGGTAGAATTTGGTAGTGTTCCTCTAGATGTGTAAGATACAATCCAAGTATAGTTACTATAGATGCTCGAGATAGATGTTAGTGGTAGTTACTCTAATGAGCAAGTTGGAAGTTGGGTGAATTAACTTTGTACTCACGAGCTAGAAGTTGGGTGAAGTAACTTTGTACTCATGAGTTAGAAGTTGGGCATGATTATTTTTTATGAACAATATGAAGGGTGATTAGCGATGAAGTAGGTCCAATGCAAATGATGTGTAGTGATAGCCACCAAGTCCCTAAAATTGTACTCATCGGTTATAATGGACTACAAAGAATGATTGTTACTAGTTAAGTTCACCCACTTAACTAGGCCTTGAGAGAGGCCTTAAGCACATAAAAGATTCTATTGGTTAAAAAATGATGGTATTTCATGTAGCGGTGAATGTGAGTTGGTTGTGTGGGGGATGATAATTCATTATGAATAGTATGGTTTTGGTTAACAATTATGATAGAGTGTGCAATGACATGTTGTCACGTCCCCATCTTGACACTATCACATTAAAATTGTAAATGATGTAATCTTGTTATATAATTGTGGTGAGGAGCTAAAGGCCAAGGCCCTGCCATAGATTTATTGATGCATATGGTTTACGTGCTAGCCCGGCAAAATGGAATTGTAAATATGCATTTAATAAAATACCCACAACTAGCTATGCAATGCAACAAGAGATGGGGGCATGATTTTACAAGGAATTGGGAGGGAAAACATTCAAACCCTTGGAGCCAATCAAGTCAAGCCAAGTGTCAATGAGAGAACCCATCAAACCCTCAACTACCCATGTTGACTTTTGTACCCAATCATTGATTTCTCCCAAGAGTTGGTTGAGGTAGTTAATGCCTTGGGGAATGAGAGGTATGGCTATCCAATTTCCGGTATGGGCAAGCCACCCTGCATGGGAAATCGCGTTTTGCTTCTTGGGCAAGAAAAGAGCCATGAATTGCTCCCCAAGCCATTATCCATCAACTAGTTGCTCTCCCTCACAAGTTTGGAGCTACCTGGGCGTTTTCCAGCCATGTTTTCCTGTGTTTTCCTTCATTCTTAGCTGGGAGAAGGGCGTTTTTTTGTTGTATACCAGTGGGGAAGAAGGGGAATATAATTGGGGTTCCATAGAGATCGTTTGGCTGCTAAATGCTCAGTTAGTTGGGGAAGAAATCATTTTTCTCCCTGTGATTGTTTTTCCCCATCCCATAATCCGTTTTTGGCTGGAAACGAATTGGGGAAAACCCATGACCATCCTGTTGTAAATCCCATTGTTAAATGTGTATCCATGCCCAATGATTGTGCTTGTTGTGTGAGAAAAGAGTATGTTGGGGTATGGGGTATGGGTCTCCATTGTTTTGGCTTGAGCTTGAGTGCAAGCATCCAGGGTTCTGATGTAGCCTAATAAACCCAGCTATGGACTGGCTTAGCTCAAATGAAATGCTTAATTGGCTGCGTATGAGTTGAATGTCCCCTTTTTCCTTGTAGGAATCATGCCTAGCTCGGGGGTGGCAGTTGTGTTGAGAGATTGATGAACACAACTGGCCTATGGTTGGGTGGAACGTTGCAGCGACATAGCTAGTTGTTTGGGACAATTGCAAAATGGAGATAAGTGTTTTTCTGTCTATGTATTTACTTCTGCACTGTATTAATTTGATGACTGTTGATATGTTGTATGCATGAGTAATGTGTGTGGATAGTTTAATTCCACTGTGCATAATTGATTTGTTTTACATCTGCACACAAATGATTTATTCATATGATTCTAATGAATGGGATGAGATTATGTGAAATCCCCAGAGATTGGCATCATGTTCCCTCCCTTGCCTTGGATGGATGGGTGGGTACATGACAGATGGTATCAAAGCGAAGGTTGCAACATTTGGGCCTTCATGGGATACCTATCACAGCTTGTAGGGGTAAGTATGCTTCCTGTGCTGCATAGACCATTAAGAAAATTTTCCAAAATTCAAAAATTTTCTAAGTGTTTTGCCTAACTATTTGGGCGAGTCTCGTGGAGTTGAGGCGATGTGTTTCGGCGAATCTCGTTGAGTTGCACCGAAGTTGCTGGAAAAACTTGGCCAGTTGCTCCGCAAACGAAACGACGGAAACGTTAAAAGTTTTGGGCTGAAATGGCAGAGAAGTTAAGAGTTTTTCTCCGCAACAGCGGCGAAACTCAGCAAGTTTGTCCGCAACGGCGGAAAAAGTTGGTGAGTTTCCGCCGCAGCATCGGAAGGAATTAGCGAATTCCGCCGTAGTGACGGAAGGAAAAACTGAGTTTTCGACCGGAAGAACTCAGCGAGTTGGTCCGCAACGGCGGAAGGACTCAGGGAGTTGGTCCGCAACGGCGGAAGGACTTAGCGAGTTGGTCCGAAAATTTTTCTAAGTGTCTTTCGGAGGAAGAACTCGGCAAGTTGGTCCACAACGGCGGAAGAACTCAACGAGTTGGTCCGCAACGACGGAAGGACTCGGCGAGTTGGTCCGAAAATTTTTCTAAGTGTCTTTCGACGGAAGAACTCAGCAAGTTGGTCCGCAACGGCGGAAGAACTTGGTGAGTTGCTCAATTTCAGTCATTTTCCAGGGAAATTTTTCAGGTGCCAAAAGTTGAAAAATCGCAGCGACAAGGGGGCCAGCCCCCTTGACCCCGTCGTCCCCTGGAGATAGTCATTGAAAGTGTGAAGTGCATTCTCTATGCTTGGGATTAGAAGCATGAATTGCATAGAAGGTTGTGGAGAGTAATTAGCTGTAATATGCATTGCAAAAGAGTAATGGGAGCAGCAAGGAAACATTGATGAGAGGGAAACTTCTCACCTTAACTATTTCTGTTATAGCATAGGAATTTCATGCTTGAAAAGTAGCAACTAAGAATGTTTTACATTTTTATTAAATTGCTACTTGGTGAGAAATGACAGCTAATGATTCCTTGTGTGCTTGGTAGGGAAACCAAGAAAAGGATCAGCTATGACGTGCAGAAGGGACTCCATGTCATGCTTGGAAAAGGATAATTCCTTAACTCCTCTCTTGCTATTGTTTTTGTATTTTACAAAGTTTTATATGCATAGAAGCTATGGCATAGGAATGCTGAAAATGCAAAGGATCATATAGACGAAGTAAACGTGCACTAGTTGGAACATTAATAGATATTGTATAGTGCATAAGAACATGTTTATGCATGAGCATGATGTTGCATATGGGTAAGAAGGTAGTGAAGTTACACAGGCATTATGCCATTAAAGGTATTGCATATGGTTGACGAAAATTAATGTTGTTGATTAGACCATAGAAGCATGATTGAAAATGCAAGAGGATAGATAGATGAAGTGAATATGTATTAGTTGGGATACTAATAAACATTGCACAGTGCATGTGAAAATGTTCGTGCATATATATGATATTGCATATTGGTAAAATAGTGAGGTTTTACATATGCAATGAACCAATTAAGATAATTATTGTGGTTGCTAATAAATAGTTGTGTTCGCATTGGTTGTAGGACCAAAGAAAACCGAAGCACGGCTAAAGATGTGGATGATGTTGTTGCATATGACCAACAACCTTATGAGGAAAGGATGGTGCAACAAATCTATGATCATGAGGTTGGCAAAAGGACTGTGTAGCATTGGTAAGAGGCTAATTGATTAGGTAACATCAAGCGATGTTAATAACAACCATGCAGGTAATGGTTAATTATGCTTAATTGCATGAATGTTGAAAGAGGATTTGGCGAGATCCCTTCAACTATGTTTAAACTATGTTGAATTGTTTGCATGTGAGACTAAGTGCCTGAATGTGAGTATTAACCTACCGAGTATGGTCAGGTGTAGGTAAATAAAAGCAAGGAGCCTTACACCCTATAGTTTCTTAGAAACCTCAATGCATTCATATGAAATTATATCATGCCATTTGTGTATGTTGGTTGTGAGTTTAACAACCAAAGCAAGTGATGACTTATGGTACTGTTGTAGTGTATGCCATATGAAATAGGCATGGTTAGGCCATAATATGTTTGAATGCATAGTATTCATAAATTAATGCAAGGTTGCATTGAAGGGATGTGCATATGTAGGTATGGTTGCACATGTTGAGATGTATTATGTGAATGCATGGTTGTGGTGTATGTTTCATTACACCTAGATGGTAGACGAAATGGTGAACTATTGTTAATCTTGAGACCATTTCATGAGCTGCTAGGAATGCAGGAGAAGGATTGAATATAGAAGGTAGACATGAGTTGCATAATGATACAGCTATGAAGTGATGAGTATATAAAGCTTCATTTAAATTGCCTAAATGATGTGACTGTGTCTCGCAATTTTATTATGATGATGATGCATATATATATATATATATATATATATATATATATATATATATATATATATATATATATATATATATATATATATATCGTTGCATTTCAAATGTTAATAGTTGGGGGTGTTTGAGTTATTGAGTGTTATAATTCTGAGATCACTTCAGTGGCTGTTGCAACAATGTAATATTATATGCATAAGAGACTTACAAAGCGTTTGGCTGATTGAAGTTTCAGATTTCAGGTAGATTGTTCTGGGCATGGAAAATGTGGGTAAGTCCATGATGAAGATTGGAATCTACCATGAGAAAGAGCCAAACGATATGAGAATAGACTAATGGCTAAGAAAATCAATTTCTGTAGAGAACATAATTGAAAATTCATACTTGAATTTAATTATTAATGCCATTGAATGATTATTGTTAAATGCTGCTGAGTATTTGGCTATTTGATAAATGTGACAGGAAGACACATTGCAGGAAGACCATGACCTATAGAATCCAAACTCCATGGGAAGGACCCCATGCTTTGGAAATGGGTTCCAGGTGAAACACCATTGCATATTTTAAGGATGACATCTTAGCTACACTAAATGTTGGAAAACCATGAGAGTGAGATGGTAAAGCTATGCCAAGAAGGCATGTGTGGATTATGGAATGTGGAAAGATTGGGGTGGCAAACCAAAGAACTGTTGGCTCAGAGAAGGGAACCCCATTCTTTGCAAATGAAGAAAAGATACATCTGCAAAAAGAATGAGTATTCTATGACCCTAGATAAGAACATGCATATCTAAATTATTAGGGTTAATATGCAAAGCATGCTCTATTTTATTTATATCATTTCAAACTGCTTGAGTATGATTAGGGCCTACATGGCTCACATCAGAAAGGGGGTGCACACCTTTTTTGGTGACGGGTCATGATAGGGTTGTCAATATTGACTATACCCTAAGGGAATGGATGCATTCCTGGTGTTTCAATACTTGATAGTGAATGTTATGGAATGTGGTTAGGATTTTGAGCAGCAATACTGATAAGCCTGCTTATCCTTCTTGTGTTGTCAGCCTACGCAGATTTCAATTGGCACTACAAATTAAGAGGCAAAGTGAAGAAGGGTACGCAGAAGGACTGTATAGAAATTGGTAACCTTTCTATGCTCACACTAAATAATACTGGAAGGGATGGACAAACCCAAGGAGTTGTGTAGTGAAAAGGGGTATCATCCTTATGTGAGTGGGGCCATGCTAACTTGCAGTCAAGAAATTCACCTATAAAGTTCCTAAAAGGAACCACCGATTCGCACAAAAGAAGGAGTGACATCCTTGTATGAATGAAGAGTTGATGTGTGTGTGAAGGGTTTTGGTGCGAGAAGGTGTGGTGGCATTGGTGAAGGCATAAAATCTCTATTGGGTCAGCAGTAGGAGGGGGGCGCCAAGACTGACTGAAAACCCTGAGATTCCTAAGGCTCCATAGTAGAGCCTAGACCTATAATGGTCGGTGGCGCAGTTTCCTTCCATTGGCTGATGACCCAGACAAATGTGCTGGCTCGGCATTGGAGAGGGTCAACCAGGTATGGGACTGGTTGGGCACCACCAAATGCTTGGTAAACCCATTCGGCGTGAAGGTGTACTGGTTAAGCATTAACTACATCAAAGTCCATAGGCAATTCCAAGGCTTGCAAAGCGAAGCAGGACCCTGTGGACTAGAGGGGAAACGCACAATACATATAAGTATTCGTTTTCATTTATGTCTTGTTTGGAATAATGAAGATTTCAGGTATAAGTCTTCTAACAGCTAAGCTGATACACTATTGTTTCTTTGTTGGAAACCTTGGTCATTGCAGGAAATCAAGACCCTGAAAGAACTATAAGTTACTGGTAAAATCCAGAGAGTAAATGAGTGGGTGATATAAATTATGGAGAAATCCAGGGAGTAACTAGTTGAACACTATAAAGTTCTTGATAAGTCTAGAGAGTGACTAGTTGGGCATTAACTACTTAATATTGTGAAGCAGCGTGTATGCTGGCCCGATATCCCTTAAACAATTGATAAAACCCAGTCGGCATACTGGCTTGGCATTGCCTATTCAAATGATGGTGGAGTAGCCTACGTGCTGGCCCAACATTCATAATTGTAACCATGGGAAATCCAAGGCTCGTAAAGCAAAGAAGGATCTCGTGGAATAAAGTGAAGACATCCAATACATATAAGTATTCGGTCACCATGCAGCTTCTTGCTTATGAATATACGTGTGTATCTGGTTTGGTTATGAATTTTTAAACTCTTGTTTAAGAGATAAACCATATGAAAATACACTAAACATGTGAATTGATTCAATGTTTGAGTGTAGGTATTGCTGGAAGCAAGGACTATGAAAGCATTTGTAGGATGCATGTGGACATGTGACCGTCCTAAAGAGAGCTCAATATGAGCGATAATGAAAGATGGTGCTAGTGGACATCTGTGGGTCCTAGCAACCAAAGGCTCTGTAAGCAACAATGGGGAAGGGTTCCCTAGCTGAAAAGAATTAGGCAGACCTTAGACACTAAGTCTCATAGCCAAAAAATGGCACGCCAAGCATTGACATTGAAGTGAAAGAGGCTAAGAAGCATGAAACCACAGTGATGGTGTGGCTCCGGATTGGAACAAGACTAAGAGGGGGAAACTCTTACTCTTCTCTTTTGACTAATGCATCTTAGAAACAAAATATTGTTGAGTGCATGTCATAGATGAAGTTGGTTGTGTTTATTGCTTGAAATGAATTGTGAATGCTGAATTAGTTATTTTCCTGTGAAAGGATGAACATGAATGAGTTCATGTGTATGTTGGGAAAGCATGAAATGTGTGGAATTCTCATGAGTAAAGCATGGACGTTCCATGTCAATTGGGCAAATAATTGACTAATTTTAACATTGTGTTATGCTTGTCCTAACAGGAGTTGGCATGATGAGTCTCACAGGTGAGAAATTGAAAGCCATTGATTGTAGCTATTACTAGCCAAGTGTTGCTGGTGAGAAAAGAGAGAGCCATTTGTGCACCGTGATCATGGCAGTAGACCAGAGGCTATTTGTTTTGGGCTGTAAATATTCCTCAACAAGTTGCTAGGATGGTAAGAAAGATGGCATCCATGAAAATTCCAGACTTGTACATCAGCTGGAAGGTGAACAAAAGGAAGGGATTGCTGTGGAGCAATGCCCACTTGCAGAGATGGGAGATCAAATCTAGCAAGAGCAGCTTAAGGAAGCCAAAGGACTTGATCCTGAAAGTTCAAATTCAAGAGATGAAACGTAGGATAGACCTACCACCAGTTGTGAATTTTGAGGCATGTGCAAAGTGGGTATATACTCTAAAGTATTGGAACACCGAGGACGGTGTTATTCCAAGGGGAGGGGAATGTCACGTCCCCATCTTGACCCTATCACATTAAAATTGTAAATGATGTAATCTTGTTATATAATCGTGGTGAGGAGCTCAAGGCCAAGGCCCCGCCATCAATTTATTGATACATATGGTTTACGTGCTAGCCCGGCACAATGGAATTGTAAATATCTTGTAAATATGCATTTAATAAAATACCCACAACTAGCTATGCAATGCAACAAGAGATGGGGGCATGATTTTACAAGGAATTGGGAGGGAAAACATTCAAACCCTTGGAGCCAATCAAGTCAAGCCAGGTGTCAATGAGAGAACCCATCAAACCCTCAACCACCCATGTTGACTTTTGTACCCAATCATTGATTTCTCCCAAGAGTTGGTTGAGGTAGTTAATGCCTTGGGGAATGAGAGGTATGGTTGTCCAATTTCGGGTATGGGCAAGCCACCCTGCATGGGAAATCGTGTTTTTCTTCTTGGGCAAGAAAAGAGCTATGAATTGCTCCCCAAGCCATTATCCATCAACTAGTTACTCTCCCTTACAAGTTTGGAGCTACCTGGGCATTTTGCAGCCATGTTTTCCTTCATTCTTAGTTGGGAGAAAGGCGTTTTTGTGTTGTATACCAATGGGGAAGAAGCGGAATATAATTGGGGTTCCATAGAGATCGTTTGGCTATTGAATGCTCAGTTAGTTGGGGAAGAAATTGTTTTCCTCCCTGTGATTGTTTCTCCCCATCCCATAATCCGTTTTTGGCTAGAAACGAATTGGGGAAAACCCATGACCATCCTGTTGTAAATCCTATTGTTAAATGTGTATCCCTACCCAATGATTGTGCTTACTGTGTGAGAAAAGAGTATGTTGGGGTATGGGGTACGGGTCTCCATTGTTTTGGCTTGAGCTTGAGTGCAAGCATCCAGGGTTCTGATGTAGTCTGATAAACCCAGCTATGGACTAGCTTGGCTCAAATGAAATGCTTTATTGGCTGCGTATGAGCTGAATGTCCCCTTTTTCCTTGTAGGAATCATGCCCAGCTCGGGGGTGGCAGTTGTGTTGAGAAATTGATGAACACAACTGGCCTATGGTTGGGAGGAACGTTGCAGCAACATAGCTAGTTTTTTGGGACAATTGCAAAATGGAGATAGTGTTTTTCTGTCTATGTATTTACTTCTGCACTGTATTAATTTGATGACTATTGATATGCTGTATGCATGAGTAATGTGTGTGGATAGTTTAATTCTGCTATGCATAATTGATTTGTTTTACATCTGCACACAAATGATTTATTCATATGATTCTAATGAATGGGCTGAGATTATGTGAAAGCCCCAGAGATTGGCATCATGTTCCCTCCCTTGCCTTGGATGGATGGGTGGGTACATGACACATGTGTTGAGTGTAGATCAATGGGTATGGTGATTTCAATGATGCATTGAAGGTGGAATATACATTCAATGCTTTAGTAAACAAGAAAACCTCAAACTATAGTTAATATATGAAAATCATAGGGAAAATATAGAGTACAAGTGTAATAAAAGGATCTATGGTCACTATGGTATTCACGATGGGATGTAGATGGCACAATTGGAGGTGAAGTGGGCCTATTTCTCCAACCAATTTGAAATTTGCAAGCTAGCATGGTAGTTTACAGCACATGTATTACAACAAAAATATGCTATAGGATCTTAAATGGAAACAAATCATTAATACAACGTTCAAAACTAGATTCACATCCATATGATAATAGGTCTTCTCATTCTTATTAGTAGAATCCATGTACAGACATATAGACACATCCTCAACTCCTTACTTTAGCTCTATCAAAGGATTAACAGTCAGTAAGATCGAAGGATTTATTTTGAAGTATGATAGGCTATCTTTCTGCCTTTGTATTTTCCTTAGTGGGCCATTTTCCCAGGACATGAGCCCATGCTTTTATCTTAATAAAATCACAGTTTGTTGGTTTTTCTCCTTTGGGGTTTTCTAGGGTAAATTCATGTGTCAAATGTGTGATTGATTTCTAATCTTTTCCACTACGTAATTAGTTAAGAGCATCAATGTATTTTTGTTAATAAGTTCATAATTATTGGAATCAAAGATCATATCTGGGTTAAGAATTTATCAGTATAAAGCTTGCAATGAATCCCCACGTCGCCTGCACTTGCCAATTCCATAACACTGAGTCTTGTCAAATTCCTTCACCAGCTACTTCCCATCGCTTCCACACCCTGCCACATTAAAAATTGGTCCTTTGCTTGCCCACCATGTTCACACCCACAGTCCCATCCACTTGGACAATTCACATAAGCCATCCTTTAATATTGTCGCCTAGCCTCCAACAAGGATGATGGGTTGCTTGGATTAACACTTGCATTCGGGACCCTACATGAGCCTATTATTATAAAGACAACGTCCCCTCAAATATATAACTATAACCTAATTAAATACATTATATTGAACATGTCTCAACTTAGTTTTGTATTTCACCTTAAATACATTAGAACAATTCAACCTATAAAACAATTACAAAACCCTAACTAACCAAACTTAATGTATTTTTTTCACTTAAACATATAAAATTCATAATAATTAAGCCACATCCATTTTTATAATTACTTTTTAATTCATTCAACAAAAATTTAATGCAAACTTGTTCATTACGAAATGGTTACTCATATTTATTTGGATTTTTTATTTGGATTTTTGTGTGCATTTTTCAAATTCCATGTGGGTCATATTTATTTCCACAATTTATTTTTAGTGATATGGTTTTTTAATAATGTTGAATGTTGATAAGTTTACATTAATGGATAATAATAAATAATTATTATTTTTATTATAATTAATAATTAAATTCTAATAAATTTAATCATTTTGAAAAAACAAATAATTTTATTATTTCATATTTAATAAAATATAAATAACATTTTGTTCAAATCTAAATTTATTAAAAATTTGACTCGGCAACTTTCATGTTTTGACAAGTTGTTTGCTATGCTTTGGAATGGTTTGTGGCAACGTTGAATAAACAACATACTTTTTTTTCTTTGTTTTTAAAAGTATTTTTTTAACATACTAATGAGTTTGTCATTGACGTATCAGGTAGTGGAATTTGATGAAGACATTCTTTCCGTTTTCCAAATTTGAATGGTTAAGATTGTGAATTATAACTAATAAACAAAGGTTTTTCCATTTATGAATGAGATTTTCATTAATGTAATATGTGGGATGGAGACATTTTTTTCCTTTTCAGATTTGAATTGTTAAATTGATTATGCTTCTTCAACTTTACACAATAAAAGAAAACACTGATTATGCTTTTTCAAATTTACACAATAGAAGAAAACGCTAAATTTATATTATGAAAATTTTTAAAGATTTTTAATTTTTGGTAATATTTAGTGAATTATGAATTATTTAAAAAAAATTGAAAATGAGTTAATTTTTCAATGTTAACTCATGGGTTAAATATTGTCCTAATATAATTTTTGGAAGTAAAGTTGGATACTTGATGTCAATAATTCTACATACATTTTTGAAACTATCTATTGAAATTTTTTCTTCATTGATTATCATCATTTAAATAGAAACATTCATATAGATTGATTCTTACAATAAAAAGTTGTTATCTTATAATCTAAACCTTAAAACTATTGATTTAAATATTCATAGATTGATTCTTATAATGAAAAGGTGTTATCGTATAATCTAAACCTTAAAACTATTGATTTAAATATTCATAGATTGATTCTTACAATGAAAAGTTGTTATCTTATAATCTAAACCTTAAAACTATTGATAAGTCTCCATAATGTATCATGATATGATCATAGAAATAATTTCTTTCCGGTCTATCTCCATTCACATTTTGGTAGAGGTGATGATTACTTTTTTGACATAGCTATAATGAATTTTTAAAAAATTACTTTAAAGATTATCAATTTTTTTCAGAATCACAATTTTCTATATATATATAAGAAATCCACGCTCAAACTTAACTAAAATTATGAAATTCTAAATCTTTTTCAAAATCACAATTTTCCATATATAAATTGAAAAATTCACATTTAACTAAAATTATAAGATAATTAATCTCTTCTAAAATCACAATAACTAAAATTATCGAAATAAAAATATAAGCAAGTTTAACTCTAAAGATTGCACAGAGATTTATACTCAACCTTTAACTAAAATTATAGAAATAAAAATACAAACAAGTTTAACTTTAAAAATTATGACTTAAGAGAAATAACAATATTACTCCAAAACCATAGTACTCGTTTCTAGAATCAATCATAATTCTTATTATTTCATATTTGTTTAATTTTCAAAATACCTTTTGCTTCATAACCTAAACGGGAGCCCATAACAAAAATCGCATACAATAAATTGCACATTCATTTTTCTATGTAAATTTTAATTTGAAATCCACAAAAATTCAACTGAATGAAATTGTATCAATTATAACTTTAAATATGATGTTTTATTTATTATTTAAATAACACAAATAATAAAACTTTAAATATAATATTTGTTTTATTTAAAATAACACAAATACTTTTGGATTCCTCGTTGATGGATATTAGTAACTTTGTCTCTATCCACTAGTGACAACAACTAATGCCAAGACTAAATGCTGGCAACGGAAAATTTGGACACCAGTGGCCCCTACAAGGTATACAAAATCATCTAACAAAATGACAAAAATGGTCATTCATCTGCTTTAGAGCTTTCAAAATCAGCCCACAGTTATATCATGAAAAGAATAGAAATATAAAATTCCCAAATTTTATTTTACTATATTTTAAGGTTTCCTTCGAATCTGATTCGTCGAGTTGTGATACAGTAGCTCGTTGAGTTTAATGGAAAAGCAAATGATTACGTCAAATGTGCAAAATTTCATTGAAGCCTGTGATGAATTTAGACTTAATTTCACCGTTCGAAGAGGAATCGCTGTACACTGTACGAATACCTTGCCAATCCAATTTGGACCGCCTGTTTGTTTGTGATGTAAGAAGATATATGTAAACAGTAAGAATCTTCAAAGCAAAAATGGCAGAGATCTGCTTGATTTTCCAGCAATCTGAACGATAATGTCAGGCGAGGACAGATTTCCTGAAATAGAAATGGAAACTGGCGGAGAGGAAAACGCAGGCAATATTTTTTTCAAAATTTAAAACCCTTAATCCAACACAAGGATTCGGTTTACAGATTTCTAGCAATAAATTTATATTACATCCCAAAACGCCTTCAAAAATTAATTAATATCTCGTATTTACAAACAAGTCTGGGACCTCTGGATTTTTTTTCTTTAAGCTTTGGCCAAATACTCTGCAATCAGGCCAATTTTAGCGGCCAGCTGAGGTGGGATCTTCCTTTGCTTTGAATCAAAATCCAGCGATTCGAACACTTCTTTAGCACTCCAGCCGGCCTTTCTGAGAGAAACTGAGAGCAAATCGACATGAAATGCCAAGCTCTCCGCGAGATTCTGGCTCTCTGAGCCTTTCTGGAAACAAGAAGCCGGGGGGTTTATCATATCAGAGATATCATCTTCTTTCCATCCTCCATTCCTCAGCCTGGAACCGATGTCTCCTAAATAGCCTGCAAGCCATTTTCTGCTGAAGCAATTCCGGGCCTCCATGAGAGTTATCTCGTCAAAGCTTGGCTGTTTCTTGGCCGAATTTGCTAGGTCGACATCGACTTTAACAGAGGAGAAAAGTCCTTCGGGAGGTGCAATGTTCATCTCCTGTTTCTTCTCTACGAGGTCACTCCAGAAATCGATTTTCCGTGCTGCCTTGGCAACCCAGGCCGGGGCTTGAATCGTGAACCGATTAAGCACATTTATCGAGAGCGGTTTTTCATGGAAGTACCTGTATCTTGATATAATAGCCTGCCCGTTCCTGGGCGAATTACCTGCGCTTCTTATCAAAGGCTCAGGGCGTTCAATAACCCTATTCTCGCTCACTGATTTCCTGCCCGGAATCTCCTTTTTCTTCGTAGAAATCTTTGGCAAAGAACTCTTCCCCCACTTGTCAGGATTCTTCTTGAATTCCTCCCATTTTTTCTCCATTCCGCTGTCTGAAATCGCGAAATTCTTCTTTTTCCTATCGACTTCTTTGATCAATTCGCTGACACTCGCAATTTCCTCGGATTCGATCTCTTGATCTGGCGGAGGCTTGAAGTTGTGAGGCACAAAAGCTTCCCGCTCAAAGAAATCCGCTACATCGTAGCCACAATAATAAATATCTTTCTGATAAATAAAGAATACGGGATTCCCGGCCAGATTTGGAGAACAGGGAATGTAGCAATGGCTGTAAATAGGCACCATAATTGGAGCCTTGGAGAAAAAAGTCCTCGCTACTCGCAGAGCCTCGTCGCTGCTGTAAGGCTGCGAACCCCAATCCTTCCACCAGAATCTCCCCTTGGAGACCTCGTAGGAGAGCCCCGCCATGGGAAGATCCATCATCATTCTCAGCTGCTGCGTGGCTCCCGATCTCCAGTTTGGGAACCCGACTCCCACCGGGAGCCCCTCCTGGAGAATCGCTCTCAAATCCGACGGGAATGCGAAGCCGAAAGTCGCCTCGATCCTTCCGAATTCTTCATCCGTCAGGCCCCGCGCGATTGGAACCTGGCACCTGCGGAGATGATCGATTACATTCTTGGCATATGCCGCGAAGGAGAAGCAAACTCTGCTGGCGCTGTTAGCAGAGGATCGCCTGTGATTGTCGGCATCGCCCATCGCTGAAAATCCCTGCGATCTCAACAGAAAAAACCAAACCCTCTGAATGCCCTTGTTGTTCTTGGTACAACAAATATATTTCCGAATTTTTCTCTACTTTCGAAATACAAATACAGAAACAGCCATTGTTGACCGCCTGTGCACTGCGATAGATCGAGGCGAGTACAGCAGAGAGCTCCGGGCTCTAACGGTCAGCGAATTACCCAATATCCTTTCAATTCCCTGAGTTCTCGCCAGATTTTTGAATGCCACCTGCCAGTCTTTAACTGCACAGAGTTCTTGTCAGTTGGTTTGTCTGAAGAATAGCTCCCAAAATAGCTTTATTTTAAAGCCTTATTCGCCATCGTAGCAGTCAACCTGAAGCTCCATCATCTCGCAATGAACTTTCACGCGACTTGCGTGTGTTTCAACTTTCGAGCACTGGCCGAATAACAGAGGCTGACTGTGTTTGTTGACCGCCAAGTGCTCTTATCGTTTGGCGTTGCTATCCTTCTGGCTATATTAGTATATAGATTTATTTTAACCGCAGATTTAGGCATAACCTGACGTGGATTAATAAATAATAAAGTTTTACTGGAAAAATATAAATAACTATTTAATAATTAAAATCTTCTCAATCATCTTACCTCTTTCAAAGTGGTAATTATTATGGGAATGGACGTTGTCAAATGTCACTCGACTACTCTAATGTGCTTTCCACATTCACAGGGTCATTCACCGTAAGTCACTCGCACACATCTTTCACATTACTAAATTAATATTAAAGAAAAGTATTTAATCGAGGAGGTTAAAAGCGGTAAAGTATTTTATTATATATATTTAAATTAATTGATTGGTCTTTATTTGATGACAAATTTTTATTATTCATTTTTTTTAGGGTGAGGGTACAATTTGAGTGGGTCTAATAGTTAAGAATATGTGTTTCCTCCTAGGAGATTACAATTTAAATACAGATGGGAGTAGGGTATGTACTCCTCCATAGACTTTAGTAGTCAAATTGCTGTGCAGAGGGGGTCCCTTGTCCCATAAACAGGCAGGTCTCATACACCAATTTTGTGTTTGGCTTGGTCATGACTTTATTACTATTACTACTATTATTATTATTATTATATACCTACACATGTATATCCTCATCCTCCACCATCTTACTTCCATTTTCACTCATGCACACATGAGTTTTAAATTTGCCAAGGTTGAAATTGTGTTGTTTACAAAATAGTATCTTGTAGCATCCACTAAGCCACAACCCAACGATATCACTATGTTAGATGGTGTCATCCTTGGTTGCCCATTAATGTCACAAAGGATCTTGGAAGCATTGAAAAGAGTCGCTACATGGCTCACTTGGCAATAAGAGGGTTATAGAAGAGGTTTCAATATTGCTTGACATTCAATTTAGGTTGTGCAAATGTCATGATCCATTGTATCTCATGATGGTGAATACCTTCTTGAGAGATCATCTTGGAAAGTGATTTTTTGTTGGAAAGATCTCTAGGCGAGGACATCATAACATGGAAAATGTGTCTAATCTCTCATGTGGGTTTGGATCATGATGCTTGTAATGCCTAATGATTTTGGTGATATGGAAATTATACTTGCCCAAGGAATTCTTTAAGTGCCTTGATGCTCACACTCAAGGAATTCTTTAAGCTTGATGCTCACACTCTTAAGATCTATCTAATGGAAAAATAGTAAACTTATTTAGGTTTGCAAGCCCATATGATTATCCTAGTTTGTGTTTAACACCACAATCCTTTCAAGGCATGTTGAACATAGGATGGAGTATCTCACATGTAGAAGTAAAGTGGGTAAATCACCTACAAACTGTGAAGTGCATCATTGATTGATATATATTAAGTGTCGTTGTCCAAAGAGCAACAAGCTTGAACCAATTTTCCAAAGGATTTTTCCTCATATTGTGTGGTGACAAAAACTATTCAATACATTATTTGGGAGCTTCAAGGATGCTCAATAGTATTGAGACTTTGCATGTTACACTCAATATCATCCACTTTACGATGAGACTTTTTGAAACAATGCTTTGCTTAGTGATGTTGACTCCATCATCACTTTCCATTTCCATTTTCTAGGTGTTTTGTATTTTGTTCGAGTTGTTACTTTGTTTGTTTTGTGGAATCTTCATTACAATGTCATTTTATATGGTATTGTGTTATCTCCCTAGCACTTGGTTCGGGACCTATATCCACAAGTAGTTGGTATTGAGTTTGAAACCACCCCTACAGTGCCTATGCATCTCTACATCTCCACATACAACTCCATGGGTTAAATTTCTCTTAATGACGTGGGTGATAAATCCCTAAAGAAAATTTTAAGGCTCCAAACTAATATTTTAACTTGAAAAACCTTCATGAATCATACTAATTATTAAAATGCCAACTATAAATGTTTGAAAATAATTTTGTAAATTTCTTCAAAATTTTAAGGGGTTTATAGAATTTCTAGAAAATATTAATGATTTTGCAAGTGAAATGATTTTATCTTATAGAAATTTGGATGATTCTTTTTTATGAAAAAAATGGGAAAATTAATGAAATTGAGAAATTTTGCCCCTAAATTTTCGACCCTTATCCACTAGTAATAGGTCTCGAGTTCCATCCTCCTACAATGGTCATACATCGCTACAACTCCACACAATGCCATGGGTTGAATTTATACCCAAAAACATGGGGACCTCTTTGAATGCCCTAGTTTGATATTTTGGTTAAGCCCCATATCCACAAGTAACTGCGGTCAGCCCCCTTGGAGTGCCCATGCATCGCTATAACTCCATATACATCATTATGTGCTAAATTTCTACCCAATGACATGGGGACTTCATTGAATGGCCCACTTTTACATTTTGGTAAAGGACACATATCCATTCGTAATGGATCGTGAGTCCAATCCCTCAAAAATACATGTGCATCACTACAACATCATTTATAGCACCATGGGATGAATTTCTACCCAAGGACAATGGGGCCTTGTCAAGTGCCTAGATCTAACGTTTTAGTTAAGGACCCATATCCATAGGAAGTTAGCCTTGAAACTCTCATGTGCATCACGATAACTCCACATAAAACACCATGGGTAGAATTTTCCACCAAATAGTACCGTGTTGGGTTGAATTTCTACCATTGACGTGAGTCCTTTGTTAAGTGACCCAATCTAAGATTTTGGTTAAGAACCCATATCATGGATAGGTGGTATTGAGCGTCCTAACCCTCCCCCCCAATCGATCTCTAAGGATCATTGCAACTCCATGGGTTGAATTTCTAACAATGACATGGGGCCCTGGTTTGGCATTTTGATTATAGATCCACAAATATAGTAACATGATAAGTGGACAAACCCACCATCTTTCTAGTTAAAATTCTCCATCAAATTTGGCAAGAACTTAGCTACTAGTCATAGTTCTACTTCATTAACAACCCCACCATCTTTCTAGTTGAAATTCTCCATCAAATTTGGCAAGAACTTAGCTGCTAGTCATAATTCTACTTCATTAACCGAAACTTTGATGTTAAAACCTTATTCTTAAAAGTTTTGACTCTTTTTAAGTTATGGATTAAGACATAATTTTTACTTAAATAAAGGAAAACAAAACAAAACAAAAAAACTCCTCTACAAAAATTGAATTCGTCGACTTATTAACTAATTCCATGGATAATTGATTCAATTATCACTTTTTTCAAAAAACCACCTTTTTATAGAATTAAATCTAATACAAACAAATAGTTAAAAACACTCACACAGAACAGTGAAAAGTTACTCATATACCTAAATGCTCTGCTTTTGTCCTTAGAGAAACTCATGTCCTTCTCTCCCTCCATCCAAGTGTTATCTTTGTACCATATTTTTTCTTTTTCATAAAATAAAAGTCCAATTTTCAAAACAGCATCCATGAGAATTAGATGAGGGGCGTTATTATATGTGGTGGCAGCCTTAACACCACTAAATTTAGAGTAAGAAATGGCCCACTGTCCTTGCAGCCAGCATGGGCCATAGCCCAATCAATTCCCCATTCATGACAAAATCGACCAAAGTCCTCCAAAGTTGGAGCCATGATTTATAAAGGGCACCACGCAATAATTGTCAATATCACCATGATCGTCAAACCGGCCCCACCCCGGGTTGGTTAAATGCCCACCCGAAACCCCGTTTTCACCGCTGATTTGATCCGTTACCTGCCCACCGCAGCACCACTGCCACCAATATCTTCATTGACAATTTTGTCATTCCCGATGACTTCTAGTCAAAGTCCTCCACCATGCATTCAGATTCCCCACTCGGTACGCCAGTACTAACTGGAGGTGGAAAGATGTAATTTGACGGTTAAATTTTTCAAGGTTTCAAAATGTAACAGAAAAATGTTAATTACACGTTTAAAACATAAAACAAAATTATTTTTCTAATCTATATATAATTTTATTTTCAATTTTTTATTAAGATTAGATTAATTTTATAACATAAAAAATTTAAGTATTTCATTAGAATTTGACAGAAACTTAGAGTATTAACAAAGTTGTACTGTAATTCAAGTTTTGTGAATGATGAAATGATGCTCTAAGATTTTGTCCGATTTTATAGGACTAAGTTAATAAGTGAACAAGATCAACTTTTTTTTTGAATCTTTTTCAAATTTGATAATTTTTTTTTGTTGGAAGTTGATCAAGACAGATCTTTGTCTACTGAAAACATAAAAATCAGATAAATTGAGTTTGTCTACTTATTAATTGATATGAACCAAATTGTCAACAATGCTATCAAAATTCAAAACCAATAAAGCCTATGACTTTTTGTACCATTAAATTCAACAAACCAAAACAAATTGAAGTAGACTAAACAATCAAAGATTGTGACTTTTCTAACAATTATCGACAAAATCTGGGGATATAATATTTAACAAATCGTAATTTTTCATTGTTCAAATTCATAATGGCACAGTAACCCTAGGGTATTTAGATTGAGAATGTGATCAAAATTCAATACCAATAAAACTTATGACTTTTTTATCACCAAATTTAGAAACAAAACAAATTAAAAGTAACCCTAGGGTATTTAGATTGAAAATGTGATCAAAATTCAATACCAATAAAACTCATGACTTTTTTATCACTGAATTTAGAAACAAAACAAATTAAAAATAACCCTAAGGTATTTAGATTGAAAATGTGATCAGAATTCAATACCAATAACATTTATGACTTTTTTATCATTAAATTTAGAAACAAAAGAAATTAAATATAACCCTAGAATATTTAAATTGAAAATGTGATCAAAATTCAATACCAATAAAACTTATGACTTTTTTATCACTAAATTTAGAAACAAAACAAATTAAAGTAAACGAAACAATCGAAAATTGTGACTTTTCTAATCATTATTAATAAAATCTGGCAATACAATCTTTGACAAAATCATAATTTTTCATTGTTCAAATTCATAATAACACACCGTAACACTAGTGTATTTAGATTTATTATATCCCCAAATTTGAAAGGAGCATTGAATTAGGGAAGAAGTGGAAGGTTCGGGTTCGAATCTTGACCAGGGACAGTCTGAAATAAAATTAAAATTGACGTTCGTTTGCTTTCAATGCTGACAGGTCACGAGTTCAAACTTTGTACGTACGCGTACCCAGCTATTTACGAATATTTAAATACCGACTTCAGCATTTAATGCCGTCCATGTTACAACGTTGCTTACATTTTCTTCAGTTGCCACTGCCAGCTCATCCACTACCCAAAGCAACCAAGCATTTCCTGTCATGACTCTCCTACATCACTTCTTTAAATAATATTTTAAGAAAAAAAATGAATTTCCGTCTTTATGATTTACTTCTTTAAATAATATTTCATAAAAAATTGAACTTTCCTCTTTATGATATATATTAATTGAGCATTCAAAAAGCACCAACCCCCTAGTCAACAAGACTAGCCCGCGAGCCCTAGCCCCCCACATGAGACGAAAATTCCTAATTTAGACAATATAATAAAAAATAAAATAAAAAATTAGGGCACCCAACTTTAATTTCAAATCATGGGTAGACAAATAAAGTAACTATGTTTCGTTGTGTACAAACCGCCTTCTATATTAAATTAAGAGCCCATAAAACTAAAGTTATATCATGTCTTTCTCGTGATATTAGGAAGCAAATTTCATGGCTATAATGATGTTAAAGTCAATAAAATTATATAAAAAATGCAAGAAATATATCACAAACTACCATGAGAGTTGGCCCCACTCTCTCAACGTACAACAACCCCTCATTACATGCATCATAAGTAGAAGACAACAACAGACATCATTGGTTGGTCTTAAGAAATTAAGTAAGATAACAGCGTTTCATCAAACCTAAGTGGAGTAAAGGACTAGACCCACCTATCACCCACTACCTTACCAACTAAATTCGTGTTGCTCATTATGTGAGAATGAACATCAATTGATGTAGATGTTATTATATGGATATGAGATTTCGTGTACTAGACTTTCAAAAATAAAAGTCTTATCAATAGAGTTTTATTTGCTTATTTTCTAATATAATATAATTTCTACGTTAGGTGATTAGCTTTATATGTGTCATTTCATATTATGGTTAGTTGATTTAGTTTTAGTAAGCACTAGGCCATGAACAATCAACAACTCTCTTAGTATGTGAAGGTTATGACTTGTTTATAGTCTTTTGGCATTATCTCAATATTTCACCATCCAGTATCTCTATTCTTGATCCCAAGACCTAGAGTTTTGGAAAGAGATACCCAGATAGCAATTATGGAGGAGGTTCATAGAATGTATCAAAAGCATACTTGAATTTCACTAATTCTCTTAAATTTTATCATTATTATTGTTCGGTTGCAGAGATAAAGGCTTGCGCTTCTCTACTAGGAGAGATAGAGCAGGCAATGGTAGTTGATCTTGATCTTGAGGGATTAAGCTTTTGATTATGTTGGCTTAGCAACAATTTCTTTTGATTATGATATAGGAGAGATAGCAACAAGTTCAACTATGAGTAAATTGCTTGTATCTCCTCCCTTACTGACGAACATTTATTTACTTACACTCAATTTTCTAAATTAAGGATGATTATATCACCATAGCGAGTTGTCTTAGGGGCCACCTCTTTCCGATAGCCTTTGCTTTTGATGCTAGAACATTTTTTAAAATAAGATGCCATGAGTGTGACATGCACACGATAGGCTAGCATGACACAAGTAAGTGCGACACAAACAAGCGTGACATAGAGGAGTTTGACAAAAGTTGAAGTGTGGTCATCCAAGGAGAAAATGCAAGGCATAGTTTAGGTGCACATGATGGAAATGAACAATCATTTGAGAAAAGGAGTGCATGAGATTTCGATGTCATCATAATTGTAGAGGAATGAGACAAGAAGTGTGAAGGTTAAGCATGCATAAAAATGGAAGGAATATCAAAGGAGAGTCCAATAGGTATTAGGTGCACCAAGTGTTGTTTAGGTGCATGACAAAAAATGTGCATGGTGAGCGCACATGACAATAGGCATGTCAAAAGAAGATAAAGTGTCATGATGGAAGGAGAGACAACACGTGCAGATCTGAAGCATCAAGAGAAGTTGAAAGGTTACAACGGATGTTGAAATGAAAAAAATGAAACTAAAAAGTTCCAAAGGAAGCTAAAGAGTCGGATAGTACATGAAGAGACACGAGATGAAGATGAAGCTTTTGAAGAAGATGGAACGTTAGTGACCAGAGGAATTAGTAGGGTTGTTGTTATTTGATTTGGGTTAGCGATTCCATAGCTAGCCTTTAGAGAGAGGATCAAGTTCTAAAGAGTTTAAGCACTAAGGTAGAGAAGAACATTAAGGCACAAAAAATAATATATAGGTATAGTGAATTTTTTTATGGAGGATTGAGTATACTTATTCCTTTATGATTGTGAATTTGATCAATATGCATTGTCTTTGTGATTATTGATCATTTAAGCCTATAGATTAGATATATATTTAGCCCCGAGGGTTAGTTCAAGTGGTCATGAGCTATATATGAGATCTCTCCCCCTAAAGTTGGGTCGGTCACAGGTTTGACTCTCTTGATCCCCTAGGGGTTAAGCTTTGTAATTAGGGCCGCTAGTTTACCCTGTTTACCATCCATGAATCATGGGGAAGTACTTGGAGGGTTTTCTATGAGTTTGTTCCTTGAAAAAAAAGAAAAGTTAAGATCTATATTTGTATCCTTATCATTACATAGCACTATACCCAACCGACAAATTCTAAGGCTTTGATGAGTTGAGCCCCTGCACCCCCAATTGTATAAACTTTCACCTTGGACAATTTAGGATTCATTCTCACTAGCTAAGGATTGAGACTGGCCTTTACATGCTTTGCCATCAACTTATATGTAATCTATGTGATACAAAGTCCAAATAAAAAAAAACACTTCACTTTCTCTTGGTTGGTTTATCATGAGATCCATGGTAACTATCATAACCTATTTAGAGACCATCATATTTTGAGATGTCAAATTCATTATAAAGGTCATAGGCATTTACCCTTTCATTTAAGATCTTACTTATTTCTAGAGGAATTTGTTACATACTCCCAAATCCAACTCTATATGGGACTTCTTGCCTTACTACCCCATTGTTTAGGTTCATAAAATCATGTCAATTTTCAGACAAACACTCAAAATCATGTTTATTTTGCAATCTAAATCTTAGGTTCGATTAAAAATACAAGTTCATTGTAGTGTACTACTTAGTGTACTACTCACTTTTTCTTTATCTAAGAAAAACAACTCTTCTTTTCATTTTTCATATGCAGCTAGCTAAGTTTAGCCTCATATCTTTATATTTCTTAGTTCTCTATCCGTCTCTAACTCCTTTAATTCAAGTCTTAATAAGCCTATTTTAAACACTTCCTTTCCTTTCTTCTTTTACATGTTTTCCTTCCCAAATCTCATTTGTAAACATTAATATTAAAAAAAATACAACTTGTTAAATCCACATCAATGGACAAAGTTCTTTTCAAGTTGACCATTAATTTTTTTTTTTTTAAAGTTCTCCCAAGGTTGGCCATTAATTTATTTTAAAAAAAATGGTTGGCCATTAATTTATTTTTAAAAAAAATGTTCTTGTCGCGTTGGCGACATTAATTTATTTAAAAAATAATCTTACTCAAAGGTTAGTTACCTCAATTATGTATATTCATATATACTCGAGAGTTACTTACCTCAATTATGCTATAATTATGTAGTGTTCCTCTATAACATCTAACGATGTACCCTTGCTTAGAAAGTTGTGTATTTTACACCAAATGTATAACATATTTAGTCACCTCAAATATGCCATAATTATGTAGTGTTCTTCTCTAACATTTAAGGATGCACTTTTGTTTAGAAAGTTGTGTACATTCTGCACCAAATGTATAACATATTATAATTATAGCATGACATTCAATCCATCATAGACTCATCTAGCATGGTATCATTCATGTTATTTTTAAAGTCTTACTGTTTTTTAAATAAATCATGTTTATGTTTTTTAAATTCTCTGAAACTTTATCAAACTATAATATTTAGATATAGAAAAGTGATTGAAATATTATTATAATTTTTGGTTACTTAAATATAATAATTATGATAATTAATTATTGCATTTTATTTTTCATTAACATATAATTTAAATATTAAGTTAATATTAATATGATATATATAAACAAGTATCACTGTCAAAGAGTTTTGGATTAAGAACTTCCATCACATAAATGATTGAATTATTATTCTAATAATTATTTATTATAAACATAATGATGTTTTGATAATCAATTATTACATGTTGTATTCCATTGACTTGTAATATAAGTAGTTTTGTTATATAAAATGAAAGATATAATAGTATATCAATATGGTTTTTTTTAATTAAGTGACTTCATTCAGATAAATTATTTTAAAATAGAATAGGATGATATTTAAAAACTTTGTTAATTAATATTAAGATTATACTTTTAATTAAAAATTTTAATAGAGATTTAATTATCATTAATATAATAACATTCAGGGTTATGAATTTGTTCATTAATTAAATATAATTTTTGTATATATATGTGTGTATATATATATATATGGGTAGGAGTATTTTATTTAAAGGGTGGGAGAAACCAACATAAATTAAAAACAAAAAATGGCTCATGGCAAGAGATCTATAGTACTTTTTGTTCTTCAAAAAACCAAAACTAAAGTGGTATATCTATCCTACCATGCCTAGAACAATTATGATTACAGCTATACTTCCTAACATATTGTTGAAGCAAAAAAAAGGCAAGTAAAACACATTAATTTTCATCATTTCAACTTCGGGGGACCTATATTTTAGTCTTCAACTCTGAGGGTCGATAGATGGATCCGAGCATGTCTACATTTTCCTTTCGCAAGATGCTATCCAATGCCATTTCCAGCTGGACAACTTGCTTTTCCAGTTCTTCGTTCTTAGCCCTCTGCATTTACACTTCCTTGTTCAAGATTTCTAGTTGATACTGGGTGTCCCCTATGTCAACCAAACACTCTTGCTCTTCCATCTCCTTCCACTATTCAATTCCCTAGTCCAGCAAGAGAATGTCCGATTTAAGGACATGCATTGGCATCACTGACTTTCTTTGACCCTCTTGAGGCTGTGAGTGACACAACACTCTCCATCCTCACTCCAATCCACATTCACCATCCTTGTCAGGTTATGTTGGATGTCCAAGAACTTATGCTTCTGTGACCCTTCTCCCTCTGCAAGTCGAATTTCCTAGGAAGGGAAGCTTCCGTTGCAGTGTGACCCTCTTCTCCTCTAGTTTTATTTTCAGAGGCCAATTGAACTCAAAGTTGCAATACCTACATGAAGATGGGAGAATTTGGAGTTGCGAATGGATTGATATACCATATTGGCACCTTTCATCATAATTCGGAGGAGCGGGAGAGATGCATGCAGAATTGGTGTGAAGGATATGCCTGATCCTGATGTACCTTCCTTCCACTAAACTGCATGATGGATCCTATGCACGCTTGGATTTCCTGCTTGTGTGAGTTTAATCCCCTGGCCGCATGGATCATGCTACTTCGATGCCTTCCAAGTGTCCTAACCTTGAAGCATGACATGGCCACTCCATGACGTAACACAAGACAAGACTACCTGGACTTGGATTGAACTTGACATAGGAGAGCCAACTCATGGCCATTTTCCTTTTCCATGTGATCCTGGGTGAATATGACACCTCCATTGATATCACTTTTTTTTTAGCCCCAATGGGGCTTATCATGGAATGTCCTCCATTCAATCATTAGAGTTGGAGAGATGAAGGGATCCCTGAGGTAGATTTCAGGCTAGATTTTCCATCTTGTCTACTTCCCTATTGTTCTTTTGGAGGACATGGAAGAACTAAAATTCTCTCAATGTATTTACCATTTCCAAAAATATTACGTGCAATCTTGCTAGCATGAGCTCTTTCGGGGGATAATTATAGATGAGAGATTTTATCAAGATTCTAGCATCGCCTATGAGGATTGCCTCTGAGATACCTGACTAGGATATAACATTTAGACCTTAAAGCAGGGGGAGTAACTCTGCTGTGTTATTGGTATTCCTTCCTAGACCCCATGCATATTGTTCCTTCAGATTTCCCCTGGGATTAACTTGAATCCCCCATGCTCTTGCTACCCCTAGATTTTGTTATATATTTTTCATATATATATATATGCTCTTGCTACCCCTGGATTTTGTTATATATTTTTCATATGTGTGTGTGTGTGTTTGTTTAGGGGGGAGATACGAAGATCAATTATGTATCAATATTGTACAAAGTCATTTTCACATGGTAGGGAGATAGATTTAAACCTATTAATAGACAGACTTTGAAAAATGGAAGTTATATTAATAGATTTTGTATTTTCATGTTGTCTAATATAAATTCTAAGTGACTAGTTTTCTATGCATTTTTTTCATATTTTTGTTAGTTGATTCTAGTCTTCGTAAGCAAACATATATTTTTCCTTACACTCTAATGCTCCATGCAGTTGGAGAAGCACAATTAACAACACTCTTAGTATGTGAAGGTTACGACTATTTTACACTCTTTTGGCATCTATATTTTCAATCTTCCACCATCCATTATCTCTATTCTTGATACCAAAACCTAGATGTAGTGTCCCCTCCTACCATACAGCAGGATAGAGAGGACGTGGTGCTCAATCCGGGCAATTAGCCCTATATTCATTAAATGAAACTCATTGATACAAAGACATGTATATGTGCATGCTATAGAAACACAAACGGAGATTAAATGGAACCGGTTGTTATCTAACATACATTCAAAATTCTGTGACAGTCATTAAATAAAGACCTTTGCATAATTATATAAAATCATATGGAAATGCATAATCATTTGAATACACAGTGGAAGTAAATTCATTAGCACATCCATAATACATTCCAGCTATTCATCAAAGGAACAATTGCCAAGTTAAATACACAAGAGAATACTTATCCTTTACAAAAGTAGTCCCACGCAACTGGCTATGCAACTGCAACGTTCCACCCAACCATAGGCCAGTGTGCTCCTCAACTTTCAGCACCACTGCCACCCCCGAGCTGGGCATGATCTCTACAAGGAACCAGGGAACATCAGACTCACACATAGCCAAGCATACACCAAGATGAGCCAAGCCAATCTACAATTGGGTTTATCAGGCTGCTAGGAGATGGAAAGGAAGAGTTGCTAAGCTAGTGAGCTCCAGCACAGAGCCAGGGATAACCTTGCAAGATCTATCTAGCTTGGCACCCACAATACCTACACACCCAGCACAAGGAAGTATTCTTTTCACTGCTGTGCAGTCCCTCAAGCCATACCTTCCCTATCTAGTGCTCTCAGGGTATGCATAGAAGAGTAACCAAAGCCCTCTTGATCTTCTTGAGAGGTTGACTCCCCCACTAGGTTTATCAAGCCACTTCTGTCCACTACCACTCCATAACTTCAGTTCACAGGTTCAAACCAACATGAGGATGCACACAACAGTAGCACGCAATTATGGGGCAGGATAAAACGTTTTTACAGTGAGATGCATGAGATGGGGTTTCAGCTAACTCAGAAAAACGTGGGAACCCACAAAAACGAAATGGGAAGTTGGTGAACAACCCAGGAAGCCAAATCCGTTTTTAGAAAAACGTCCTTGGACATTCATGGGCAAAAACGACCTCCATACAGTCCCCAAAACGTGGCTCTTCTCTCCCAGGCTATTGCATATGCAAAAACGAACTCCCAGGCATGGAAAAATGCAGGATTTGGATGAAAAACGTGAAGGGAAAGACCCAGCTAGCTCCAACTGCGTGAATGAGTGAAGACTGACCATTCAGAATGGCTTTGGGCACCATTTCGTGGGTGTTTTCTTGCCCAAGGAGACAAAACATGAATTTCCAGGTTGATGGCTTGCCCATGCACGAAATTGGCTGCCATACTTCTTCATTTCCAAGGCAATAACTGCCCCAACCAATCTTTGGAAGAATTAAATGATTGGGTGCATGAGACAAAATGGGTAGTTGGTGGTTTTATGGGTTTCCCCATTGACACATGGATTAAGACCATTGGCTCAAGGGTTTGAATAATTTCCCTCCCTTTTCCTTGTAGAAATCATGCCCCATCTCTTTTGTTGCATTGCATAGCCGGTTGTGGGTTTTTCATTAAAATTTCGTAATTACATGATGTTTTATATACATTGTGCCCCTCTAGCACAAGAGTCATAAGCTTCTAGTTTAATTGCCGATACATAAACGCTAAATCAATGGTGGGGCCTTGGCCTTGAGCTCCTCACCATGATTAAATATCAATATTTACATCATTTACGATTTAATACAAAGGGGGTCAAAATGGGGACATTACACTAGAGTTTCTAAAAGAGATACCCAAAGAGAAATTATGGAGGAGTTTCATAGAACATATCTAAAGTATACTTGAATTTCACTAATTCTCATAAATTTCATCATTACTATTGTTCTCCTATAGAGATAAAGGATTGCGCTTCTCCACTAGGAGATATAAAGAAAGTTGAGTTTTCTTATCTTGATCCTTTGGGGTTATGTTATTGATTATGTCCGCTCAAGAATAATTTCTTTTGATTATGAGATAGGAGAGATAACACTAGGTTCAACAATGGGTATACTGGTTGTATCTCCCTACCCTAGTAATGAACATTTATTTACTTACACTCATTTTTGTACTTATATCTCATAATTAAAGATGATTATATCATCACAATGGGTTGTCATAGGGTCCAACTCTCTCATAGCCTTTACTTTTGATGTTGGAACATCTTTGAAATAACATTCCATGAGTGTTCCATGCACAAAATAGGCTATCATGACACTACTAAGCACAACATAGGCGATCCCAACACAGAGGAGTGTGACAAAAGTAGAGGTGGTCGCCACAAGGAGAAAATGCAAAGCATAGTTTAGGTGTATATGAAGTAAGTAAAAAACTGTCTGAGAAAAAGAGCGTGTGAGATGTTGATATCATCATGATTGTAGTAGGATCAAACAATAAGTGTGCATGGAAGGCACGCCAAATGAGAGACCACAATGGGAATTAAGAATGCCACGTGTTGTTTAGGTGCATGACAAAAAGTGCACATGGTGAGCATGGTGAGTGCACATGACAATGGGCACCCCAAAACAAGATAAAGAGTCATGATGGAAGGAGAGACAACACATGTAGGTCTAAAGCATCAAGAGAAGTTGAAAGGTCATAATGGATGTTGAAATGACAAACATGAAGCTAAGGAGTTCCAAAGGAAACTAAAGAGATAGATCACACATGAAGAGATATGCGATGAAGATGAAGCCTTTGAAGAAGATGGAAAATTAGAGACAGAAGGAATTATTAAGGTGGTTGTCATTTGAGTCAGGTCAATGAGTCCATGTCTACATTTGAGAGAGAGGATAGAGTCATAAAGAGTTTTAGCACTAAGGTAGAGAAGACCATCATGGTGAAAAAAGTAATATATACATGTACATTGAATTTTGTTATTGAGAATCAATAGACTTATTCCCTTGCGACTATGAATTTGATCCTATACATTGTCTTTGTGATTATTGATAATTTAACCCTATAGATTAGATCTATATTTGTATCCTTATCATTACATACCATTGTGCTCAATCAACAAAGACCAAGGCTTTGATTAATTGAGCATATTGCACCCTTGATTGTACACAATTTCATCTCAGACAGTTCAAGATTCATTCTCACTAGCTAAGGGTGGAGACTAGCCATCACATGTTTTGTCATCAACTTATGTAGTGTATGTAATAGAGAGTTCAAATCAAAAGAACACTTAAATTTTCTCTTGTTTGGTATATTATGAGATCCATGGTAAATATTATAACCTATTTAGAGACCATCATACTTTCATATTTCAAATTCTTTATAAAGATCATAGGTGTATTACCCTTTCATTGAAGAGCTCACTTAGCTCTAAATGAAGTTGTTACATACTCCCATATCCATCTATATATGTAACCTCTTACCTTACCACCCCATTGTTTAAGTTCATATAACAAAACATGCACATCATGCCAAATTTCAAATAAACATTAAACATCATATTTATTTTGTAGTCTATATCTTACATTCTATTAAAATACAAGTTCATTGTAATGTATTACTCACTCCCAAATATTAAAGAGACAAGTCTTCCCATCTTTTCTCATATGCACTTAGCCAAATTTATTTTTGAATTTTTACATCTTTTTACTTTTTATCTCTCTCTAACTCTTGAATTCTAATCTTAATAAACCTATTTTAAACACCCCATTTCTTTGTTTTTTTTTACATGTTTTCCTTTCCCTAAAGTAAACATTTATAAACTTTAATATTAAACTGAATTAAAAACACCCAATTTTTTGTTTACATGTCTTCCTTCCCCAATCTTGTCGATCAAATTTAAATATTTATAAACCTTAATATTAAACTAAACTAAAAACACCCCAAAAATATAAAACTTGTTAAATCCACATCAATGGGCAAAGTTATTCCTAGGTTGGCCATTAATTTATTTCAAAACCCTTTTTGCCACACTTACTTCAATTATATATTGCTCATCCTACTAAAAAGTTGGTTTTACCTCAATTATGCTATAATTATGCAGTGTTCTTATGTAACATCTAATGATGCACTCTTATTTTTAGAAACTTGTGTATTTTACACTAAATGTATAACATATTGTAATTATAGCATAAAATTGAACCCATCATACTCTCCTTCAAGGTATCATTTATAAAATGTAGGTATTTGACAACTACATGTATCATTTAAAGAATGGTGGTAGTTGGTAACTACACTTTATATTTCAAGTCTTTTATCAACATCAAATTTCAAAGTATTTTAGATTAAGAAATTTCACCACACAAATGACTGAAGTATTATTATAGTTCTTGTTTATTATAAGCATAATTATGTTTTGATTATTAATACTAAAGATATTATCTTATATCAATATGAAATATTTTGGATTAAGAAACTTCATCCAAGAAAATTATTTCAAAGTAGAATATGATGATATTTAAAAACATGGTTAATGAGTAATATCAAGATTATGTTTCGGAGTCAAAGTTTTAATAGAATTGTAATTATTATTAATTTATAAACATTTAGGTTTATGGGTTTGTTTCATTAATGAATTGTTAATTTTGTTACGTATTTTTTTAAATTATTGTTTATATATATATATATTTTGTTAAGAAAAAATGTATTTTTATATAATAAAATTTTAAAATACATTTTTAAGGTGTATTAGTATTGTATATTGTAATCACGTTATAATAACTTATATTTTAGAGAATTTTTTTGTCATTTTTCTCAATATTGATTTTTTCCTAGTCAAAAAATAAAATCCCTATACAAAATCTTTTATGCAATTTTAGTTAAATGTCCATCAATCCTCTATATGATAGCCTCTCTGAAAAATATAAATATCAACTGTGTAGTATTTCCAAAAACTTATCATTAATCAGACAAAAAAAATTATGATCTTGTTTAGAGGTTTATGGAATGTTTTGTAGTAATACCCTCTCAAACTTCTCTGACATTCAAAATTCTTGTTGCCTTGTCCAGTCCTACCTTTGAAAGAGCATCAACAACCTCATTCAGTTCCTTGAATATATGTGTAAATGTGATCAGGGTAAAGGTAGTAGTGATATCTTTTAAATGATATGCTAATGCATGTAGATATAAATACATAACTCATCCATTTAATTACAAAATTGGAGGCACCAATTACTTGCAGATGATTGATATGATTTTGCTGTGCAAGCTTTAGAAGTGCCCAGAGAGCAAGTAGTTTAGGCCAATTGTTTGTACCCCGACCTACATTGGCATTGAATTCAAAAAAGTGTTTTTCGTGGAGAAAAATCACCCCTATGACCCCACACACTGACCCCTCCCCTTGGATCGCTCCATCAAAGAAGCCCCAAGGGTGGGTTTTGTACTAGACTAGTTCTCCTATCACTTTGGGTTGGTCAAGGGTACCTTGAGTATTATAAAATTTTGCCATCGCACGGATCTAAGATGTTACTTGAATTGTTAGAGGTGATGAATCCTCAAATAGATTTTTTCTAAGCCAACCAAATTCCTCAGATAGTGAGGAGTGGGACTACTCTAAATTTTTTTCTTTCAAGATTTTGAAACCATAATTTCATCCCATCCTATACCATAATACAATCCCACATAATGTTTAAACCTATCCAATTTCATATATCTCTCCAAATTTGCAAAGAAAAAGGACACTTATAGAAAAGACGAGATACAGTTTCCTCCGCATTCCTACACATATAGCACTAGTCCATATTTGATTTTCTTATGTAATAGATCCCATGTAGGTACCATGTTCATTAGAGTTAACCACACAATGGCCTTTGTCTTTTTTGGCACTCTAATGTGTCAAATCTTGGACCACCACCAACATGGCTCCCCTTCTCTACAAAAGTAGTTACTTCATAGCCTAATTTTGCTATAGAGTAGCTACCTTCTTTATTTTTAATCCAAACTAAGATACCCGTGTTGATGTATTTGTAACTTTGGAATGTATTTCACATATGTATATTGTACTCCTATAGAGATGGTATTATTCCTCTATACGGAAGTGTCGTCATTTGTATTGACAAGTGTCGCAAGTGTCACAACTTGCATGTTTTGGGCTATTAGACCACCAAGTGTGGGGTCATCCCCGAGTTAAGTTAACCATGGGTTATTAGACTTCTTAGACAAGTCGGCCCTGCTAGTTTATTAGGCAAGTCAAGTCATGTATAAATAGAGTGCGGGAGGCACTCTATTTGATCATTCACTTATTCACTTATACACGCATTGGAAAGTGGCACACAAGTGAGAGAGGATAAGCTGCTAGGAGAACTATCTCTTGTACTTGGGTTGTATCATTGCTCTTTCTATCTTTGAGGAAGTTATTGGGGTTTTTCACCTTATTGTTTTTCCCCAAGGAAACTCTGTGTGTCTATTGTCTGTGGTGATTTCTTCATGTGATTGATATGATGTACATGTTATTATCTGAGATAAGATCCTAGATCATATTGAATTGATGCTTAAAATCTAACAACCCGGTTCTTCTCTCAGTTGGACATGACCACTTGATAAAGTTGTAATGAAGGCAATCCACCATTCACCAAAAACACCTTCAAATCCTAATGATTTCGCATCCATCCACCCTTGGTGCCACAACTATGTATGTACTTCGTCCCCAATCTGATTTAGTGTATAAAATCCATGACCTCAGAGATGTTCTATCATTTCACCTAGAAGAAAAACCTAATTGTCACACCTTGCAATAACATCTTCTCCAAGCCTAATTTGAGTACCATCACCCATTTTCCAAGCTAGATGATTGCCTATGATGGGGAACGTCTAAACCAATGCTTTCCAATGGTTTGATGCATTGGAATTGTCTTCAAGGTCTCTCTGATCTAGTCTACCATGGAGTTTGGGGCCAAATATTTATGTGTAATAATTCTGTTCCACAATTCATCCTTGGTAATTAGATTCCATAGGCCTTTAGCCACAAGAGATTTAAAAAAAAAGTATTCTTCAACCCCCATCCTCCTAGATGCTTCAGTCTTTCTAGCATCTATCACTTTTCCATATGGAATCCCACTTTATCTCTATTAACTCACCATAAAAAATCAAAACTTAGTTTTCTTATTTTCTCTTGAACCCCCTTTGGGATGTGGGTTAAGAGATACCAATATACCATGATTTCCTCCATAAAAACCTTGACTAAGATCAAATGGCCTCCCTATAACAACCAAGGATGGAACCAAAAATTTATCCTGTGTTCAATGTTACCAGTAAACCAGTTCCAATCATTCCTTTTGTAGCTACATCCCTTCAGGTTAAAACCGATATAGTTTAGCCCCTCCTTAAAATCAAACACCTTGAATTATAAGTACATAAGTATTCTCTGAATCAACTCAACCCCCAATCCATTAAAAATGATATAAGACTTCTATAAATTTATCTTTATTCTCATTGCTTTATAGAACAAGTCCACAATATCCTTGTAGTTCTTTGATTCCCCGATAGATCCTGTTGTCCCTCAGGTTGTACCTCAACCGGATAGGGTGTATCTCTCTGATTTTTCATGCCAACTATAGCTTCAAACAACATAAATAATGGTTATTTTTGAAATACAAATGCCAAGGAGGGTTGTTTAGATAGAACCATCTTTGCGCCACTTTAGGTTAGTAAGCCAATCCTTTGACCAAGGGAGGGAACCCTTAAAAATCGGGAGGTATGAATCCTAGTATATCACCCTAGGTACCTTTCAAATATGCATGCAAAAATTGATTGAATTTACAACTGAAATTTGAGGTGCATGGGGGGGAATATCAACCACAAAAGTAACTACAAGTGTTGAAATTTTTAAAAGGAAGCACAATAATTCCTAAATAAAGCAAGCTCAAATCAAGGGAAACTAGGGTTCCTTAATCATAACCCAATTCTTGAAAAGTAGAACAACAATCATGAAATATATTTCAACAAGAAAGCATTGTTGATTATCCATTAAATGCATTCAAGAAAACTATTGGAAAATCACATAGGTGTAATAAATTTATGATCCATGTTACTCAATCACTCATATGAAGACTTATCTACTACTTTGAAAGAACATTACATATCATATAAAAATGCTTCTAATTCATAAACCTAGTGGCATCATTGTCTCAGTCCTGGTTCCAAAATGCCCAACAATTTTATTTCATTAGTACAATAGAGTACAATTAGGGGGGATTAGTTTATCTCTTCCATGTTCCTATCATCTATTTTAAACAATTGCATAATTTCTACGATCTTGTACAATAAATAACGTGGAAAGAAGAAAAGAACAAGGCCAATGTTGTAGATCCTAGCAACTTCTCTCACCTCTCAAAATCCTGGAAATGACTAAACCTCCTTTTTTAACTCTTCATGGTGAGATTTTATATGGTTGTTGATGCTGACTATGACCTTAAGGTCATATCTATGAGACATTCCTTTGTTTCTAGAAACCGGGCCTTCCTGTTGAGGTGGCATAACTGTTTCTTATGGACAACTCACTACTGAGAGCTTGTGGTTTGCTGACCTATATTTTATTCTCCTTTCACTATCAGGATTTAATGGGTGAAACCAATTTTGGCACTTAAAAGAATTGGTGAGTATATTTTTTCTTTGATCAGCATTGGCATTGGAGATAATTTTCCCAATGATGCACTATAAAAAGTAAATTGTAAGGGAGGTTGCATTTTTCCTTGTCACTGTGTGTTAGGGTATAAACTCGGTAGAAGAGGATCGATACACAAAACCTTTATTGCTGAAGGTTCCATCGAAGAAGGAAGGTTTCTGCTCGTTAGCCCAACCGGATACCAATATTCCCGAGGCAAACCTCCATGCATCAAATAGACACTCAAAACTAAGATGGAGCACAAGCATAAACACCCGAAAATTTAGCAGCTTTGCCTTAGCTTGTACCACTCACTCTCTTAAAATTCCAAATTATGTTGCGGTGACAAAAGGGGAACTCGAGAGAGTGCGATTCAGCAAGAACAAAAGGGCCACGATTTCCAAGAAATCATTGGTATTTCTCAAAATTTTTATTCAGTATGAGCCCTGCAATCCCATCCAAGAATGGGGAATCGAAATGTTCATTCAGTACAAACCGTGACTTGGAACGATTAGTGAGACACTTTTGCGTGAAAGTGATTGAACCAAGCTTTTTGGGGTATAATGTCTCATACAATAGTAATGGAAACATCACAGGGAAGGACGGGGCTAGATGCATTTCCATCATAGGACAAGACATGGGATAGAAGCTAGCAAGGGGGGCAAAGCTTGAACTGTGGGTGGAGAAATATGGTATGTATACATATATGGATGCAAAATGGGATGAGGTGTCTTCCGTATGGCTTATATTGGATATAAAAATGATGGGTTGGGATTCGACCATTGGGTAAGGATCCTCCATGATGGAAATCATATAACCGGAATGCAATGGGGATAAAAATTATATGTGTAAAAGAAAGTAATGATGAGCTATGGATCACGCATATAGGATAACCAGATCATGGGGGTGAATGCAATGTCAAACTTGGTATATCTTTTCAAGGTTGAAACCTCTTGTTTCCTGAAGCAGTTGTGATTTCACATGAGCAAATGATGTTCTGGCTGCCTGAACCATCATGTTGTTGTAGTGTGATTCTAACAACCACTACTCTGAAATATGGATATATCGTTTCTTATGATAAGCTTTGAAATTTATATTTTGAAAATGAATGGTAGATATTGCTTAAGAAAGCGAGATGCTTTAATTTGGGCCTTCACCGAGAAGATACTTTTTCCATTTTCTGCAACATGCTTTTATGTCGTCAATGGCTAGGATCGACCCTTATGAGTTGCATGATTCGATTTGAATCTTCGGGGAAAATATCTCTTTTTATGTTTGTCATTTGTCTTAGTGCCTCCAACGCTCCATATTGGTTTTGGGGAAAGTACATTATTGCATCTGAGCCGTCGGTGGGGAGCTCTACTTTTAATATTTGATGCACATCCTAACACCTCCAATGGTATGGATCTATGCTGGGAAATTGCATGATACCATCAAGGCCGTCAACATGGAAAGTTTACTTGTTGTTTACTTTGATATTCATACCTCGTGAATGATCCAGACCTTTCTGGGTAAATGGTAACCTTCGATCATGACCATTGGCATTCAAATATTTCTGCATTTCAAATCTTGATTTCTGTGGAATAAGCAAGGTGCCGAGGACAATAGTGGGTTACATGGTAGGTGAAAACATTCAAATCCTTTTGTGGGATGACTCCTCCTTGCGAGGTGTCAAGAATCCAACATAAAACTCTAGGAATAGTAAACCATTTCCTTGACTTCTATTGGGATATGAATTCAATCTTCAAATTACATTTTTGAGAATACTCAGATCACTTCCTTGTGAAACTTAATGCTGATTGTGGAATTGCTTATTTGCTTGAGGGGGCGAATGGCATCGATTGTGATGCTTTAGGGAAAAAGGAAACTATAGAAATAGGAACAATAAAATAGGAAATAAGGAAACTATGACACATGACTAGGGTGCTTTCCGCTTATGAAGGACAAAGGTTTTAGACACCTTCCATTGGTAGGTGTTCTAGTGAATGTCCTCCCAAATCTATGGGCTTGAACATGTTGGGATGCTGGCCCGTGTCTTATTTGATTATGAATGGTTTTGGCCATAAAACATCAATTTTTTTTAATGTTTTCCAGGGTTTTGGTGCCTTTTATCCCGTATTAACATCATATTTATTTTAAGAGCATTTTCATGTTCAGCCTTCTTGCCAAAAGAAGTCTTAATTTTTTATCAGTACATCTTGAAATTTATTCGACACTTATTTTTCTTGCAAGATTCAACATATAGCATTGATTTAACCAAGTTACCCATCCAACGGTTCTTCTCTCTTGATGTGGTTGTGATATTGCTAGTCCCAAAGAAATTATCAAATGATTCTTGACAGCATGCTCGTGTTGTCCTATCGTGGGCCGATTCAACTGGATCTTTCTCTTGGATTGATTAACATTGACTTTGAATCTCCAATGATCTTACGCTACATGTCCCATGTATTTATTACTAAAGAATACTTGAGTGGCCCACCAAATTCGTTTCCACTTTTATTACCAGAAATATCAGAGAACACTTCCCTTAGCTCGGAGGTGCCTAAAGGAGGTTCTTCAGTAGCTAACAATAATTATGTTTTGTTTTGAGAGGGATTTTGGTGGATGAGAAAGAAGGTTCCCAACTCATCAGGAGTGTAGGAAGCGAAATTAGTTGGATTATTTGGATCACTGATGACATAAATAATCTTCAGTTCCCTATACAGATGACAGGTTTCCCCCAAAAAAATCAGAATGGTGGCATAAGATAATTCAAATTGGATATTCCCCCCAGCAGAGGTTCCCTAGTGTCCGGACAACACAATACCATATGAAGGTGAGATGCCGGCTATAACTACATCCATCATGACAAACTTTTTAGGAATCTGAACCATTCCCACCACAAGCTCTTTGATCATTCCTAGGCATTGTACTCTTTTGGAATCAAAGGAGAAAATATATTTATATGACCTTGTGATGTCTAATCCCAGATTTTCCATGACATTTAGGGGCATTAAAGAATAAGATGCGTCAGAATCATATAAACAATTATGTAGGTGGAAATTCTAAAACTCCAAAGTAATATAAAATGGGGGAGTAACATGGTTTGTTTCATTGGGCATATTTCCAAGGACTATTTGGGGGGCATCATCTTGCAGGTTGATCCGATTGGCTTACAAGGGAGGATCATCACTTAGAACTATTACATTAGAGGAAGAATGCGTTGATTTATCTGGGGGAGGAGGAGTTTTGAGTGCTACATAGATATTGAGATCTTTGAGGCCTAAATAAGAGGATATTTCCATTTTATGAGTAGGGAATGTCAAGATTTTAGATAAAGTCATCGAGATTTTAAGATTACTCAATTCATGCTTAATATCAAAAGTAGGAGCAAGGAGATATCCTATGTCAAGTACCTTGGCGACTGGAGTTTTCTTTATTAGTGCTTGTATTGGGCCCGACTGTGTTTTTCTGACTTCTATGCTTTTGAATTTTGGATTGAGTGGAATGACAGTTTATTTGACATCTGCATATTTTAGGATTGTATCTCCTCTCGATTGTTGTGTATCCTTACCATTATCTCCTCAATTCTCATTATAAGGCCTGGAGGGTTCATCTAGCCTAAAATTTTGAGCATTAGGTCAAGGTCTTAGGTCATAAGCTCTTCTAACCTATGCCATGATATTATTTGTGACCAACTACAACTGAGCGAGATAGGTCTGGTGCTCTTCGTTCTTGGTGTATCATTTCCTCCTAGAGGATGTACTCATCATCTTCCACCAAGCACATACATTCAGATCCTAGAAAGTCTTCTTTGCATTGCATCTAATCTGAATGGAACAACATGTTCAGGCTTGAAGAAGGATTTGTTGGATCCAGTTGTTCAAGCTCATAGTACTCATATCATTCCTTTGTTGGGAGAATAAAATTAGGAGGCAAATGGGGATATCGTTGGGTATTAAGGTTTTCCTGCCTCATTTCTCACTGTGGAGCCATTAAAGGATTTCTTTTGTATTGTGCTTGGACCTAAACTTGAGGATTTTTAGTTTAGAGAGGGGGGTCGAAAAAAGGAATCATAACTTGACCTTGCTTGAATTTAGTAAGGTCATTAGCCATATTCTTTAAGAGTTTGCTTACCTCATCTATACTAAGCACATATTGGCTCGAGGATATTTTAGTCTCTTTCCCTCTCCTCCTCTCAAGATATCTCCTATCCTTGAGATATTATGTTTTGGTCTTCATGGGGACCCCAACAGCCTTCATATTTTAGTCCAAGTATTCTACATTGCAAAACAAAGTCTCTAAGTTGACCAACTTTCTTTCTCTCAGGAGTAAAGAAAACTCAGAATCAAAAGTATTTGAATATGTGAGCATGGTGGCTGCATTCGAGGGTTTAATAGTATCAAGTATTCAATGATATAACTTGGAGAACTGAGTGGTGAACTATGTGACAATTTCATAGTTGTTCCTCTTCAAGGCATTGAACTTGGTTAGAATATGCCTATTGTCTTACTTCACACCCCATTTCTTTGTAAAATTCTTGATGAGCTGCATCCAATGGGTGATGGAGTTGTTAGGTAGATTTTAAAACCACTTTTTGGCCTTCCCCTCTAAAGAATGTGCAAACATCTAGGAAAATACATCATCCTCTTCAACTGCAAAGTTGTCGGTGCAATCTTGAAAAGTAGAGAGGTGGTCTTCAGCCGAGACACCATTTTCTTTGTTGAATTTAGGGGGTACCTTGATATATCCATCAGGGAGATCACCTAGTTGGTGTGTAGGAGGAAAAACCAACGGTTTAAATCTATCCTCCAACCAAGGGTTTGGAGGATTGGTGTTTACCTATCTATGCAAAACAATAATATATCAAAAATAAGTACAGAAAAAGAACAAGAGAAAAAAGTACACCAGATATATGTGGTTCACCCAATTGGGCTATGTCAACGGGAAGGTAGTCTTCTATTATCTCCATAATATCTCCCTCAAGCTTACAAGAGAGCAATGCCAATAACCCCAATACAATATAGCAATACTTGTGTGAATAAGTGAAGATCATGATGAGTGATGTGACTCCCTTGACTCTATTATATACTAAGAGATGAGGAGGAATTACTCTCACATATTACATGTGGGATAGTATAATTCTACATAATAACATCTCTTTATATAATAATGAATATCAAGAGTATACTTTACCATAATGAATATGGGATATAATGTATTACTCTTTTACATAATATTGTGGATATCTTCCGACATAATACAAAGAAATTATTACCTTCCAAGGAATATAAAATATTCCAATGCTCCCCCTTAATAATGGATGGGAGAAAATCCCACTAACAAAGGAAGGAAGGAGTCATTACTGCTCCCCCTTGATGAAAACTTCCCTCATCCCAAGTAAGGAATGAAGATGCCCATACTTCGCTATTGTTAAGGATTTGGTGAAGATATCGGCTGCCTGCTACTCTGTAGGACAATACTCAAGAGAAAGAACACCATCTGCAACGAGACCTCAAACGTAATGAGCATCAAGATCAAGATGATTTATCTTGGAGTGATATACCAGATTATAAGCAAGTTGAATTTCACCCTGGTTGTCACACTTCAACAGACTGGACGATTTCGGAAGCAGACCAAGCTCAGTGAGAACATGCCATAACCAAACTGCTGTAGTGTCCCCTCCTACCATACAGCAGGATAGAGAGGACGTGGTACACAATCCGGGCAATTAGCCCCAAAACGTTGGAATTAAAAATCATTGATGCAAAGACCTGTATCTATGCATACTATGGAAAAACGACTGTAATCAAATCAATGTTGTTGATCTCTAACATACATTCAAGATTCTGTGACAGCCATGAAGTAAAGATCTGTGCAGAACTATACAAGATCATATGGAAATGCATAAACTTTTAAAAACACAGCAGAAGCAATTTCGTTTAATACATTCACATACATTCATAACATTCATCAAATGATAATTGCCAATTTACACAAGAGAATACTTATCTCAATAAGGCAGTCCCAAGCAACTGGCTATGCAACTGCAACGTTCCACCCAACCATAGGCCAGTGTGCTCCTTAATCTCTCAGCACCACTGCCACCCCCGAGCTGGGCATGATCTCTACAAGGAACCAGGGAACAGCAGACTCACACATAGCCAAGCATACACCAAAATGGGCCAAGCCAATCTACAATTGGGTTTATCAGGCTGCTAGGAGATGGAAAGGAAGAATTGCTAAGCTAGTGAGCTCAACTACAGAGCTATGGGTACCTCTCTCAGATCTATCTAGCTTGGCACTCACAATGCCTACACACCCAACACCAGGAAGTATTCTCTTCACTGCCATACAGTCCCTCAAGCCATACCTTCCTCTCTAGTGCTCTCAGGGTGTGCATAGAAAAGTAGCCAGCCCTCTTAATCTTCTTGAGAGGATACTCCCTACACTAGGTTTATCAAGCCAATTCTGTCCACTACCATTCCAGTTTCTTGCTCATGGGTTCCAAACAAAGCAGGGATGCACCTAACAGCAACCTACACTTGTTGAGCATGAGAAAACGTTTCCAACAGCGGGATGCATGAGATGGGGTTTCCTGGACTTCAGAAAAACGTGGGTAGACTCAAAACGTATTGGCACTTTGGAAATTCGACTGGGGAAACAAAACCCATTCCAGAAAAACGCCCTAGGGCCAAAAACGCCCTCACCCTCGATCCCAATTCGCGTCCCTCCTTCCCCAGCTGTTGCACAATCCAAAAACGAGTTCCTGGGCATGGAAAAACACAGGGTTATGGTGAAAAACGTGAGGATAACTTCCTGTGAGCTCAAGCTGCGTGAGAGGAAGAACGTAATGCATGAGGAATGGCCTTGGGTAGCATTTCGTGGGGGTTTTCTTGCCCAGCAAGCCAAAAATACGATTTTCAGGTTGGTAGCTTGCCCATGCACGAAAATCTGACTGCCATACCTCTCCCATCCCAAGACATTAACTGCCTTAACCAATTTCTTGGAAAAATTAAATGATTGGGTACATGAGACAAAATGGGTAGTTGATGGTTTATGGGTTTCCCCATTGACACATGGATTAACACTATTGGCTCAAGGTTTTGAATAATTTCCCTCCCTTTTCCTTGTAAAGTCATGCCCCATCTCTTTTGTTGCATTGCATAGCCGGTTGTGGGTTTTTCCATTAAAATTCGTATTTACATGGTGTCTTATTTACATTGTGCCCATCTCGCACAAGAACCATGGGCATCTATTTTTAATTGCCGATTCATGAAACGCTAAATCGATGGTGGGGCCTTGGCCTTGAGCTCCTCACCATGATTAAATTACAATATTTACATCATTTACGGTTTAATACAAAGGGGGTCAAAATGGGGACATTACATTCCCCTCCCCTTACATTAGCACTGTCCTCAGTGCTCATCAAAATTGAACAAAAATGGATAGGCCACCCTCATGGCATCCTCCAGCTCCCATGTAGCCTCATCGGGACCGTAGTGCTTCCATTGCACCTTTACCTGTCCGATGGCTCGGTTCCGGAGCAATGTTACCTTCTTGTCTAGGATGCACAATGGATCGGTTTGGAATTCTCCCTCGGGTTCCACCTGGATCACATCCCAATTAATCACATGGTTAGGATCATGTACATATTTCTTAAGCAAAGAGACGTGAAAAACATTATGAGCTTTAGTGCTAGCAGGTAATGCAAGTCTATATGCAACTGGTCCTATTCTTTCAAGCACTTCAAATGGCCCACAATATCTAGGTGATAGCTTGGCACAACTCCCAAGCTTCAAAGAACTCTTCCTTGATTTCACTCTAAGATATACATGATCCCCAACATTGAATTCCCTATGCATTCTATGTTTATCTGCATAGCTTTTCTGTCTATCCTGGGCTGCTTTTAAATTTTGCCGGATCTTTGCAACCTCTTGTTCCATTTCCTTAAGCAATTCTGGCCCAAGTACAATTCTGTTCACTGGATTGTCCCAAGTCACTGGTGTCCTACACCTTCTGCCGTACAAAGCCTCATAAGGACTCATTCCCAATGATGCTTGTTGCCCATTGTTATATGCAAATTCTACCAAGTGTAGATAATCCTCCCACTTGGATGGTTTGTCCATTACATACATACGGAGCATGTCTTCAAGCACCCGATTTACTCTTTCTGTTTGCCCATCTGTTTGAGGATGGTATGCGGTACTAAAGCTTAGCTGTGTACCCAAATCTGCAAAGAGCCCTTTCCAAAAATTGGAAGTGAACTTGGTATCTCTGTCAGAAATTATTACCTTAGGCAACCCATGTAATCTGAAAATTTCCTTCATGAAAATATTTGCAATGGCATCGGCTTTGTGTGTGGACTTAACCGGTATAAAATGTGCTGCCTTGGTTAACTTGTCCACCACAACCATGATGGAATCATGTTGTCTCTTAGTCATTGGCAATCCCGTGATAAAATCCATGGAAATTATTTCCCATTTCCATTCTGGAATTTGCACTGGGTGCAATAAACCTGCTGGGTGTTGGTGTTCAACCTTTACCTGCTGACATTCCATGCACTTAGAGATGTATTCAGCAACATCCTTCTTCATGCCTGGCCAGAAATAATATCTCCTTGCTGTAGCAATTGTTTTCTGATATCCTGGGTGACCAGAGTATGGAGCTTTATGGATCTCATCCATAACCATTCTCCTTAAATCTGCCGCATTTGGAATATAGACTCTATTCTTATAAGTAAGAAGTCCGCCTTCTTCCAAATGATAACCCTCATACTTCTTTTCAATGTTTTGCTGCTGCAATTTGCCCTTTGTCTGCTCATACACTTCATCCTCAACCATATGGTTAACAATCTGCTGCCTCAAATCTGGTTGGCATGTACTAAGCGCTGCCACATACATTTCATGTACCTTCCTGCTGAGTGCATCAGCCACCTTGTTCTCTTTCCCTTTTATGTGCTTGATTTCGAAATCAAATTCACACAAAAGTTCCAACCATCTAGCTTGCCTAGCATTTAAAGTTGGCTGATCAAACAAGTATTTCAGACCACAATGGTCTGTCCTTAGCTCAAATTTTCTTCCCATTAGATAATGCCTCCACATCTTCAAAGCATGTACTATGGCTGCAAGTTCTATATCATGAGTAGCATAGTTCTTCTCATGCTCCTTCAACTTTCTTGACTCATAGCATATCACGTGGTTGTCTTGCATAAGAACTCCTCCAAGTCCTTGATTGCATGCGTCTGTACACACCACAAAGTCTTTTTCCGGATCTGCAATTTTCAGAATAGGTGCACTTGTAAGAAGATTCTTCAACCGTTGAAAACTTTCCTCACATCTTGGCGACCATTCAAACTTTATCCCCTTCTTTTGCAAAGAAGTGATCGGGTTAGCAACCTTGGAGAATCCTTCGATAAACCTCCTGTAGTAACCAGCAAGGCCCATAAAAGATCTCACATCAGTCACATTCCTTGGAGTTGGCCAATTCATAATGGCTTCAATCTTCTCAGGGTCTACAGATATTCCTTCGTCGGAGATGATGTGACCCAAATAATGAATTCTATCTTTATAAAAGTCACATTTGCTCAACTTGGCATACAGCTTATGCTCCCTTAATAACTGCATTGTCATTCTCAAATGTTCTTCATGCTCATCTTCATTCTTGGAATAGATGAGAATATCATCTAGAAATACAAGAACAAACTTGTCCAAATATTTGCTAAAAACATTATTCATGAGACACATGAATGTAGCTGGTGCATTCGTGAGGCCAAATGGTACCACTACAAACTCATAGTGTCCATACCTTGTTCTAAAGGCTGTCTTATGAATATCTTCTTCTTTGATTCTTACCTGATGGTAACCAGACCTCAAGTCAATCTTTGAAAATACCTTTGCTCCTCTCATTTGATCAAAAAGGTCATCAATTCGGGGCAATGGGTATTTATTCTTCACTGTGACTTTGTTCAACTGCCTGTAGTCGATACATAACCTGAGTGTTCCATCTTTCTTTTTCACAAATAGAACAGGTGCTCCCCACGGGGACACACTTGGCCTAATATATTTCTTTTCTAGCAACTCTTGTAATTGCATCTTCAATTCTAGCAATTCCGGTGTACTCATCCTGTAGGGCGTCTTAGACACTGGTGCCGCTCCTGGCACAAGTTCAATTGTAAAGTCAATGTCTCTCTTTGGAGGGAGTCCCGGAATCTCGTCAGGAAAAACATCCCTGAATTCTTGCAATACACGATAGTCCTCCAATTTAAGAGTTTCATTCTCTGCTGCCTCTAAAACGTGAGCTGCATACAGTTGACATCCCTTCCTACAGAACTTCTTCAGTTGCATGGCTGAAATCTGTCTAACAGAAGTCACCTTTGGAATGCCTTTTACAACCCTCGGGTTTCCTTCTTCGTCCATGCATTCAAATGTCTTATTGTAGCAGTCAAGTTTAACTCTATGTGCTTCTAACCAATCCATTCCAATGAGAATATCATAGGAACCAAGTGGCAAAATATTCAGATCGGCATAAGTGAATAGCCCATCCATCTCTAATGGACATTTCTCTACTATTTCGCTAACCTTTCTCTTGGTTCCAGTGGCTAGTTGAACTAACCAAGATTTACTATGCTTTAATTTCTTGAAAGCACACATCTCAACAATTCTAGGAGTGACATAACTGTGAGTAGATCCAGGGTCAATCAAAATAGAAACAGATTGCTTAGCAATCTTACCTTCAACCTCAACCACAGTTGACTGATGATCTGCTTGGCGGTCGTCCACTGCTGCATAGATTCTAGGGATTGTCCTTGCCACTTGACCCACAGTTCCAGCTCCTTGGACGTTGTGAACTTGACTTGCATTCCCATTCCTATGTGGACAGTTCCTAAGCATGTGCTCTCCTCCACAACCCCAACATTGAAGTGGTTCTCTTGGCTCCTTTGGATCTCTTGGCTTGTCTCCCATCATCCTAGTTGGCTTAGTCACAACCTGTGATGGTTGCCTTTGCTGATTCCGGAATTGAGGAGGCTTGAACCCCTTCTTCCTTTGATCAAACTTTTCATTTTTCTTATCCTTCCACGCCTTATGGAATTCTGGTTTGCCTCTATTTTGATCAAAGCAATACTTGGCCTTTCTTATGGCCTCCTCTAGGGTTCGAGGTTCATCGAACTCAATTCTGTCTTTATATGACTGTGGTAGTCCACTTAGGAAACGCTGAATTTTGACCTTATCATCTCGAATATACTTGACATACCTCAACAGCTCCAAGAACTTGTTTGCATATTCTTCCATGGTCAATTGTCCCAATCTCAGCTCATGGAACTCTTTGATCTTATCATCATAGTACCTATCCGAGAGGTACTTCTGCTTGAAGTATTTCGTGAACTGCTTCCACACGATCTTCCTTTCGTTGATCTTCTTCACTTGCCTGGTGTGTTCCCACCATATAGATGCTCTTCCGTTCAAGTTGAAGATGGCTACCCTTGCCTTCATATTTCCTGAGTAGTCTTGGACTTGGAAGTATTTTCTCATCCCAAGAAGCCAAGCTTCAGCTTCTTGACCAGATTTTACCTCTCCGTCAAATGTAGGAGGTTTTGCCTTCTTAAATTCCCCATGTGAATTGTTCCTGTAGTGCTTCTTTCTCTTGCTCTTGTGAGATGAAGAGCTTGAACCCTCAATGGATTCTTCAGAGTCAGATGATTCATTAGAAGAGATTTCTGGACTATATGTGTTGTCTGTAGAAATTCTTCTTGGGCTACTGGCCCTCTTACGGGAATTTCTTCTAGAGCTACTTCCACCCTTTTCTGGATTCGATATCTGATGCCCAGAGTTTATTTGCCTTTGGATGTCTGTTAAACTCTGCAGCATGGCTGCATTCAGCTGATTTTGTTCTTCCTGAGCTTTAATCATTCTTTCATTATCTTCCCTACAGCTTTGCAACTCCACCCTTAGGCTTCTCATGGTGGCTGCAACATCTGGAGGGGTCTCTTGATTTCTTCTCCCATTAGATTCTGTTTCAGCATTCTCAACCTGTATGTTCTCCCCCATGGCATCTGTCTCAGGTTCATAGGGATCCTGTGCATCATTCATGATGTGCATTTTCTTGGCCCAACCAAGATCCAAAATTTCTCCACTGTATTATTTAGAGTGTTATCCTGCTGTAACTGTGACTCTCTGAAATGTGTTTATCAAAACAATTGTTAGCTGCATTACATTCTCATAATTCACAAATTACTTCATGCACGTGGAAAAATGCCATACTAACAATTTGTCAAATCACAACAATGAAATATGAGGGGAGAAGAAAAAGGGGGTCAAGGGGGCTTGCCCCCTTGTGGCTTCCCTGCGCCACAGCAGGGCGGGTCGAGGGCAGCGCCCTCGTTTTTTTTTTTTTTTTTTTTTTTTTTTTTTTTTTTTTTTTTACTACAAATCACGCCGCGTCGGGCGGTTCGCGGAATCCTGCCGCAACGGGCAGTTCGCTGAATCCGGCCGCGACGGCGGTTCGCAGGGTGTTGCCGCAATGGGCGGTTCACTATATGCTCCCGCAATGAGCGGGGCGGTTCACTGTAGCCTTCCGCAGTTGCGAGGCGCTTCGGCGACGGCTTCCGCAATTGCGGAGCAGTTCGCCGAACGCTTCCGCAGTTGCGGAGCAGTTCGCCGAACGCTTCCGCAACGGCGGGGCGATTTGCCGAGCGGAGCCATTCGGCGAAGGCTTCCGCAGTTGCGGAGCCATTCGGCGAATGCTCCCGCAATTGCGGAGCCATTCGACGAAGGCTTCCGCAGTACCGGAGCCGTTCGCGGAATGCTTCCGCCACAATGCTTCCTCGATTTCGGGTGATTTTTTCGGAATGATTCGGCGAAGTCTTCCGCAGTTGCGGAACGATTCGCCGAAGTCTTCCGCAGTTGCGGAACGATTCGGCGAACTCTTCCGCGTTTCGGAACGATTCGCCGAAGTCTTCCGCAGTTGCGGAACGATTCGGCGAACTCTTCCGCGTTTCGGAACGATTCGCCGAAGTCTTCCGCAGTTGCGGAACGATTCGGTGAACTCTTCCGCGTTTCGGAACGATTCGCCGAAGTCTTCCGCAGTTGCGGAACGATTCGGTGAACTCTTCCGCGTTTCGGAACGATTCGCCGAAGTCTTCCGCAGTTGCGGAACGATTCGCGGAATCCTTCCGAAATTTCGGAAGAGAATTCCTTCCGCAATTTCGGAAGAGAATTCTTTCCGAAAAATTCCGACACTTAGAAAAATTTTTCACTTAAAGAATTTTCTTCCGCTGTTTCGGAGCGGTTCGCGGAATCCTTCCGCAATTTCGGAGCGGTTCGCGGAATCCTTCCGAAATTTCGGAAGAGAATTGCTTCCGCAATTTCGGAAGAGAATTCCTTCCGCAATTTCGGAAGAGAATTCCTTCCGAAAAAACTTCCCTTCGCAAATTTTCGGAAAAATTCTCGGAACGCTTCCGAAATTTCGGAACGATTCGCCGAATGCTTCCGCTGTTTCGGAAGGCATTCGGGAATTCCTTCCGAAACAGTCTTAAACCAAAAATTTCAAAAACAGTCTTAAAACGGAAATTTTCAAAAACAGACTTGGGAAATTTAAAATCTTCCCTTGTAATTTCTATCAGTTTTGGCCCATAGAGGCCCAATGCTGCAACGCAGCTCTGATACCATAATGTAGTGTCCCCTCCTACCATACAGCAGGATAGAGAGGACGTGGTACACAATCCGGGCAATTAGCCCCAAAACGTTGGAATTAAAAATCATTGATGCAAAGACCTGTATCTATGCATACTATGGAAAAACGACTGTAATCAAATCAATGTTGTTGATCTCTAACATACATTCAAGATTCTGTGACAGCCATGAAGTAAAGATCTGTGCAGAACTATACAAGATCATATGGAAATGCATAAACTTTTAAAAACACAGCAGAAGCAATTTCGTTTAATACATTCACATACATTCATAACATTCATCAAATGATAATTGCCAATTTACACAAGAGAATACTTATCTCAATAAGGCAGTCCCAAGCAACTGGCTATGCAACTGCAACGTTCCACCCAACCATAGGCCAGTGTGCTCCTTAATCTCTCAGCACCACTGCCACCCCCGAGCTGGGCATGATCTCTACAAGGAACCAGGGAACAGCAGACTCACACATAGCCAAGCATACACCAAAATGGGCCAAGCCAATCTACAATTGGGTTTATCAGGCTGCTAGGAGATGGAAAGGAAGAATTGCTAAGCTAGTGAGCTCAACTACAGAGCTATGGGTACCTCTCTCAGATCTATCTAGCTTGGCACTCACAATGCCTACACACCCAACACCAGGAAGTATTCTCTTCACTGCCATACAGTCCCTCAAGCCATACCTTCCTCTCTAGTGCTCTCAGGGTGTGCATAGAAAAGTAGCCAGCCCTCTTAATCTTCTTGAGAGGATACTCCCTACACTAGGTTTATCAAGCCAATTCTGTCCACTACCATTCCAGTTTCTTGCTCATGGGTTCCAAACAAAGCAGGGATGCACCTAACAGCAACCTACACTTGTTGAGCATGAGAAAACGTTTCCAACAGCGGGATGCATGAGATGGGGTTTCCTGGACTTCAGAAAAACGTGGGTAGACTCAAAACGTATTGGCACTTTGGAAATTCGACTGGGGAAACAAAACCCATTCCAGAAAAACGCCCTAGGGCCAAAAACGCCCTCACCCTCGATCCCAATTCGCGTCCCTCCTTCCCCAGCTGTTGCACAATCCAAAAACGAGTTCCTGGGCATGGAAAAACACAGGGTTATGGTGAAAAACGTGAGGATAACTTCCTGTGAGCTCAAGCTGCGTGAGAGGAAGAACGTAATGCATGAGGAATGGCCTTGGGTAGCATTTCGTGGGGGTTTTCTTGCCCAGCAAGCCAAAAATACGATTTTCAGGTTGGTAGCTTGCCCATGCACGAAAATCTGACTGCCATACCTCTCCCATCCCAAGACATTAACTGCCTTAACCAATTTCTTGGAAAAATTAAATGATTGGGTACATGAGACAAAATGGGTAGTTGATGGTTTATGGGTTTCCCCATTGACACATGGATTAACACTATTGGCTCAAGGTTTTGAATAATTTCCCTCCCTTTTCCTTGTAAAGTCATGCCCCATCTCTTTTGTTGCATTGCATAGCCGGTTGTGGGTTTTTCCATTAAAATTCGTATTTACATGGTGTCTTATTTACATTGTGCCCATCTCGCACAAGAACCATGGGCATCTATTTTTAATTGCCGATTCATGAAACGCTAAATCGATGGTGGGGCCTTGGCCTTGAGCTCCTCACCATGATTAAATTACAATATTTACATCATTTACGGTTTAATACAAAGGGGGTCAAAATGGGGACATTACAACTGCTTCTTGTGATGCTCTATACTTTGATTCACACGAAGATAAAGAAAGAGTCTTCACATTTTTGCTGGACCAAGAAATCGGACCTGAACCAAGTTGAAATATATAACCAACAGTTGACCGTCGATCATAACTATCGCATGTCCAGTCAGAATCTGTATAACCAGAAAGTGAAACTATAGTACCGCTCGAATAAAAAAAACCATAGTACAATGTCCCCTGTAAATATCTCAGAATTCTCTTTGTTGCTTTCCAATTAATTTCATGAGGTTGTTGCATGAACCGTGAAACCATACTGACGGTGAAAGAGATATCTGGTCTGCTGTGAGTTAAATATATCAAACTACCGATTAGCTGACGATAAAGAGTAGCATCAACAAGAGGAGTAGTACACTCAACCATTAACTTTACACCGGACTGAAAAGGCATAGGAGCAGGTTTACAATCACTCATATGTAAAAAAGCCAATAAATATGTAGCATACTTCGGTTGAGAGAAAAAAATACCATCTGCTAGATGCCAAATTTGAAGACCCAAGAAATAGTGCAATATACTGAGATCAGTCATTTCAAACTGCTTTTGAAGGTCACTTTTCATACTTTGAATGAGAACAGGCTAGCTGCCAGTGATAATAAGATCATCCACATATAAAACAATAACAATGATATTATCATCAACATGCTTAACATACAGGTTAGGATCAAATATACAACGCTTAAAACCATTATTCGAGAAATATGCATCAATTTTATCATACCAAGCCCTAAGTGCTTGTTTAAGACCATATAAAGACTTGTGTAATTTACATACTAAACTTGATGATTTAGCATTAATAAAACCAGGAGGATGTTGCATATAAATGTCTTCACTAAGATCACCATTTAAAAAATCACTTTTAACATCCATTTGGTGTATTTCCCATTTATAAGATGCAACAATAGATAAAATGGTTCTTATTGTATTCATTTTAGCAACAGGAGTAAAAGTTTCATTATAAGATATACCTTCAAATCGATTAAAACCTTTTGCAACTAATCTAGCTTTATACTTTTCAATATGTCCTTCTGCAGTAAATTTAGTTTTATAAACCCATTTACAACCAACTAAATTATTTCCTGAAGGAAGAGGAACAAGAGACCAAGTCTTGTTCTTCATAAGAGAATCATACTCAGCAGACATAGATTGTTCCCAATGAGGTTTACCCTTAGCTTGAGCATAAGTAGTAGGATCATCTGTGGCCAAAAATTTGGTCATAAGAGAGAAGTTAGATCTATTGAAATATTGTAACTTCGAAGAATATTCTATTTGTACTTTATTATTATTCATCCGGAGATGTTTTATTCCTCCCTCGAGATGTTATTATAATGTAAATTCATTGAGGTAAAACCTCCCATGTAAGTCGAGGCATTAGTTCCCCTAGAGTCAATTGTAATGGGGTGTTTAAGTACCCTAGAGGAGTCGACCCAGTCAGCATTATGTTGAGTGGTTAAGTTGTTGGGGATGACCTAGTTAGGGAAAAATTCAAGTGAAAGATAAAGTATAAATAGAGGTGTTGTGTTCCTCATTTGAACACACTCACTCACTTGTGAACTTGTATAGGAGAGAGAGAGATCTGAAAAGGAGGAGAAGGAGCTCTTGTTTGGGGATTTCATCTTTGTACTTGTTGATTATCTATATTGAGGAATTTTTGCTGGGTTTTCTAGTACCCCATGAGGGTTTCCCAGGATAAATCTATGTCTCTTGTGTTTATGCTGTGCTTGTTATTCTTTCAGTGATAATGTATATGCTATTGTTGTGAAATTGAATTGAGAACTGATGTTATATATATTATCATATTGAATCTTAACATGGTATCAGAGCTAGCCTAAAAGAATGCAATGTATGGCACTTACAAGACTTGTTTCACTTGCGACAATTTGAAAGTTAGGGCTTTGTATAACAAAACCTAGTCATCGTGGAAATTTCTCTATAAATCCATTTTTGCGAGGGTTCAGGATCTAAAACTTGGATAGGACAAATATGACATTTTCATGTACCTTGTGTCCGAGTTTCAGCCTCATATTCATTGTACTTTCTGAGATGTGATCCGTACAAGTTAGGGTTTCTACCTCTTTCAGAATGAAGCCCTAAACAGGTGACCTAGGTAAAAAGGTCATATCTCGGGATAGGAATCTCCAAATTGATTTCCATAAAAAGTGACAGTTAGGGCATGGACTGTAGTTTCCCAGGTCCAAGTTTCAGAGTCCGAAGTTGAAACAGTGACACGTGTCACTCCGTACAAGTTCGCTATGCTTTTTCATCTCATAAACATGTCATGTTGGGAAATTTAGCATATATTTCTCATGGAGAATCCAATGAAGCTCAAACCTGTGGGGTTGGACAGATGACAAGTCAGGCTACGAAAAGATGAATTTTTAGACCCCGAGGATTCGAAATTTCATAGATACACCAGAAACAATACGAAACATCTGAAATGGCTCAACAAAGGAAATCAAAGAAGAGGAGGAAGAAGCTCTCACTTAGGGTTTTCAAAATTTAAGGTATGGCATGACCTGATACAATGTTGGAGACACATGATGCAACATTGGAAACCTTAAATATGAATTTGGAATCCATTCATCATAAATATTAATCTCCCATAAAAATGTTGTGGGAGGAAGGAGATTGAAAATTAGGGTTTCCGAGTAAGAAGAAACCCTAGCAAAGTTGCGAGACTCATAGGGCAGCAATGAAGGAGGTTTAAATGGAACCGATATTCTATCATCCTAGCACCATGAACACATATATGATATTTACAAGTGATATACCTTGAATGATTAAATTTTTAACCTTATAGAGAAGACTACAATCAATCTCGACAGGTATGACTTGAGGAGATACAAGTATATTTTGAAATCTGTTTCATGATTAAGTTCATGATATGTTTGTCTTCATATTATTGAGGTTAGTACAATCATGATTAATTTTAGACTTGTCTAGTAAATGTATGAATGCATGTGAATGATAGAAGACATTCATTGATTAGGATTATGACACTTATGATTGTACTAATGCACTGTGGTGTTGTATGAGGATGATGTTGTCCGCTAACATGAAAGGTTCATCAAGAAAGAAAAATCAAGTTCTAGATCAAGAATATATGACCATGGTGACATGAAGACAAAGACTCATCCATAGTCATTGATCACATAGAAGCTCTACTTACGAGGTATGTATAATTTGTTTCTACAATGCTTAACTTATGAGATATGCAGGTTACTAGCACAAGGTCTCTAAATCATTGAAGAGAACAAAGACGACATTGTTTGGGTATGTTAGACATAACTAGCAAGGATGATAATCCAGGTATGTTTTCATATATCAATTTATAATCCTACCTTGTGTTAGGATCTTATATAAGTATACTTTTGTATGATTGATAATGATTATTCATGAAGTTATAAGTTTGAGTAATCATGGGTTTATGCATATTATGCTTCTTAGTTTGATTAATGATATGACAAACTAGAAGAATCCTATGGTCAAATAAGAATATGCATGAGTAAAAGAAGTACTCCCTTAAACCTTGAATACTAACGCTTGCGATAAATTACCTGTGTATGAAATGATCATGACCATACATAAGATTACAGGATTATAATGTTTTGATAGTATTGAGATTATACTAATGAATGTATGATTATGTATGAGATCTCGAGGATGACACAATGATGAAACTAGTGCACACTTAAGCATGCATAGTGGTCTGGGATGGATAGAAGTTCAAAGACATATAATCATGATGCTATCATAAAGGGAAAATAGAGATCAAGAGGGAGGAAACCACACAAACATAAAAGATAAGTATTTGATTTTTTATTTGAATTACTTCTTGAATCTATGAATAGTTAATGATATTGCTTGTAATAATTGTATGCATATTTGTATTCCTAGAATTAGGAAATATATCATGCATAGTGTAAGCATTCATATAGCATTGAACATTATACTACTAATATGCATATGATGGGTAAGTTGGACAAACATTCCATTGTTGCTTGTCTATAATGAAACCTCTTTGCTAACATGCTGGGAGTTGTGCACACTCTTGATAGTATGTTTTGGTAGAGATGGAAGGCATCTAGATAGCCACTGTATGCATATAGGATATGGAAAAGTGTTGTGCCAAAGTATTGGTCAAGATAGTTGCATAACTATGTGAATCATAACAGTATGCATAATAGGCTATCATTGAAATGTCAACATGATTTGATGATTATGAAGTGTTACTAATCATGTAATTAAATTTGATTTTTAGGAAAGATCATGAGATATGATCTACAAAAGAAGGATGATGAACACTTGTTCCAAAGAAAAAGTGATGGTTGTTCAACAAGAAGACTTACAAATCAAACATACTATAGAAATACAAAGGAAGGCTCGTGGCTATAGGGTTCTCTTAGAAAGAGAGAGAGGATCATGACGAGATGTTTGCTCCAAGTGGCTAGACACACTTCCAGAGATAGATTACACCCATGGATGACAAGACCGTTCTCTTGAATGGTGTAATTGAAGAAGAAGTTCGAATCGAGAAAATTCCCAGGATTCGATAGAGAATCACATGATTGAAGAAGGATTTGTACGAGTTCAACAGGTACCCAAGATCGATAGTCATTTGATGAGCTTGATGATCACCACGGGTGATGCGGATTTCAACCTTTGATACAAGGTTGAAGATGGTTTCTATATACAGATGACATTCTTCTCTTAGATGGATACAAGAAGGAACTCACCATAGAGTTCGAGTGATATTGAGGCTCATATCGGTAGACCCATCTGACAGGAGATGGCATGGATATATATGATCACTCAATGCAGAGTGTGAATGATGTTCAGTCACAGAGGGAGTAGATCTCAGAGTTAAAGAATCTTGGCATGATTCTTGTGATTAGATATGTGGCTGAGATCAGATGAGATTTTCCTTAGCCAAGGAAAATGTGAAGTAGATATTTGGGATGATGGACAGTAGTTTCTACAGTTTACAGACATATGATTGGTTCGTTGATGTATTTGACGAATACCAGGCCAGATATATGCTTTGCTATGAACACCCTGAGTCAGTATCTAGTTGAGCCTAGATGTGTTCACCTAGTAGCTGCAAAGCATGTGATGAGGTACCTAAGAGGTCCGATAGAATTTTGTCTATACTATGTTGGAGATCATGACTTCAGACTGTCTGGTTATATAGATGCAGACTGGGCTAGAAGTGTCTCAGATAGAAAGAGCACATCGGGTGGATGTTATTGTCTGGGATTTGCTATGATCTCATGGTTTAGAAGGAAGCAATCCAGTGTGGCTCTAAGCATAGCTGAAGAGGAATATATAGCAGCTTGCTCTGCTAGTTGTGAAGCCATATGGCTTCAGAAACTATTGTCCTAACTATTTGACTTAGAGATGGACTCCACTATGATCCTGTGTGACAACCAGAGTTGTATCAAGATGACGGAGAATCCGGTGTTCCATGATAAGTCAAAGCACATAGAGATCCGATATTTCTATATATGGGGTATGGTGCAGAAAGGAGCTATAAAGCTCGAGTATGTGAGCAATGATAAGCAAGTTGCTGATGTATTGACCAAACCTCTGTCTCGAGTAAAGTTTGAGTATTTACAAGACAAGCTTGGTGTAGTTCAGAAGGATCCTCCTCGAAAGGGGGAGTGATATGGTCGATGATGATATTTGGATCAACGATGAGGTTGATGATGAGGACACCTGTTCCGACGATGAGGTCGATGATGAGAATACCTATTCTGACAATGAGGTCAATGATGAGGATACCTATTCTGACAATGAGGTCAATGATGAGGATACCTGTTCCGTGTCATTTCCAAATTTGGAATTGGGTCACAATGGCCTAATCACATTAGCCATATTCATTAGAGTTTGTAAAATTGATGTTAAGGGTCAAATAATTGCCAAGGAGGAAAATTACTAGTTTCCTAGGTTTGGGGTGGAAACTTTGGGATTTGGAATAAGGGGGATAATAAATGATGTTTAGACATTAGAAGGTTTCAAGTATTTAATAAATAGAGTGAATAAAGAAATTCAAGAGAAATCCTAGATGACAAATGGTTTTGGAGACATATGGAGGATGTGGGACCCACACTAGCTTGATTTTTCATAATACATGGTATCTCTCTTTTGCAAATTCGAATTAATGGGAATGTGAACACTCTTGGGTGAGTTGATAAGTTATAACACATGTCATTGAGCATCTTAGGTCAAATTGGGAAGGATTGGTAACCTCCATGGAAGATAAAGAGTCAAAGTGGAAGTTTGTGGACACTTGGGCTAGATTCCCTAGCCCCTATGACACCAATGATGGAGCATCTATGACAACTATGAAAAATTGCAGACCTGACCTCTGACATCTGACCACTATGACATGTCAGCCCCAAAAATAGGCTCAAAGAAGGCGAATTTGGGAGTTGGAGAAGCCAAAGAGACTCAAAATCGAATTTTGGAGAAGATGGAAGGTTGGAACTAGGAGACAAGTGGCAAATGTGGAATATTTCCTAAATGGAAATATATTGAATCTATTGAGAGGATTTCGACCCTTAGAAGTATAATGTTGGTTATAAAATGTAGAAATGAAGTATGAGAATGGCTTTTGATCATTTGTAGAATTTACAATTGCGTTTGTGAAGAGGGAGAGCTAGTGGATGACTAGTTTCTTGCCTTAGCCAATTTTGAGGGTGAAAGATTCCCATCCAAGTTGGTAATTGGAAAGGCCATTCAGACCTTTCATTTGGAGCTTTAATGGAGTCTTTATTTTCAGGTGTAATCTACAGGGCAGCTCATGGTTTCTTCTATTGCAGCTCACTCCTTCAGCCATTTCCAGTTTTGATGGCATATTCTTGATCCTTGAGGGAGGGCGTTTTTGGTGAGCTATTGTACTCTTTGGGGAAGCTTTTAATGCCCCATTTATTTTGTAATATGAATTAAATACTCTTTTCTTCATATCCAAAAATTTCAGGTCGAAATTCCAAGTAGAAATGTATAAATCGCATTTTTAATGGAAGAACAATGCCATTTCCCCACTACCTTGTTGTGAGCCAATGTATTGATGATGATTTCGAATGAATGGATGATTCTATGATATATTTGTGATAAATATACTTCCATGTATGTCTTATACAAGTTTCATGTACTGTACTTGAGCATTTGAAGCATGTTAACTCAGTTTAGTTTTATTGGGAGGTGAAATAGTGCCATTTCCCCAAGGGTCGAATTGGGGATTTTTGCAGTTGAATGGGAGAGGGTGAGAACAGTTGTAATAATCCATTAATGGTGCATATGAGACTTTAATAAAACAATTTACACATTACATACCTCTGTTCATAAATTTGAGTGGGTTTGGAGGCATTTGGGAAGCCATTTTCAGTACTTACCCCAGGGGGATTTGAACCCCAAATTACTAGTAAAATTGCATAATTGGTCCAGAATATTAAGAGAGTTTGAAGAGGTATTTTGGTGGACATATTTCATCCATAAACATCATATTCAAGTTATAATATCATTCATACACATTCCTTGAATATTTGAAGGCATTTGGAGTCAATTTGAGACCTAGAGACCAATACTAGTCAAAGAAAATCACTAGTAAAGTTACCTACATTGATCAGAATTGAAAGAGGATTTGTAGAAGTATTTTAAAGGTACAAAGGCATCCATGAAACACATATTTATGTTATAATATAATTCATACACCTTATCAAAATATTTGGGATCATTTGGGGCAAATTTGGGACCTAGAGATCAAAACTAGTCAAAGATCAAACTAGGGGAAGAAAGTGAAAAATTGCAATTTTAATAAAATTCCTAATAAGGGACATTACAGTGGTATTAGAGCATGGTCGTTGCACCTGTGTATTAGGTACATACATTCAGGAATAATTGGTAGCCATGTCTTACTATTATGATGAATCCTATGAGTACAATTCTTATGAGGAATATGCAGATGCTTATGAGCAATATGAAGCAGAATGTGAATGGTATGAGGAAGAGGTGCCATCATGCAACACTTCTTACAATTTCAAGAGAAATGAAGATTATTCTTATGAATTTAAATCTGATGAATATGAGTGTGTCACACCAACCAAGGATAATTCTATGAGTGAGTTCCAAAGATGGAGAGAAAAATATAAAACCTTGCCCCAACAATATCAAAAATATCAAGAATATCTTGCTTTTAGCAAAAACACACAAAATGCCATGTCTTTTGAGTACTATGCTGAACATGTTTTTGAAAATAGGCCCAAAAATGAAGATGTGGAGTTAGTGAAGAAAGGTTTATGCCCTTCTTGTAAAAACCCTTGGAGCGAGTATCATATATGTGTGCATAAAATGATGTCCTCCTTGAGGAGAGCTTTTGAGATTTATTCAAGAAGAGACTCCAAATATATTGATCCTAAGGAAAACAAGGGGCAAAATGCATCAGCTTGCTTTAAGGAGCAAAAGGAAGAGACATCACAAGAGCATGAAGAAGATTCTATTGAAAATATGGAAGATCATTTCGAGACACCTTCTAGCTTAGACATGAACCAAAGAGCATCTACTGATTGAAGCTTAAACTATGAGGGAGTACCTACTGATGGGTGCTCACACCTCTATGTTGGTGACATAGAGATCACTTTTGAAAGTGTTTCTACAATTACAAGTTTCATTAAGCATGATAATGAAGACCTTGTAGCAGTTGAAGAAGAACCAAGATCAACTTCCCCATCACCACTTGAGCTTCATGAAGTTGGTCCAAGCAAAATTGAAGAAGATGAGGAGTTTCATTTGCAAGAGTCTCATTTTATTGAAGGGTCCTTAAAGATGAATGAAAATAAGATCCAAGATTCCCTCAGCATTCTCCATGACACTCAAGCATTGGTGTCAAATTCTTGTTGGAGAGCTACTTCATTGGAGGAAACATCCTTCCTTGAAGACATGGAGAAGATTCAAAGAGCAATGTGCCACATCAAAGGTAATTTCATGTCTTTGATTTTTGATAGAAACCATTTGTTTGAGCTTAATGAATTGTTACATGATGCATACTTGAAGAATAATGAGGATATTCATAAGCTCACAATTCAAAATGAGCAACTTCTTGAAAAGTTGCAAGATACTTGTTTTTCCTCCTATGTTTCAGATTGTCAAAATGGTAGATTGTTTGGAGGATTCTCATGACATGGTGGATCATGAGAAATGTGGGAATTTGAATGTGCTTAATGTGTTTGAAGATGAACTTGAAGAGATCCAAACACTTGATGTGGTGGAAGAGGAACTTGAATTGTCTCTTGATGAAGCTTATGCAATTTTTAAAGAAGAGCATGATTCCTCTACATGGGAACCAATCTATGACAAAGGTTTCTCACTTTTGAAGGAGCTGCATGATACTACCCACATGGATCCTTCCCATGATGAAAATTCTGCACTTTTTGATCATTTGGGTGATTTGGTTCATTCTCCTACATCCTACAATTCCATGTTTTGCAACATTAGTCTCAATGAAGTATGGGTGAAAGGGTTCTTTTTGATGGTGCCACATGAGGAGTATGGAACTCCTAGATTTAATTTTTATGATGATATGGTTGGAGCACATTCTTATTCACATTTTCAGCAGCATACTTTATTACTTTATGATGATTCACATCTACATGGATGCACCTATGATATGCATTTGAGTCACTTGAAGACTCATGGTTTTTCTTGCTCAACACTTGATTCATTTGATGTTGGAGGAACTTCATCCAACACTTGGGTGAATAGATTTATGATTGGAGAACATTTTTGTTGGAAGCCACATACTTTGTTATATTTTTATGATGATCACATTCAGGGATGCATGGGTGAGACTTCTTTGAGTCATTTGAAGTCTCCTTGTTTTTTCTGCTCATTATTTGGTTCAGAATTTACTGGAGATTCTTCATTCACTTCTTGGATGAAAGAATACATGGCTGAATATTTTGATGCATATCACATCCTTTTGGAGCAGCTTTATAAGACATGGAATCCTCACCTATGTCATTGGAGCAGATTTGATTGGTCACTTGAAGCTTGTATGCACTTGGAAAACGGTGGTCTACTTGCTTGGAGGTATAAGCACTTTCATGATTCTTTGATGAATCACCTCCTTGATATTAATTTTCATTATGTAGTTATGTACTTTGATGATATATATTTTGTACTCATGATTTTTGGAATAATGCATACAAGAAAATGGGATCCAGGAATCCTCTTATCTGATGGTATGGGTTGGAGAGCACTCTTAATTGTTCGGGTGCAATACAAGCAATGCGATCTTGGAATAATTTTTGTCTCATTGGTTTCAATTTTTTTGGGGAAACAAGAAGTATGGGAGATGGATTTCCCACTAAATAAAGTGATTTTTATTAGATTAGTGCAGCAGCAAGAAGGGTGGTTCCTCTCTAAAATCTTCATGGAAACTCAAAGATTCAAGGTTGGGCAATTCAATGGCAACTTCAAAGAATTATACAGAAAGCAGGTTCTTTAACACCCATGTTTGAAATTGCTTGAGGACAAGCAATATTGGGAAGGGAGGATTTGTCATATCCCAAATTTAGAATTGGGTCACAATGGCCTAATCACATTAGCCATATTCATTAGAGTTTGTAAAATTGATGTTAAGGGTCAAATAATTGCCAAGGAGGGAAATTACTAGTTTCCTAGGTTTGGGTGGAAGCTTTGGGATTTGGAATAAGGGGGATAATGAATGATGTTTAAACATTAGAAGGGTTCAAGTATTTAATAAATAGAGTGAATAAATAAATTCAAGAGAAATCCTAGATGAAAAATGGTTTTGGAGACATATGGAGGATGTGGGACCCACACTAGCTTGATTTTTCATAATACATGGTATCTCTCTTTTGCAAATTCGAATTAATGGGAATGTGAACACTCTTGGGTGAGTTGATAAGTCATAACACATGTCATTGAGCATATTAGGTCTAATTGGGAAGGATTGGTAACCTCCATGGAAGATAAAGAGTCAAAGTGGAAGTTTGTGGACACTTGGGCTAGATTCCCTAGCCCCTATGACACCAATGATGGAGCATCTATGACAACTATGACAAATTGCAGGCCTGACCTTTGACATCTGAACACTATGACATGTCAGCCCCAAAAATAGGCTCAAAGAAGGTGAATTTGGGAGTTGGAGAAGCCAAAGAGACTCAAAATCGAATTTGGGAGAAGATGGAAGGTTGGAACTAGGAGACAAGTGGCAAATGTGGAATATTTCCTAAATGGAAATCTATTGAATCTATTGAGAGGATTTCGACCCTTAGAAGGCTAATGTTGGTTATAAAATGTAGAAATTAAGTATGATAATGGCTTTTGATCATTTGTAGAATTTGCAATTGCATTTGTGAAGAGGGAGAGCTAGTGGATGACTAGTTTCTTGCCTTAGCCAATTTCGAGGGTGAAAGATTCCCATCCAAGTTGGTAATTGGAAAGGCAATTCAGAACTTTCATTTGGAGATTTAATGGAGTCTTTATTTTCAGGTGTAAGCTACAGGGCAGCTCATGGTTTCTTCTATTGCAGCTCACTCCTTCAACCATTTCCAGTTTTGATGGCATATTCTTGATCCTTGAGGGAGGGCGTTTTTAGTGAGCTATTGTACTATTTGGGGAAGATTTTAATGCCCCATTTATTTTTTAATATGAAATAAATACTCTGTTATTCATCTCCAAAAAGTTTCAGGTCGAAATTCCAAGTAGAAATGTATAAATCTCATTTTTAATGGAAGAACAATGCCATTTCTCCACTACCTTGTTGTGAGCCAATGTATTGATGATGATTTCGAATGAATGGATGATTCTATGATATATTTGTGATCAATATACTACCATGGATGTCTTATACAAGTTTCATGTACTGTACTTGAGCATTTGAAGCATTTTAATTCAGTTTAGTTGTATTGGGAGGTGAAATAGTGCCATTTCCCCAAGGGTCGAATTGGGGATTTTTGCAGTTGAATGGGAGAGGGTGAGAACAGTTGTAATAATCCATTAATGGTGCATATGAGAATTTAATAAAACACTTAACACATTACATACCTCTGTTCATAAATTTGAGTGGGTTTGGAGGCATTTGGGAAGCCATTTTCAGTACTTACCCCAGGGGGATTTGAACCCCAAATTACTAGTAAAATTGCATAATTGGTACAAAATCTTAAGAGAGTTTGAAGAGGTATTTTGGTGGACATATTTCATCCATAAAAATCATATTCAAGTTATAATATCATTCATACAAATTCCTTGAATATTTGAAGGCATTTGGAGTCAATTTGAGACCTAGAGACCAATACTAGTCAAAGAAAATCACTAGTAAAGTTACCTACATTGATCAGAATTGAAAGAGGATTTGTAGAAGTATTTTAAAGGTCCAAAGGCATTACTGAAACACATATTTATGTTATAATATAATTCATACACCTTCTCAGAATATTTGGGATCATTTGGGGCAAATTTGGGATCTAAAGATAAAAACTAGTCAAAGGTCAAACTAGGGGAAAAAAGTGGAAAATTGCAATTTTAATAAAATTCCTAATAAGGGACATTACATTCCGACAATGAGGTCGATGATGGGGATACCTGCTGACGATGCGGTCGATGATGAGGATACCTGTTCCGACGATGAGATCGATGATGAGGATACCTGTTCCGATGATGAGGTCGATGATGAGGATACTTGTTCCGACGATGAGGTCGATGATGAGGATACCTGTTCCGATGATGAGGTCGATGATGAATATACCTGTACCGACGATGAGGTCGATAAGTGGTCCTTAGAATTGGTCTAATTTGACGAGTGGATTGCACCATCCCTGGAATTTAGTCCTAAATGGATCCAGAGACCTGTGTCTTTGAGAAGTGGTCCTTAGACTTTGTCTAAGTTGACGAGTGGATTGTATCATCCTGAACTTTAGTCCTAAATGGATCCGGAGACCTATGTCTTCGAGAAGTGGTCGCTAGAATTTGTCTAAGTAGATGAGTGGATTGCATCATCCTTGGACTTTAGTCCTAAATGGATCCGAAGACATGTGACTTCGAGAAGTGGTCCTTAGACTTTGTCTAAGTGGACAAGTGGATTGCATCATCCCTGGACTTTAGTCCTAAATGGATCTGGAGACCTGTGTCTTCGAGAAGTGTTCCTTAGACTTTATCTAAGTAGACGAGTGGATTGCATCATCCCTGGAATTTAGTCCTAAATGGATCTAGAGGCCCGTGTCTTCGAGAAGTGGTCCTTAGACTTTGTCTAAGTGGACGAGTGGATTGCATCATCCCTGGAATTTAGTCCTAAATGGATCTGGAGACCCGTGTCTTCGAGAAGTGGTCCTTAGACTTTGTCTAAGTGGACAAGTGGATTGCATTGTCCTTGGACTTTAGTCCTAAATGGATCCAGAGACCCTTGTCTTCGAGAAGTGGTCCTTAGACTTTGTCTAAGTTGACGAGTGGATTGCATCGTCCCTAGACATGATATGGTGTCTTAAATTGATAGAGATTGATCATCTTGTAAGTGGATTAGGATTGTATCATCCTTGGACTTATGTCCTAAAGTGAGAGGGATTGATCATCCCGTAATTGGATCATGTGTGTTGTAGATTATGATGCTATTGATCGAGAGATCCAGATGATGTTGTTGATCGGGAGATCCAGATGATGATGCTATAGATCGAAAGATCCAGATGATGATGTTGTTGATTGAGAGATACAGATGATGCTGTTGATCGAGAGATCCAGATGATGATGCGTTTAATCGAGAGATCCAGATGATGTTGTTGATCGAGATATCTAGATGATGCTGTTGATCGGGAGATCCGGATATTGATGATGTTGTTGATCGAGAGATCCAGATGATGATGTTGTTGATCGCGAGATCCATATGCTGTTGTTGATCTAGAGATCCAGATGATGCTGTTGATCGAGAGATCCAGATGATGCTGTTGATCAATAGATCCAGATGATGCTATTGATCGAGAGATCCAGATATTGATGATGTTGTTGATCGAGAGATCCAGATGATGATGTTACTGTAGACAATCGAGTGATCGAGTGATGCGAAAGATGAAGACTCAGTACTATAGATGTTGATGTTCGAGTACTGAAGATGTTGAAGATGTTCCAGTATCCGTTCCAGCTGTTGATGATGATTGAAGAAAACTTCCAATGATTTATAGATGTATCACTATGATGTTGTTGATCAATTCTCCTTGCTCCTGCAAATGTTGTTAGAATACCCTTCTCGTTAAGGGGGAGTGTTGAAATATTGTAACTTCGAAGAATATTCTATTTGTACTTTATTATTATTCATCCTGAGATGTTTTATTCCTCCATCGGGATGTTATTATAATGTAATGTCATTGAGGTAAAACCTCCCATGTAAGTCGAGGCATTAGTTCCCCTAGAGACAATTGTAATGGGGTGTTTAAGTCCCCTAGAGGAGTCGGCCTAGTCAACATTATGTTGAGTGGTTAAGTTGTTGGGGCTGACCTAGTTAGGGAAAAAGTCAAGTGAAAGATAAAGTATAAATAGAGGTGTTGTGTTCCTCATCTTAACACACTCACTCACTTGTGAACTTGCATAAGAGAGAGAGAGATATTTGCAAAGGAGGAGAAGGAGCTCTTGTTTGGGGATTTCATCTTTGTACTTGTTGATCATCTATATTGAGGAATTTTTTTTGGGTTTTCTACCCCATGAGGGTTTCCCAGGATAAATCTATGTCTCTTGTGTTTATGCTATGCTTGTTATTCTTTCAGTGATCCCGTATATGCTATTGTTGTGAAATTGAATTGAGAACTGATGTTATCTATCTTATCATATTGAATCTTAACAAGATCTAGTTCTACGACTATCAGAAGGGATTCTGATATCACTTCCTACAGATTCAAGAGTTTTCTGGGCCCAAACAGAAAGGTTAGAAGGGACAGAAGTCACTTCAGGAGCTTCGAGACATTCAGGTGGAATACTTGAAGAAGAAGAAGAAGGTAAACTAAGATCAGTCATAGAACTGGAAGGAGTAATCAGGATAGGAGTAACGAGTGATAAGGGAATATTCATAGTAACATGAGGTTCAACAGACTTAGGTGGTGGAGAGACTTCAATAAATTTAATATCTCTTCTAATGATGACACTTTGAATTGAAGGATCAAACAACCTATAAGCCTTAGAACCCTCAGAATAACCAATGAATATACACTTGTGAGACTTGGGTTCTAACTTTTTCTGTTTTTCATCAGGAACATGAGCCCAACATTGACAACCAAACACTTTAAAGTTACTAATATCTGGTTTCTTAACATTCCATTTTTCCTCAGGGGTAACATGCTTAACAACTTTTGTAGGAACTCTATTTAAAATAAAGTTAGCACAACTTATGGCTTCGGCCCAAAATTTCTTGTGTAATCCTTTAGAATAAAGCATACATTTAGCCATTTCAACTAAAGTTCTATTTTTCCTTTCAACAATACCATTTTGTTGAGGTGTGCAAGGAACAGTCTTTTGATGTCGAATGCCATGTTTAGATTAAAAAGCTTCAAATTCTTTCTTAATGAATTCCCCCCCATTATCAGTTCTTAAAGTCTTAATCTTTTTACCAGATTCATTTTCAACCAAGGATTTAAATATTTGAAATTTAGAAAAAGTGTCACTTTTATGTTTCAAAAAATAAACCCATGATTTTCTACTAAAGTTGTCAATAAAGGTAAGAAAATAGACTGCATGTGATATAGAAGGAACTTCAAGAGGACCAAAAATGTCACTATGAATTAATTGCAAAGGTTCTTTAACACTCCAAGCCTTACCTTTATCAAACATTTCTCTATGATGTTTAACAAGAACAAAACCTTCACAAACACCGTTAGTAGACGAAATATGAGATAATCCATGTACCATTTTAGTTAACATTTACAGTTTACCATAATTCAAGTGACCTAATATTTCATGCCATAATTTACTTAGTTCATCATCATGAGCAACATATGAATAAAAAGGTTGTCTTTTAGTTGAATTAAAACCAACAAATTTATATAAACCAACAATATGATCAACAGGACCAGAAGAAAATACTTTGAAATTTTGATTGATATCTTTAAGAACATATTTATTAGGCCAAACTTCAAATTTAAATCCTTTTTGACATGCACGATAAATAGAAAGTAAGTTGATGGGCATATTTTCAACATGAAAAACATCTTCCAATTGACCATTAGCAACATTAACATTACAAAAACCAATTACGGAAAGTTGTTTACCATCACCTATAGATACTTTCTGAGATGTGTTTTTATTATTGTTATAAGATGTAAATAAAGAAGCATTACTAGTCATATGTTTAGAAGCATCATTATCCATTATCCATTCCACATTAGAAGAAGAATTACTAGAAGAAACAAGAGATGCACATAAAGATACTTGTGATTCATCAAAACCATTCTTTTTAGCCTTAGACATTAAACGTTTCAATCTAAAGAAATTCTTTTCAGGATGATTAGTTTTACCACAATGCTTACAAGGGTCATACACTTTCTTCTTCTTACTAGATTCATGATGTGCATTAAAATCATTACCAGAATTATTAGTAGGTTTTGAAGTGTGTGAACAAGAACCTTTTAACATTATTAAAAATTCTCTTAGGATTCTTATTATGTGCCATTAGAGCTTTATTAGGTGAGAGTTGTCCTGAAACAATTAACCTTTCTTGCTCATTTATCAACCCTTTACAAAATCATCAAAAGTAGGTTTCGTGGTATTTGAAGACAATTCAAGAGCTCTATTCCTAGTTTGAATAAACATATCAAAACAAGATGGTAAATTTTGTTCTACAATAATTATAAGAGCAGTGTCTGTTTTCTTGTAAACTTTACCACAATTATTTAATTTTTCATTTAAGGTTTTCAATTTAGCAAGATATAATTCTACTCTTTCAAAGTTAGTAGGATCTAGCTCAAAAATATTATTTTCAAGCTAATAAGCAGAAACATCATCAGATTATCAAATAAAGAAGAACGAATTTTCCATACCTCAACGGGGCTGTCTTTTGCCTCTATACTTACCCAAAGACTATCTAAAATCGTATTACCAATGAGCCCTCTTGCTTGATCACATTTATCTTCCCATATGGCCAAACCTTGAGCATCAACAGGTTTCGTGTGTTCACCATTTACAATCCTCCATAGATTCTTACTCCTAGGAACATCAATCATTTTTCTCTTCCATGCAAGATAGTTAGGACCAACAAGTTCAGGAACATAAGCTACTTCTGAAGTCATAATGGTAGGAAAAACAAAACCCAAATGCTAGAAATGAAAAGAGAAAAAAAAGTGAATAATAGAAAACTGAAACACTTTACCTTATTGATCTGAATCTACAGAAACAAAGTTAGAAAAAATAGTAAAGGAAAATAAACTTTTAATTACAACCCTTTTGAAAAAGTTCCAAGAAAAGTCACTCGCGGGTTCTGCATGACAAAGGTCTTGGTTACTCATGGGTTTACAGTAAAGTCATCCACAGGTCTATAAAGGCAAATGTCACAGTTTTGATCGGGGTGTTCGCGGGTGTCTGTGTAGTAAAGTCACGGCTATGTCAAAGCACTCGCGGGTCTTTGCACAGGAGGGTAGTGAATAGACTGAAGTAAAAGCGAGTTAGCAGTGAGAACAGTCATGACTATACCATAGCATATGTGGGTCTGCTCACTGGAATTCAAAAGTCTACAGTATACTTACAGGTTCGTAGTAGGAACAGTCGTGGTTAACTGTGGGTTTTGCGAATAAAAGTCGCGAGTGTTCAGTTTAAGGCCGAAAACAATGTTGAATCTACCGAAGACGAAAACCTGCACAAAGTCTACCAAACTTGGACGAAAACTGTCGTTTTGACAACCGGAAGATAGATCTCCTTGAGGAGAATCATAAAATCATATAGATCTAAAAAAACAATCAAGAAAGCCTTGAAAAAATCTACACAACAAGGTTAGGGTTAGAAAAAAAACTGCAAAAACATGCCCAGATCTGAAGAGAAGCCTAATGGCTACTAGATAGAAAGAAAATCTACAAGAAATAAATAATGCCCAAATGATAAAATATTGTTTTGAAAGCAATAGAAGGTGCTAGATCATATTAGCTAGCTTTGATACCATGTCAAAGATATGGATCTAGCTAAAATAGCTTACCTATCTATGCAAAACAATAATATATCAATAATAAGTACAGAAATAGAACAAGAGAAAAGAGTACACCAGATATACATGGTTCACCTAATTGGGATACGTCCATGGGAAGGTAGTCTTCTATTATCTCCAGAATATCTCCCTCAAGCTTACAAGAGAGCAATTCTAGTAACCCCAATACAATATAGTAATACTTGTGTGAATAAATAAAGATCACGATGAGTGATGTGACTCCCTTGAATCTATTTAATACTAAGAGATGAGGAGGAATAACTCTCACATTTTACATGTGGGATAATATAATTCTCCATAATAACATCTCTTTATATAATAATGAACATCAAGAGTATACTTTACCATAATTAATATGGGATATAATGTATTACTCTTTTACATAAGATTGTGGATATATTTCGACATAAAACAAAGACATTATTACCTTCCAAGGAATATAAAATATTCCAACCAACAAGAAAGCGACGAGGGATGAGAATGCAGAGGATGAAAGATAGGGGACTGGGCTTGACAAATGTATGAATGGGATGTGAGACTTTAGTGGTTGTAGGAGACCCTAGGAGGGAGCACTCACTGCATGGGGCGATATTATGTGAATGAAGGTTTAATGATGATGGATATGAATGTTCAATTGGTGGGTTGTGTGCAATTCCTGGCAGCAGGTTAAAGCTTTCGACAATGTATGGGGTTATCGTGGGTATATCCAAGCTTATGCACACAACTGGATCCCAATGATGCACTGCAAAAAGGAAAACTACAAGGGAGGTTTCATTTTTCCTTGTTGCAATGTGTTAGGAGAAAAAATCAGTAGAAGAGGCTCGATCCAAAAACCTTTATTGCTAAAGGATCCATCGTAGAAGAAAGGTTGTTCATCACCATCCCAACCAGATACCCATGTTCTCGAGGAAAACCTACATGCATCAAATAGATACTCAAAACTAAGATGGATCACAGGCACAGAAACACAAGAAATTTAGTGGACTCACCTTAGCTTATACCACTCACTCTCAAACTCCCAAATTATGTTGCGGTGACAGAAGGTGATCTCGAGAGAGTGCAATGCGGTGAGAAAAAAGGGCCATGATTTCCAAGAAATCATTGGTATTTCTTGAAATGTTTATTTAGTATGAGCCCTGCAATCCTGACCAAGAGTGGGGTATCGAAATTTTCATTCAGTACGAGCCATGACTTGGAACAATTAATGAGATTCTTTTGCATGAAAGCGATTGAACCAAGATTTTTGGGGTGTAATATTTCATACAACAGAAATGGAAACATCACAAGGATGAATTGGGATAGATGCGTCGCCATCACAAGATGAGACATGGGATAGAAGCTAGAAAGGTAGGAAGAGCGTGCATTGTGGGTGGTGAAATCTAGTATATATATATATAGATGCAAAATGGGTTAAGGTGTCTTCTGTATGGATTAAATTAGATATAAATATGATGAGTTGGGATTCGTCCATTGGGTAAGGATCCTCCATAATGGAAATCATATAATTAGAATGAAATGAGGATGAAAATTATACATGTAAAAGCAACGAATAATGAGCTATGGATCACATTGATGGGATAACTAGATCATGAGGGTGACTGTAATGACAAACTTGGTATATATTTTCAAGGTTGACAACTCCCGTTTCCAGGAGTAGCTTTGATTTTTCCTGAGTGAACGACGTTATGGCTTCCTGAACCATCACACTGTTGCAGTGTGATTCTGACAACCACTACTTTGAAATATAGATCTATCCTTGCTTATGATAAGCTTCATCGTGTATCTTTTGAAAATGAATGGTAGAGATTGCTTTAAGAAAGTGAGATGCTTTAATATGGGCCTTCGGTAGGAAGAGACCTTTTCTCTTTTATGTGGCATGCTTTTATGTTGTTGATGACTAGGATTGGACTTGATGAGTTGCTTGATTCGATCTAAATCATCGAAGGAAATGTATATTTTTATGTTTGGTGTTTGTCTTAGTGCCTCCAACGGTACAGATTGGTTCTAGGTAAAGTACACCGTTGCATCTGAGCTGTCAGCAGGGAGCTCTGCTTTTAATATTTGACACAAGTCCTGACACCTCCAATGGTCCAAATCTTTGTAGGAGGTTGCATGATACCATTAGGACCGTTGGTAGGGAAATTTTACTTATTAGTTCCTTCACTATTCACACTCCATGAATGGCCTAGACCTTTCTAGGTAACTTGTAACCTTCGATCATGACCATTGGTGTCCGAATCTTTCTGCATTTTAAATATTGATTTACGTGGAATAAGCATGACAATGAGGACAATAGCGGGTATAGGGTAGGTAACAAAAGATCCATTAGAAAATAAGAGAATGTCATCTACAAATAATAATTGAGTGATATACTCCATCCCCCCTACTTTGATACCATGAATTTTATCTACTCTTTTAGCCACTGCGATAGATATACTTAATCCTTATATCACCAACATGAATAAGTAGGGGGGCACAGGACACCCTTTTCGAAGTCCTTTGATTAAAGGGGAAGATGCTTCATTGATTAAAACTACAAATGAAATTGAAGTGCCAAATCCTACGATCCAATTTACCACTTGAATATTGAAACATATTAATTTGTATCATGAGTAACCGTCGATATAACCAACTAATGCGATCATATGCCTTGGACAAATAATTTTTCATCACTACCACAACTCTTTTTTTTATGTCTGATAGTATGCATGATTTCTTGTGCAAATCCCATTGCTTCATGAATAAACCTTCCTTCAAGAAACCCGAATTGTTTTGTAGAGATAAAATTTGAGAGAAACCTTTTCAACCACACATCAATGATTTTAGAAAGGATCTTATAAATTCGATTGCAAAGTAAAATCGAGTGGAAGTCTTCAAAAGAGTTCAATTTTTCCACTTTTGGAATTAAGGCAATGAAAGTTGTGTTGAAATATCCAGACAGTTGTCCATTCTATCGAACCTCTTCCACCACCCTAAGAAGGTAATTCCCCATTGAACCAAAGAAACCCCCCAAAAATGTAATGGTCCATCCATCCATCCTAGGACTCTTATCTTTTTGGAATGTGTCCCTGACAGACAACAACTCCTCCTTTGTAATTTCTTCAACTAAGAGATGGTTATCCTCATTAGTTACTAAAGTTTGGGAAATGAGAACATATCCTTATGAAATTTTCTATATTGTCCTATTTTGTCTCTTTATATAGACTCTCAAAGAACCTCTTCCACCACCCTAAGAAGGTAATTCCCCATTAAACCAAAGAAAAACCCCCAAAATTTAATGGTCCATCCATCCATCCTATGACTCTTTTCTTTTTGGAATGTGTCCTTGACAGACAACAACTCCTCCTTTGTAATTTCTTCAACTAAGAGATGGTTATCCTCATTAGTTACTAAAGTTTGGGAAATGAGAACATATCTTTATGAAATTTTCTATATTTTCCTATTTTGTCTCTTTATATAGACTCTCAAAGTGGTTAACACCAAGGATTTCCACATTATTAAACTCTCTCACTGTCTCACCTTCCCCATTCTATGGATCCCACATGGTGTTGACATTTTCTCTATGTCATGCAAAATGATGATTTTTTTTTGTATTTTCATCACCCAATTTTAGCCACATGTACCAAAGTTTCAAGTGTCATTCCACTTATCTATCCATCAACATGTTTTTATTCTCACAACCCTTAATTTTCCCCACCTCTTCTTCACTGAAAATCCCATCAACATTTTCTTCATAAATTTGTAAAATCTCTTCTTCAACCTTCCTCAATTGCTTGTCCCGATTTTTGAGCCTTTCTACTACCTAAGAGTTTACCTCTTCCTTCACATTTTTTAATGAAGCTGCGAGTAGTTTTTTGGAAGAGAGATGAGAAGTAGGATGAAATGAAATCTAATTCCCCTTGACCAGATCTTGAAAATCATCCTCTGCCAACCACCCTGAATTGAATTTGAAAGGGATAGGTGGCTTGTTTTCTCTACATTTCAGTTGAAATAAAATAGGACAAAAATTTGAAAGTCCCCTTACTGATACCCAAATTCTATAGCTGTCAACTGATTGAAGAAAATGTGTTGATACTAGGAATCTATTGATTCTCTTCAAGACACTATCCTTCCCCAACCGATTATTCCTCCATGTAGGATTTCGTGATATTGAGGACACATCGACCAATCCATGGTATTCAACCAGGTGATTAAGATGGCTATCCAATTGATCCACCAGAGATGTAGTTCCCCACACCTCTTCTATATACAATGTGAAATTCATAACTCCCTTATGATAACCGAGTCAAAAGCAATAAACTGCTGCTTGAAGAATCATTCCCAAAACTCTCTTTTCTCACAATATTGACCATACACATTCAACATTATAAGAACAGTTCTCATTGCTTTACAAGTGAGCTCTATGCACAACCTTGAGAAAGAAACAAAAGAGTTTTCTAGTGAAATGGAAAAATTCCATCCTATAATGAGTCCTATAGATAGATTAATTGAATAAGCTGAAGTAAAATCCCATCCTAATAAAGATTTTTTTATCCCCCTAATTACATCTTCGCCTCCTCCCATTGTTTCATGTGTCAACATTACATCTGAATTTTATTTTTCAACTAATCTACACAACTCTAGGCACTTATTTTGGATTCCTAGCCCTATAATATTCAAAGCGAGTATGATCATTGAAGCACTTGCAAGGGGATACCAAATCTAAGTGCCCCAATTATCAAGGTTTTATTTCCTTGCTTGAATTCTAGTATCACCTATTCCTTTTCTATTTTAAGGAATGGCTTTCTTCCAACAGAATTTGGGGTTTCTGTAGGTTTATTTAGTCCCAATCCCCCCAACATCATATTATCCATGTCTATAGGTGACGTTTTTTTCCTTAAAATATATGGACCCCATCTACGAGAAGTAAGTGAAAAAAACTCATCTTCTGTATTCGAGGCTCCTCCATCTAATATATGGTCCTTTGACTCACTAGAATCAATGTTGGATGAATTGAACATTCTCATCCCTATTTGAAATTGGCATCGAAGGGGAGGGGCATGGGATTTATTCCCCCCCTTGGACTTGTTTATAATTTTTGATACTTCTTCAAGAGTAGGCCATACCTTAGGGAAATTCAATGTGGAGGCGTTTAAACTGATCAAAGAAGTAGGATTATACTTACCACAAAATTGCTTGACACATTGTGTAGGTGGAGTCTCCAAATTTTCTCCATCCTAAGAAATTTTTGGCCCCAAAGAAGACAATATTCTGAAGTTGTAATATCATCTACGCCTCTATGGCACCTAAAGTAGCACCTTTTTCCAAATCAGAATCTTCTTATTCCATCTCTCGCTTGCTATCCGCTGTCAAATTTAAGTCGTGTTATTGGTAATGTATGTTGAGGGTAAGTCATGTTTGACCCACACAATATTTTGTGGGAAATCCTCATAACCATATCCCTCCGAAACTTGATTTATAGTCTGTATGCCTTCCTCCTCCAATACTATTTTGTAAAGGATTTGTTAAATTCTCTAGCAACGTGACCATGCTCATGACACCTCACACACCGAAATATAATATTTTGATAATATAGTAACTGAATATGAGCCTCACCACCAAAGATAAATTCCATATAATTGAGAAGCCCTTCCTAAGCATTTAAATCCACAAGTGTATGAGCCACAGATTGATTATGGATGGTATTGAAAGAGTAATCAACATGAATCATTCTCCCCAAGTGGTTTCCCAAGTGTGCGAGAAAATCTTCTGTCCACAACTCAATAGGTAATCCATGGAATTTTACCCACACTGGGACATTGGTGGTCTTCTCTATCTTGGGATCGAACAATGAATGCCATGGTTTTAGTGAAGAATAATCTGACCTCCAAAACCATACACCCTTCATAATGACCTCCTCATCGCCGGTGGATCTAAAAAAGAAGCTAATCCATCCCTTATTACTCAAAAAGTTGAAGGTCAACCCATATTCAATAACGAGCTTCTAGTATTGTTGTATCTAGTTGTTACGAATTTCCAAAGTGATCCTTCTGAAAAAACTCCCAACCAAGGTGTTTCCTAGTAAATCCAAGATGTGCTCAGTCTTGACATCCTCCACCACAACCATTTTGACAGGAACATGCTTCTTCCTAATAACCTTGGGATGTTTCCTTTTCTTTTGCAGAAATAAATCTATCTAAGGGGATCAACAGTGATCCCTGTGATCAACATAATGGCTTGGAATGTTTGGGGATCATTGGTGATCCTTGTGTGAGAGACGATAAACCCTAGAAATAATCTTGTGTGATGCATAACACACACTTGAGAGGGTTTAATTGTATATTGTATTGATGTCTTCTTAGGAAGATGGTACGTAAATGGGAGAGGTGGTCAACATGTTTCTTTGATTTCACTTGGAGGTCATCAAGGTATGCCAAGCCTTGATACAAGCAAGATCATTGAATACATAGGAAATTACTCGTTGAAAAGTGGATCCACCATTATTTAATACGAACATCATGAATCGGTAAGAGAATATGTCCCATGGTGTTGTGAAAGCCGTTTTATACTGATCCCGTTGACGGATCCATATTTGATTGTAGCTAGAAAATCCATCCATGAAGGACAATATTTCCTGACCAACACATGTGTCAGATTCTTGGTTGATAAAAGGTGTAGGGAAGCTATCTTTAGGACAAGCTTGGTTAAGATCCCTAAAATTCGTGCTTACACATATGGTTCCCTATTTCTTGTTCATAGGGATGGGATTTGACACCTAGGATGTGTAAGCAATAGGATAAATGAATCCTTCTTGGTGAATCTTTCAATATTTGCCTTGATAGCATATTATTTGGAGGGATGAACATGTCGTTGTTTTAGTTGTACTGGCGATGCGTCATACCATGTGTCGATGCAATGCTTGACAATGGAAGGATTGAGACCTGGCATATCTGTGTATGACTAGGTGAAAATATCTTTAAATTCTTGGAACAATGCTTTGTAAGTAGTTACCTCTTGCTGAGAACATGAGGCTCCAAGTGAGATGTTTTCTATTATGCCGAGAGTGATGGAAATATACACCATGATAGTGGATGAAATGTTAGCCATATTCCCTTCTTTGAAAGTGTCCAAAGAAGATAGGATTTTTAAACAAATTGACATGGTTGGGAGGGATAAAATCCTTTGTTTCAATGACACATTGTTGCACCACTTGTGTGTTTATATCCGAGCTATAAGGTAAGAAGGAATATCTATGATGTAGATCATTCCAAGGAGCCTTGAGGGTTTTCATGACTTCTAATATTTCCTCATATGATTGGAAGAGGTGATCGAAGACGTTGCTTGGAATTGTTGGTCCAAGTGGTAGAGTAATTGTAGTAGGGTTGTGTAGGAGAACAAAATCTTGTGGGGTTTTTTGCATGCAAGATGGGTCCACATTGTCTACCAAAACATGAGTGTGTGTTGACACTTTACCAAGAGCTTCTTCTGAAGACAAGGACAAGGTGTCATCATTGGTAGACATGATTGGCGATGAGATATAAAGGATATAAATGTGGTCAGTTGTATTGTGCATAGGAGGTAAGATATCTTCTTAAGGAAAGGATATTGGGATTGATGGGGGAGGAGTAGGGTTGTCACGTAATTGCATCTTCTCAATACGAACAACCTGTTCTACCTCAAAATGGGGCATTGGAATCAGGAGTGTGTTAACAACTCACGCGATTGACATGTATGAGTAGTACGCACGCAAATTAGTGTATGGGAAGGGCTTGGGGGATGGAAGGTTCAATTGGGTGAAACTGTACCCATGACTGCAAAAATCATGTGATCATGATGTTCACATGATGAAAACCCTTCATGGGTTTCACTCACCTTAGATTTCATTACAAAGTTGATGGTGGCAGCCTCATGGGAGATTGGTTGAGATTTATCCATGATGGGGTGTGTGAGACGAATTTCCAATAGTGCGTCTCACAATTAAGGTAGTTTGGGACAATGAAGCATGTAATGACCAAATTGAGAACAAATTGTGCATGCATGATTAGTGCACATGGTCTTACTCTTTGGTTTGGGGTTGGATACTAGAGGGGTAGCTAGTATGCCCCTTGTTGAAGAGTTGGTCATGCAAGTATCCCTTATAGGTGTGTTTAGCAAGTTCCTTAGCTTTGACAATGTTGGGAAAATGTTGGTTACATGTCTTGATTCACCACACAAAGCACATGGTTGATTAACTCTTGGAGCAGGGGGGTTACTTGACGAAGGTACTTCTTTCATTTTTGGTGGCTTGGTGCCTTGATTTTTGGATCTAGATGTGACAAGTAATGGTGTTGTCACAAGTGAAACCAAGCCTAGGATCACTATGGATGGTGGTCCTGCAGGGACAACCAAACTGAATTTGAAATGGGCATACGACATTGGTACAATTTCTAGGTATGGCACTGTTGGATATGAAACTAGTATCCCCAAAGTGAGTCTAGGAAAGGTAAGTGTAGCCATGACTATAGTTCCCTATATGACCGAGGGGGGAAACAAGACGGGGATTTGAACCACCGGTGGTCCTGAAAGGGGTGGGGGAATGGTTTCTTCTTCACTGTGGTGATCATTTTCAGGTGTAGATGCCTATGTAGAGGAAACTTGTGTTTTATCTTCTGATGTGAAAATAGTACACATAATATCATCTATGGAGGTTGATATTACTAGTGGAGGGCCAGAGTATGCCCCTAAAAAAATGAGTATTTATAAGTGCCAGGGATGATATCTACGTATGATGGTTTATTATTTAATCCACAATGGGAGGATGTTATTGTGGTTAGAATTGGGGCAAGGTTTGTAGTATGTGAGTTGATCCAGGGTGACTATTTTCCCATTGTGGGGAAACATCATGATGTGGAATATTGATTAGGAAACCACATTTATGGCATACATGTAGCTACATCCCAAAATGATGTTTTAATTCAGTTGTTTGTCGACTATTTCGATATCAAGGAGTACCATTTTTCCTCCCAATTATATGGGAACATTCTAGTATAGACCTTGTGGTTTTGATGGCCTACCATCATAAGCACAAAGGGTGATAGATGATGGGACTAATCTTAGTGATCCAAGTTGTCTCCAAACATGTGTTGACATCACACACGTATATGCTCCATCATTGATTATGCATCAATGAATGATGATGTTCTTGATAGTGAATGGAACTTGGAAAGCAATGGATGAGGGAAACTGAGGATCGCCTTTTTCAAGGTCGAAGGTCATTAAGCTTGAATCATATGGGTTGATTGTGCCTAAATATGAGAGTAGCACCTTCTTTTGGGAGGGGCCATATTGAAGAACTAAAGTATACATGGTGGTGGGGGATTGGGCCAAGTCATCTTCAATGATGTAATTATGGGCAACCTTCATATGAGGATTATGGGAAGTTCGTCACATTGGTTGCTTTGGAATCCTATGGATTTGGTCATTACTGGGATGTGGTGTTTGCAAGGGTACACTAGTACTGGCAGCTGTATCATCTCCTTGCATAGGTTCATGCATACCATAAGTTTTTCTATGGGTTTGAAGGTGTATCTCTTCTATATTCATGTATATATCTTGGAAAGTTCCATTGCTTGGGGGGGTGATATTTTTGTTGATGGGACACGACCCCTTGATTGGAAAAGGGTTGTTGTAGCACCACTTGTTGTGGTTGTGGTGCATTTGTCGCATAAGTAGGGTTGATGCTAGCCTTTTTTCCTATCCTAAATTAAAAATTGACACTCAGGAATCAACGGGAAATGGTGGGTGTAATGGCCATATTATCTACTCATGGAACAATGGAAGTTGGTTCTTAGATTGTGGTTCTTTCTTTTCTTAGGGGGATTATTGGTCCCTATGCTCTAGTTTCGATTTACATTATTCTATTTTTGTTGGGGAGGAGGATTTCCCTCATACCCATGCTGTTGGTTTTGCTTGTTCTTGTCTTTCTTCTTCCCATGATTCAATGGATTAGGGGTATTAGCTGCGTTTAGTGTAATAACCTAACCTTTAATCCCTAGACATGTGTAATTGTTATTTGTTTATTATTGTGGCACTAGGTTCTAGGACAATGGTATTTAAGGACCATGACACTATTATGTATTAATAAAATGACTAGCTCAACATGGAAAACAAACGAAAATGGGGGGACATAGATTCCACTAGGTGAGGGGGAATGGAGACTAAAAGTTGTGGGTCACCCAAACATTATACATCGAACTCTATTCTTTATTATTTTGGACCTTGGAGTTACTATCACACCTTATTCATGGTTTAGTAGACCCCACTTGCACTAGTGCACCCTCATGAAGGTTTGGTGGGTCCCACTTAGTGAATGCACCCTCTTTGAATGAAATATTATCTTTTGAGGGCCCCACTTGCACCATGATGCCCTATCCATAGATTATAGGAGATGAAAGCATGATTTTAGCTTCCACCTCCTTGATTTCACCCTCCACCTCCACAAGTGCATCCCACTCCTCTATTCATGGAAGGGGATCCCTATTATTGTGCTTCGAGCCATTTATGACTCCAATTGGACCCTCTCTCTTACCTCCCTTGACTAATGTGCCCTACTTGAGATATTCGTGGCCTCCACTCCTTGATTGTGATAACCCGTCATTATGGTGATATTCCGGGTAAAGGAATCCCCTCATTTTAACATGCAATTCATGAATTCAAGTTAGTGAGCCTAACTACACTCTATCTCTCTCTAACCAATTCGAGTTGGTTTTGTGGGTTCAAATTAGCCTCTTTGTGTTGTAAATCCATGTGCTACCTTATTGTGAACTAGATCTTGTGAACTAGTGTGTGAAGAAGAGGAAGCCTTGTGAGAGTGTTGGATAAACTTGTGATGTGAGAGCTTATCTCATTTCATTGTGCCCTATGTGTTGGGTGTGAGACTAGGTGTTGAGATATTGTGATTATGTGGTGATAGTAGAGGGTTTCTGGTTTCACTTATACAACGAGAGTTCCTCATCTCCATTGCTTATCTTTTTCCAATCATGCACATGAAGCATGAAGGTGGATGGTGATGTCCTAAGGGACTTGTGCAGTGAAGGGAGTCTCATTGCACTAGGTAGTGGGGAGGGAATGAGTTGTGTTTTCTAAGATTGTGTGGCATGCATTTATCCTATTGCATAGAGATGAGAGTACCTCTACCTGTGGATTCCATGGAATCAGCTCAAGGGTGACTATCATGCTGAGATATTGATGAGCATGACATGTATATGGCTGGGTGGAACCTTGTCATGTTGCGTCCAGATGCACTTCATTGAGATACATGTTTTATTTTATGTTTATTCATTATATTTTGCTTATGCTAATGTGCCCCTAGAGGTTGACTTGATCTATGTTTATGTTTATGGATTGTTTTTTTTAATAGTTGAATGCAAGATGGATGGTCTTCCTTTCGAAATCTTGAAATCTAATTTTGTTCAAGCTTTGATGGCATGTTTCTCTCCTCTCTCTCTCTCATAGATTCTATGGATATAGTGGTAGCCATCTCTTCTATCTCTCTCATGGATCTTCTAGCTGTAGATGGAAACATTTTCTTCCTTTTCTTTATGTTTTTAATGGTTGTAGATGGCAGCCATGTATTCATATTTTAGTATTTCTTAGATGGCTGTAGGTGGCAGCCATGTATTCTGATTTTAGTGTTTCTTAGATAGCTGTAAATGGTAGCTTTAGATCTGATTGTGATTATTTTTATGTGGATATAGGTAGCATCCTGTAGATATGCTTTCTTATGGTTTATGTTGTGATTTTGAAGCTTAGAAATGCAGTATATTATGTGAACTAATAATACATTGCACATGCTTAAAGGACACAACTTTTGAAAAAGATAAACCACTACATTATCTAAACCATGTTTTCTTAACAAGTGAAGAATGAGGCATATGCAATCAGATTGATGATGAAAGAATCACAACTTAGATCAAATCCTCAGTTTAAATATATGTTCAATTATTATGTTCAAATATGCATTACCTTAGTATATGCATTGGGGAAATGTTATGCATTTGAATACTTGCATTTCATTTTAAAGGGATGAGTGATTACTTTGATGGATTTTGGCATGTTGGCCTAGCCTTAGTTACGTTTATTTACACCATTCATTACCTCTAATAAGCCTCCCCCCCTGGGTTTTTTGGTGTCTTTGTCTTCGGTGTTGAGGCCGGGTACACTACATTTAGCTACTCAAATTGTTGAGTCTATTGTGTGGGAGTTTGAGGGTTGAACTAGATTGACCCAACATGATTCATGGGGTGCATACCAGGTGGGCCAGGAAATGGAAAATATGGATCGTAAATGGGTGCAGGTAGATATGGGTTGGCTTCTCCATATGGTGTGGATATAGGAGCTTGTGGAACTATTAGGGGTGGTGGTGGTGGTGCAAGTTTCAGAGGGCTTGCATTGGGAAATGTAGGAGTGTATGGTCCATACATCATTTTTCCAAATGAGGTATTTGGAGTAATTTGGGGGTCCATTGATGCTTGAGGTGCTGGTGGGTTCTGGTGTGAAATATTGTATGGCACAGTGAGCTATGTAGTTAAAGAAGGTTCCCTTGATGGGGAAAAACCCCTATGAGCCCATCGATAGAGTTTGATGTGACACAAGGTGCTTGGTTCAGAGAACGATGCCAAGGGGAATCTGGGGTGATCGTATGAAAATAACCTGATTTGGAATATATCAAATCGAAATGTTGGGCCTTTAGGATGGCCTCTTCTTCCATTTTGGGCATAATAGTTTCCACATCCTTAACGGTCATGGGGAGGAGTTATTTTAGAAACCACTCCAGATGGAATTCATCATGGATTTCAATTTTTCACAATGTCTTGCACCTACTCTATTCGTGTATGTGATCCACATCGTGCATGGAAGTATTCTATTAAAATTTAGTTAAAATTTCCAAACCAAGACCGTGATGTATAGGTAGTTGAAAATACATGAGGAATATGGTGGCGATGGAATCGAAAGTGAAATGAGTACAATACGGTAAATTTACATACCATTTGGCCACCATCTCTATAAGGGTTCTCTGAAATAGTCAAAGTGGAATGGTATCATTGACTATACTGTTGGATGAGCACAAGAGGTAAAATGAAATCACATGGTTAGATAGTTTGTCTCCTTGTTTACCCTCAAATTTTGGAATATCCGAGGGAAGTTTAGCTGGAATTTGTGTCCAAGCGGGTTCATAAATAATGGTATCATTTATCAACTTGGATAAATATGGAGATTTAAACTCGCCATAAATGGAAGTATTGGTTGAGGCATAGGACCTACCATTGTTTGTTGGGTATTACCTCCTCTAGGTGATGTGGGCAGTGATACTAGGGGAGCTGATCCTCTACCTAATGGTAGTGAGGATGCAACTGATGGTGATGATCCTCCTTCTGTTGGTGAAGGATATGCACAGGGTAATATTGGAGGGAATTGAGCAAGGTATGTCCAACCAGGGATTATGGAACCACAGTTTCTCGTGTATGTCCCCAACGTGATGGTCTCCCTCATGGTCTATGAGGAGGTAATGTGGGAACCCCTCCTTGAATAGGGGGAAGCCCTTTCATCCTAAGAGACTACATAAGGTTACTTAGTTACACAATGGTTGTTGATTTTTGATAAAATGGGTTTAAGCATAAAGGAAATTAAACTGAATTGACATATGCAAAAATATGATAACCAATATAACAAATGCAGAATGGTGCAAGTGAAAAAGTGAGTGCAAAGTTTCACAATTGGTACCAAGAGTAGGTTCTTTTTAATTAAGTTAGATGATATTTGTAATAAAAAGAAATAATGAATTTTCCCTATTTGACTTAACCTCATTCCTCTCAAATTTCCAATGGGCCTTCTAATAGCTCTCTCATCGGATGGATATGAACCCATCGAAGATGGATATTGAAGGTATGGATCAATCAATTATAACAAGGGGTATTGAGGCTATCTTCTGAAAGGACTAGAAACATTTCCAATAGCCAACAAAATATGACTCAGGTGCAAATGTGTCCCACAAATGTCACCTGGTGATGATCTTAGTTTTTGGCCACTAAGATACCTATGTCGTGGATAAGGGGTTCATCCTTGAGCATAAAGTGTTGCATTTACAAAGAGTTGGGTGGATCTATGTGGTGAAAACAAACTTCTATACCTCATATTTAGCGTCCTTAGGCATCACGCTTCCTTATCTGGGTTTGTTCACACTTGCTTATAGAAAAAATTGACAATTTCCCTAAAAGTCAACAACAACAATTATTTCAAAATGAAGTGTTAAGTTTTAAACCAAATAGACTAGCAAGATCACTGAAAGAAACATAATCACAAGATAGACACAAAATTTACCCTGGGAAACCCTCATGGGGTAGAAAACCCAACAAAGCTTTCCTCAATAAGATGATCAACCAAAATACAAGATGTGCTCCAAGACTTGTCCTTCTTCTCTACCTCATATGCATACCTCCCAGACACAAGTGTGCTACTTTCTGAGTTGTGGAAGTGTGTCAAATGAGGAGCTCTCCACCTCTACTTATACTAGTTCCCAACTGACCAAAATCCCTAATGGGGCTGACCTCTCCTAGAGAAGTATAATAACCCCTAAATAATAAACTCAGGGCCGACCCCCACATGGTGGGTCTAACAACCTTGGTTACCACAAACCATCGGAGGAATAAACATCTCCAGATACATAATATAATAACCTCGGAGGGATGAACCATCTCCGGAATAATAAAGTACAAAATATAATATTCTTAGAAGTTACAATATTCAACATGAAGATGATTGTTGGGCATTATTTGGATGCCTAGCCCAATCAACCGTAACCTAACTAAAATTGTTTTTTAACCTCCTTGGTGGAGTATTTTAGTTGGTTGATAATTACATTGCAAGATGATTTTATGAGGTTCAAAATTTGAATTAAAGGTGTGACAAGGGAGGTATTTCAAACCTTCCAATTTTTCTGGTTCATTAAATCACTTGTGAGTGAAAGATGAAGAGCATACTCAAATGGAAGGAATATTTAGGTCCCTTGGTGTGTGCTTCAATTCAAATATACACACATGTGTTTTGAGAGCAAAGTAAAGTGGAAATTTGCAACTAACTTATGAGAATAATAAAGCAGAGAGACATGAACATCGATGGTTTGTTGCTCCTCCTAATTAACCTCTAAGTGTGAATTGATGTTTGCAAAATACAACTATAAAAATATTTTAAATGTGATAAAGGAGGTATTTCCAACCTTTCACTTCTTTTTTATTTCCCAATATCAGTTATGAGTGCAAGGAAAAGATCATACTTGAAGTAAGATGAGTCTTTAGGAACCTTGTTTGTATGTAGAAGTGGGCTAATCTAATTTTTTCTTTGAAATAAGAATTATGCAAGAATAAATGAGTGTAAAACTAATGTAAGTGACCTCAATTGCCTAGACTAACAATTTCTATGAAATAAAAGTATGTGATGATATAGCCTACTTCTAGTGAGAGCTAGGAGGTTTGTTGAAAACCTCAAAGCCTTTGCCTAATATTTGTAAAATATGACTTTTTTACTTCCTATTTAAGCTATGCAATTTGATTACTATAGAAGTAAAACAACTTATGGATTGTTAATTAATTCTTTAGCATGCATGATAATTCATTGAAACTCCAATTTGAAGTGAAACTAAGCTACAAAACTATAAAAGTAAACAATTGCGTGGGTTTTTGAAACATAGTCGCGTAGTTGCGCGGGTTACAAGTTACACATGTCGTGCAGGTTTTCCACATGCGTAGATGATAGAGATGTTGCACCTGGTTGCATGACTGTCGAAGAGAATGAACAACACAAGTATGATTATTCAACACACCATGAAAACCTATATATAAGAAAATAAATAAAAATAAAGAGTGGAGTCGTGGAGTCGCCATAAACTATTGAGGGAAAAATGCGATAAGAATGAGAAATGCTCCATGCTATCCTGGCAAGTTGCAACTAAGGAAACAATATAAGTGTTTATTAGTAGACTATACATTAATAGGATAAACCAAAACTCAATAAACAACAAAGTAGTGAAAGATTGACAAGTGCTAATAACATAAAAAAGACAAAGCTTAGAGAGTGAATTAGCTTCGACCATATAGTATTTGCCCAATGGAAAAGCTTGTTTACAAATGGTGTCACTTAGAAGAATGCAGTTCCAATAGAAACAAAAAAGATCACTTAGGGATGGGTCCTTTTGAACTCTCTCAATTGCTTGATAACTAACTTGGAATGAGGAGGAGAAACACTTGCTTCTTGGTGAGCAATACAAGGGAGCTTTGAATTCCAATTGATGATAAGAAGGGGGATGACAAATGATCTCTCAAACCAATTCTTGTAGCATAACCTTGATCTAAATTTATCTCATTGAATGCATGCTCATGAATTCCTTTTATATGCCAAACAGAGGCCTTGAATCTAGTTCCCAATGTGAATGTTCCATCTCATGAAGTGGCTTTGCAAGTACAAGAAGGGGAATAGTGAATGCTCCCAGGAATGTGAAGAGGCCAAGTTGAATTTTTGGAGCCAAGAAATGCTATTGTTAGCCTTGAATGTGCCATGGAGAGACAGTGGTCCCACCATTGGTACAAACACGTGGGTTTGAAGGAAATAGTTGCACAAATCTATGCGGTTTTTGAAACAAAATCCACACTTTTTTCTCAAAATGATTGACTTTATCATTATAAGGATCAATTCTCATTGCAAATTTGATGAGGATGATGTTAGTGAGCTACATGTTGTATGTTGATGATGTGCAAAATCTAGAGGATAAAAACTGTCATGTCCCTGCCCATTGATCCGACTAGCGGAGGGGACATGAATGAATTATGGGCATTCTAAATTTAACCCCCACGACCATATTACAAAAAATCATAAATATTTAAAATGCATGTGCAGATGCATAATTAAAAACACATAGGAAATAAATCTATCCACACACACATAATGCGTATACTAACATATTCATCACATGAATAACAATAAAAATCAGACACAATTAACACATCAATGGATTAACAAGTAAACACTTATATTTTTAAATGCAATCGTCTATGAAACTGGCTATGGAAGGGGAACGTTCCACCTAGCCATAGGAATTCTAACCAACAATTTACCTCTCTGCTGAGAGGCCACCCCTGAGGTGTGTTATGCATCCACTAAGGAGGAACTACACATGCTCACTCACAGCCATAGGAACACAATCTCATGAGCCAACGCACATCTATTTTTTATCAAGCATACAAAGAGGAAATGAAGGTGAATGCTAAGCCATTGAGCTCATCCACATAGCTATAGGAATATCAATTGGTATCATTCATCCTTGTCACCCACAATACCTACCACACCCAACACAAGGAAGGTCCCCTTCTCTATTACAGAGTCCCTTAGGAGCCCCTTCCCTTCAGTGCTATTTAGGGTGGGAATAAAAAGGTCCAAGCTGCTATACTTTCATAGATTTCTTTCCTTCACTAGGTTTATCAATCAGTTCCAACCTCTAATTCCTCTCTGACTTCAATTGTCTCTTTGACTTTCTAGTTACTAGAAACACTAATTTGCAACCACGAAATTCAATTTACGGGCCCCCAAATATGGGTTCTCCCATGGCTTTTTGGACTTTTAACACTCTCAAATTGTCCCCAGGGTTCGATTCTATGGATTCCCCACTATATTTGATGACTCACATGAGTCTCTGGGCATTTTTGACAGTCTAAAACATGAATTTTTCTCAAGTTGTGATTTCTGCCATTTCTCTTGCTAGGAATGCATAGCATACTCAGAATTAGTTTCCTGGTTGCAAAACAATGGGATGGGAATGAAAGGAAACAAATTACCATGAGGAAGATTGGATTTTGGGTACCAAACAATGAGTCCATACTTAGCCATACGAATTTCTGGGTTATGCCCATGCTCCATTAAATTCATGAGCTGATTTCTCAGCTTCCTTCTTACAACATAAATAAATATAAGCATGGAAGTCCACTTAGGTAGTTTCTTACCATTTATGGCTCATGGGCTCTCAGGAAGACACTTGGAAACAAATTATTTGATCCCATAAGCCCTCACCTCTCCTTAATGGATACACATCGCCCCCTCATTTTTGTTGCTTCTGTAGCCATCTCTTGGAAATCTTATTTGTATTATAAATTTTTACATGTTGTTACATTTTTCCACGGCCAACTAGCACATGTACACAATATATAAAATACTTTCCTTTATAATCCTAACATTCACTAGCGGGGCCTTGGCCTTGAGCTCCACGCTATGAAGCATTCACTGCATATTTAAAATATTTACATATCAAACAAATAATTCCAAGCATTAGAGTGTGGGTAATACATTCCCCACCCCATAGAAAAACACCGTCCTTAGTCTTCTCAAAACTGAACAAAAATGACTATGCCTCTCTCATGGCATCCTCTATCTCCCATGTAGCCTCATCGGGACCAAGATGCTTCCATTGCGACTTTACTTGTTCGATGGCTCAGTTCCGGAGCAATGTTACTTTTTTGTTGAGGATGCGCATAGGTTCCACTTGGAATTCTCCCTCGGGTTCCACCCAATTCACATTCCAATAAATTACGTGATTAGGATAATGTACATACTTCTTAAGCAAAGAAACATGAAAAACATTATGAGCTCTCATATTAGCAGGTAATGCAATCCCATATGGAACTGGTCCTATCCTATCAAGTACTTCAAATGGCCCACAATATCTCTGTGCCAACTTGGCACAACTTCCCCAATTTTAGGGAACTTTTCCCTGGATTCAATCTCAAATAGACATGATCCCCAACTTTAAATTCCTTGTATATTATTTTTAAATTTGCATAGCTCTTCTTCTTGTCATGAGATGCCTTTAAATTCTGCCCGATCTTAATAATTTCCTGTTCCATTTCCTTGAGCATTTATGGCCCAAGTACTACTATGTTTATTGGACTATCCCAACTCACTAGAGTTTTGCATCGTTTTCCATACAATGCCTCAACTGGAATCATTCCCAATGATGCTTGATGTCCATTATTGTATGCAAATTCTACCAAGTGTAGGTAACCCTCCCACTTGGATGGCTTATCCATCACATAAATCCTCAACATATCGTCAATAAATTGTTTCACCCCCTCGGTTTGACCATCTGTGTGAGGATGATACAATGTACTGAAATTCAACTGAGTCCCCAATTATTGAAATAAATCTTTCCAAAAATTGGATGTGAACTTTCCATCTCAATATGAGATTATTTCTTTGGGCAACCCATGCAATATGAATATCTCTTTCATGAATATATTAGCTATGTCACTCGTTTTGTGAGTGGACTTGACTGGAATAAAATGAGCTTCCTTTGATAGCTTTTCCACCACAACCATGATGGAATATTGCTTCCTTTTTGTCATTGGAAAACCTGTTATAAAATCCATAGAAATTACTTCCCACTTCCATTTCGGAATGAGTAAAGGTTTCAATAGTCCCATTGAATGTTGATGCACTGCCTTAACTTGTTAGCATTTTTTACACCAATGAATGTATTCTGCCACATCCTTTTCATCCCATGAAAAAGTATTGTTTCCTTGCTGCTGTTATTTTCTTTTGATATCTTGGATGTCCAGAGTATGGCATTTGATGAATTTCATCCATTACCATCTTCTTCAAATTCGCAAAATATGGAATATGCAATCTGCCTTTATAAACAAGAATATCATATTCCCCAAGCTGATATCCTTCACACTTTTCATCTAAATTTTTCTTCTACAATTTCTCTTTCACTTGAAGGTAAGTTCCATCGCTGTTTTGGGATTCAAGAACTTTTGTTCTTAAATCTGGTTTGCATATACTTAAGGCCGCTACATGAAATTTTCTACTAAGACTGTCTGCAACTTTATTCTCTTTTCCTTTCACATGTTTGATTTCAAAATATGAATTCACACAAAAATTCTAGCCATCTAACTTGCTTGGCATTTAAGGTTGACTGCTCAAACAAATATTTCAAGCTCACATGATCCGTCCTAAGCTCGAATCTACTTCCCAACAAATAATGTCTCCACGTATTGAGGGCATGCACTATGGATGCTAGATCTAACTCATGAGTCACATAATTATTTTCATGATATTTTAATTTCCTGGAATCATAAACAATCACAAATATTTCTTGCATAAGAACTCCACCTAATCCGTCAATGCAAGCATCCGTGCATACTACAAAATATTTATTTGGATCTACAATGTTCAATATAGAGGCACTAGTAAGTAACTTCTTCAATTGTTGAAAGCTTTCTTCACATTTTTCAGACCATACAAATTTTACATTCTTTCTTTGAAGTGATGTAATTGGATGAGCTATCTTGGAGAATCCCTTAATGAAACTTCTATAATATCCCGAAAGACCCATAAAAGATATAACATCCGTGGAATTCTTTGGAGTAGACCAATTCATTATGGATTCAATCTTTTTCGGATCCACTGCAATTCCTTCTTTTGAAATAATATGACCCAAATATTGTACCCTTCTTTGATAGAAATCACACTTACTTAGATTGGCATACAATTTGTTCTCTCTAATAGCTTGCAACACCCTTGTTAAGTGTTCCTCATGCTCTTCTTCACTCTTTGAGTAAACAAGAATGTCATCCAAGAACACTAATACAAAATTTTCCAAGTACTTGCTGAATACACTATTCATGAGGCACATGAATGCGGCGAGTGCATTGGTGGATTATGAGTTCTCATGAGTTCTCACGAATAGTGTGGATTATGAGAATGTCATCCAAGAACACTAATACAAACTTGTCTAAGTACTTGCACCACCATGAACTCATAATGGCCATATCTTATCCAAAAAGCTGTTTTGTAAATGTCTTCTTATTTTATTCTCACTTGATGATAACTAGATCTCAAGTCAATCTTTGAAAACACTTTTTATCCCTTCATTTGATCAAACAAATAATCAATTCTAGGCAATGGGTACTTATTCTTGATTGTTACTTTATTTAGCTATCTGTAATCAATACATAGCCTTAAAGTCCCATCTTTCATTTTGACAAATAACACTGGTGCTCACCAAGGAGACACACTTGGTATGGTATACTTTTTGTCCATTAATTCTTGTAACCACATTTTTAACTCTACCAATTTAGGTGTGCTCATTCTATAAGAAGCTTTAGAAATTGGGGCTAACCCTGGAACAAGATTGATTGTAAAATCAATGTCCCTTTTTTGTGGCAGTCCTGGCACTTCATCTGGAAATACATCTTTGAACTCCTGCAACAATGATAATCCTCTATATTTGGGCCTTTGTCCTTTGGTGAATATGATATATGGGCTGCATATAGGTGGCGAAATTTCTTGTAGAACTTCCCCAACTGCACGGTTAAAATATTCCTTACTGAAACTTGCTTTGGAATCCCTTTCACCACTCTTAGTCTTCCCTGTTCATCAATGCATTCGAGGACCTTTTCATAGCAGTCTATCTTGGCTCTATATTTTTCCAGCCAATCCATACCAATAAGACTGTCATACGATCCTAATGGTAGGATATTCAAATTTTCTTTTGTGAGGAGTTCATTCAACTCTATGGGGCACTCCATCACTACTTCACTCACTTTTCTTTTTGTTCCTATGGCTAATTGAATTAGCCAAGAATTATCATGCTTTATTTTTATAAGAGAACAAATTTCAACCACTTTTGGAGTAACATAACTATGAGTAGATCCTGGATCAATCAAAACAGAAATAGATTGCTTAGCAATATTACCTTCAACTTCCACTACTGCTGATTGATGGTCTGCTTGATGCTTATCTGACACTGCATAAATTTGGGGAGTTTCCATTGCCATATCCTCCACTGTAACGACTTCTTCTAAGTTATGGAAGCCTCAAGGGTTCTCTCTTCATTGTGGACAATATTTAATCATGTGGTTTTCTCCACACCCCCAACAATGAAGTGGCCCTTTTGGTCCTTTTTCTGTTGCAACTGATGGCTTAACTCCATTTCGTTCTAGTTGGACTTGTTGGGAATTTCTTGGCTGATTTCTAAATGGAGGCTTGAATCCACTTCTCCTTTGGTCAAATATTCCCTTTGGATTTCCTTTCCATGTTGGATGAACTTCTGATTTTCCTTTTCTTTGCTCATAACAATGCATTGCCATTCTAATGGCTTCATCAAGAGTTGGTGGATTAACAAACTCAATCCTGTCTCTGAAACTTTGGGGCAGAGTTCCAAGGAAGATTTGAATTTTTATCCTTTCATCTTTGTTGTAATCTACATACCTCAACAATTCCAAAAACTTATGGACATGTTCTTCCATAGACTTCTGTCCCAATTTTAGTTCACTGGAATCCTTTCTCTTGTTATCATAATACCTAGAGGAAAGGTATTTTTTCTTGAAATACTTCTAAAATCGCTCCCAGCTGATCCTTGTTTCTTTGATTCCTTTTACTTGCATGAGATGCTCCCACCAAATCAAATCTCGACCATCGACCATTGAGATTGTAAATAGAAAATATGGCCTTTTCATTTCCTGAGTAATCATGAATCCTAAAATATTTCTTCATTTCAAGAAGCCATGCCTCTGCTTCTTGACCTGTCTTACTTTCTCCATCAAATGTGGGTGGCCTTGCCTTCCTAAATTCTCCTTGTGGAATCCTATTGAAATTTATTCTTCTTCGAATTCTGCTAAAAGTATGCTTTTAGATACTTCCAGAATCTTGAGAATCACATGACCTACTATAAGGAGATATTGACAAAGATACCCTATGCACCCTACTCCAAGAACCATTTCTTGGACTTGGAGTCCTCTTTCTAGTGTGACTTCTAGAGCAGATTCCTACGCTTTTTTCTTGTCCAAATTTGTTTGTATTAGATCCAAGATTATCCCTATGCTACATATCAATGAGAATATGAAGGATGGAAACATTAATCTGGTTGTGATCTTCTTGAGCCTTGATCAACCTCTCATTGAAACTTCTCATTGTTTCAACCAAATTTTGGCGAGTGATTTCCTCTCTCCTCCCAATGGATTCTGTCTTAGCATTTCCCTCTTGCATATTTTATTCTAATACATCCTAATCATGTTAAAAAGGGTACTGGGCATCATTCATGGTTACCATTTTCTTTTGGAGGCTTTTCCTTATGCTTGTTTCCCTCTGCTACAACTGTTCAAAGATTATCAACTACAAGCACTGTGCATCATAGAGATATTTAATAGACATATTAGTAATACATACAATGACACATAAAGATGTTCTTATTTTAATAGAATCAGTCTTATGGAATAATTGACAGGGTTCTTGAGTCATCATTTTTTTTGTTCCATTTATGCATTTATGGAAACTACCATTATTGACAATTTCTGTCAAATTAATATTATAGGCACTTTTCTGTTATGATCTCTGAGATATCTGAATTCCTCACTCATATTCTGACCATACACCTCTGTCCCCATATGAATAATCTTTCCAACACCTATTTTCATGCTTTATTCTTATCTAGGAGTTGAAAGTTACACCCTCCCAAAAATGTTAATTATGCCCAATTTTGCAGTGTTTTTATTGTTAAAATTCAATATGCTAAGATAGAAAATAGCAGCATTACATTCCATTTCACAATAATGGCATATACAGGATCACTGAAGAAACAACAAGCATAGCATAAACACTAGAGACACAGATTTATCCTGGGAAACCCTCATGGGGTAGAAAACCCAGTAAAGCTTCCTCAATATAGATGACCAGCAATATACAAAGATGCAAACCAAAGACATGATCTCCTTCTCCACCATAGCAGACCTCTCCTCCACAAGTGCGCCTCTCTTAAGTGAGTGAGTGTGTCAAATGAGGAACATACCTCCTCTATTTATACACTACACTGACATTTATTTTACACAAGTACATGTAGGCTCGTATTTAACCATTAGGTTAAATACCCTATTATAATTGACTGGGCCGACCCCCACATGGTGGGTCTAATAACCCTAGTTACCACAACCAATTCGGAGGAATAAACATCTCCGGATTCATAGTATAATCACATCGGAGGTATGGAACATCTCCGGAATAAATAATATACAAATATAATATTCTTAGAAGTTACAATATTCAACATTTATAGGTGCAATTAGCTCCAGAGACCAACTTCAACCATATGCAGAAGAAAATATAGAAAGAAATATATATTTTTTTCTAGTAGGAATTGTTAGTACTTATAACAAATATTACGCATCAAATTTTATATCTCTAACCCAATGCTCTAGTCAACCTCTACAAAATTCTGGGCTTGACTACTTTTAACTTTTGCACATTTTCCCAAACTTGGAATTTTTACCAAAATTGGCTATCTCTCAAATTAAGCATTTATGGAAAAACTTCGTCTAACGAAAGTTGTCTATTTTAATGCGTAGGTAAAATGTTGAATTCAAAAAAATTTCTAGTTTCGTTATTTTAGGTCACTTTTACCTCCTGCAAGATTTCCAAAATCCCCCAAAAGTGCTCATGAATAGTGGATTTTAGCCTTCTTTCGCACCTCGGTCTCACACCTTTTAGAATTTGTATCCAAGCTTTTGGATTTAGTTTTCTTCATGGTCTATGACTGCACCATAAAAATTTCGCCCAAATTGAGCCCCCATTAGATCTCTGGACATAGATATTTGAAAGTCACTAATTTGAAATTTCTGCCAAATCGAAGCAAGATGGGCTCAATCCTCTCACTAGTGTTTCTGTGACCATCAATACCATTTGAATGCTTTAGGTCTCATTAAATTTTGAGCTAAAATAATTTTCGGGCTCCTGAATCACCACTACGGGGTTTGACCTTTCTTGTCGGCCTTCCTCATAACTACATCTTGGAAACCCCTGCAATGGAACTCCAATGTGGCCTTGCCAATTACTTGTGGATTTTTTCTTGGGAGATAATTTTGCACTCCCCTGCGGATGTGTGCTGATGATCGATGATGATGTCTGACTAAAAATGATTTATGACCATCGAGGAAAAATGAGCAAAGTCCGACTACCAACGACAGACGACTACCATGGAATGATGAAAATAGACGATCGTTGCGGACCTGTACTGCATTGCGCTTGCGGAATTCTCCCTACGGTCTATTCCTTCAGACACATTTTGGAAACCCCACAGATGTGTGTCAATGACTGACATCTGACGATTTCCGACCACCTCCCGCCGTGACCGCGGAACTTTCTCCATCGTGCTCGTAGAATTCTCTCTGCGCCATAGACCTTCTTCTATGGTACTATCACATAATATTCTTCGTGGAAATCCACAAAATTATTTTCCATTGCGCTCGCGGAGCTTCTCCGCGACTCGCCACAAACTCCTTTTCGTGGTACCCTCGTAGATGCTTGTTGACAACCAACGATCGTTGTGGATCCATAATCCATGATGTTTGCAAATTGTGGACATCATCCATCTGCGTGTATTTTCGGCGTGGTTGGTCCACATCATACCCCTATTTTCCAAATGGAGGGTTTCTATTTTGTGGGAGTTGTTGGGCTTCTTCCTCTGGAGGATTTGGTTCATCCGGATGCTGAACATAGGGTTCTGCTGTTTGTTCTTAAGCTTCAAGTTGTGGGATATTCTGTGTTGATGTATTTTGCAACGTTATTCCGGATCTGAGGTTTATTTCGTTTATTTCCATGGTGTCTACGACATAGGTAGGGAATTGTGTGATATCAACGTTATAAGTCTGTTGATGTTGTGGAGGTCTGTTATTATTCGGGTTTGGGATGGGTTGGGCTGGAATTGGTGGGGGTCTGGCGGGTGGTTGAGTCTGTGGGGGCGACATGATGAGTGGCTGTTGCTGCTGCAATGGAGCTCTCCAATTTGATGGATAAGGATTTTTATTCCCATAATTCATGGTGGATGAAGCAAAAGGTGGGGGATATGAAGGGTAAGATGGTGGATAATAAGGTTGTTGATACGCTGGTTGATAAGTTTGTTGATTCTGCAGATAAGTCTGTTGATTTTGCTGCCATTGATTTGAATTTGGCTGTGCTTTCCCTAGAGTTGGTGCAGAGTTCCAATTTTGTTGGCCCTGATTATAGTAGGCTTGATTGCTAGGTTGATATGGTCTAACAAAATTATTCCTCCTTTGATTTATAAAATAGAGTTGTTCTATTGCTCCTTCAGCTGCGAGATCTTGAATAGCAGCCTTACATGAGGGTAAGAGGGGACATTTATCAGTGGAGTGGTCATCAGTGCAGAGACCACATATTTATATGGTGTTTAAGGTGCATTGCCCCTTCTCATGCTTCTTTCTACAACGAGGAAAGAATACTGCCAAGGCTTGGTTAATTTCATCCTGCTTCTATTTGATCTGAAGTGCATCAAGTTGCATGGCCAGAGACTGTAAGATGTCAGTCTTCATATAATCTAATAGGTTTCCTAGATCAGATTTTGTAAGATTGGGTCCTGAAGATGATGAGGATCCTATGGATAGATGTGTATCTATTGTCCCATTCTTACTTTTCCTAGACCTAGAATGGTTCTTGAAGATCTAGAGTATCTGGTCATATGTCTTTTGAAATATGTCTCCATCTCCTAAGAGGTTTAAGATCTCAAAATTATCTTCTTTGATCCCTCTAAGAAGGACAAGTTTCAGTGATTCAGGGTCTAGGGTGCAATGGTTAGCTCATTTGTAGCTGAGCTGAAAATGCTGGCCATAGTCTTCTAAGGATTCACGGTCTCCCTGTTGCATCCTAAATATTTCATCCCTTATATCCTTTGCTTTGTAGTAGTCCCTATATTTTTCTAGGAATGCCTGTTTCATCTGATCCCAACTAAAAATACTATTTCCCTCTAAACTCATGAACCACCTAAGTGATCAATCTTTCAGTGTGGAGGGAAAAAGTCTCAGCTTTTGGGCATCCGTAGTGTAATCAAAGGATCTGCAAACTACCTCAAATTCAAACAGGAATGTGTCGGGATCTTCTGAAGTCAATCCATGGAAGTTTGGAAAATTGTTAGGGTTGATATTCTTCATCCTAGCATCTCCAAGAGGTATGCTAATGGGGAAGGTGAACAGCTCCCTAGGTTCCTCTTCTTTGCCTACCATAGTGGTGTTGGAGCTGGAACTAGTAGAGAAGTTGTCTTTGTTTGGATCGTATGTGTAGTCAGTTTTGTTTTCAGAGTTCAGAAATTCAAACTGAGAATGGTCAGGATTGTTGTTACCATTGTTTCTCATGGGACGCTTAGGAAGAAAGCGTACAAACCTATCCATTTGCCGACGAGGCATTCATTGGTAAAAATCTTTATGTTGTTTTTTTTATATGTGATTTTTCTTTTTCTTTTTGTGTTGTTTTTGAAGATGTCTCCTAAAAGATTTAGCACCTCCCCGACAACGGTGCCAAAAAGTGGTGGCCTCTTAGAATGGATGCCTAATGAGGGCAGCTAGACTAAGAGCCTACTTTAATTATCAACCCAGGGGACGTACAAGATTTAGAGGTGCAGGCACTATATGTGCTCTCTAGGATAGTCTTTGTCAAAGTTGGGTGTTTGTATCAATGTTTTTAAAGAGTTTCCCAAAGAGGATTAAATAAACTGTAAAAAGGATTGTTTAATCTATGGAGGAGAAATTCCTATGCTAAGAAATTCAGATACTGAAAGCAGGAAATCTATGTCTAAGAAATTAAATGCAGGAAACAGTAAGCATATCTTTAAGAATTAACTTGCTGAAAGCAGTAAAAATTATACTATGGAATTGAATGCTGAAAACATAACAAATCTATTCTAGAGTAATGAAAGCTTGATCTTTAACCTAAGGAGTAATTACTGTAAATCGAATGCATAAAACTCAAAGTTTGATCTAACATAATCTAATGCTAAGACTAAGTTCGGAATACCATTATCTAATGCTGCAACTTTTAATCAAAATGTTAAGAAGTGAATATCATCATGTAACCAAAAATACTAAAAGTAATCAATCTCCATAAGCAGTTATAATAATGAAATGAACACATGGGCTTTAAGATATGGATCGCTACTTTAGAAGTAAATGCAAGTACATAGGAAAATAGGTGTTAAATTATGCCTTGGCGGAATGCTGCTACAGGACTAGAGACACAGCGTTACCAAACTACAGAATGCATTATAATGAACTACGAAATCAAAAGGTTCAACTACTACAGAAATCAAATCGTGCGATTTAAATGCTATTTAAAATACTCTCATCTACAATATAAATTCAACCAATGCAAAACACATAATGAGAAATACCTGAACAGTAAGATCTCCTGACTTACATGTTGGAGGGGCCCTCTACAACCTGTACTCAGGAGTGAAGGGAACTTATAAATGCTAAATTGTAAGTAACATCAAGTCTTTATTTAAAATAAAAACTTCATAGTTTAAAACCAGGTCTGTAACACAACTGTCTCGGTAGTATAAAACGTAAAACAATAATTCTCCAAAATAGCAATAGGGGCCTCTCGCTACCTGAGAGGTGCATATTTATATAATTCTAATGCTTAACCTAACTAAATGTCTAAATGCCAATTCTCTTTGAACAAGAGTTCGTTCTCTACATATCAGGAAAAAGGCGCTGAGTTTGGTGATGTTCTTTCAGTTCTTCACTTGATTCACGCGTTGTCCTTTAGTGCACCTACACTTGCTCATTCAAACTCGTTTTTCATGCAATTAGCTCATAACAACGCTTTCAAAACATAACAGAAATAATCTTTTAAACAATCCATTAAATAATTAAGGTAAATCATTTTCCCACTAATGAGTGTATTTCTTCAACCTTTCTTGTGCTTTACTGGTGGGAAAAGAAACTATCAGATGCCTGAAATGGGGACTCATCATCTCCCCCATGCTTGAAGGATTCACCCATCCTTGGGTGACATATTTTGTTCTCTGATGATGTCTCTGATGTCCCATGCTACCACCTTGGGGGTACCTTCCTGCCTATGGTAGCCCATACTTTGATCCTCCTTGACCCATGATCTCCTCTCTTCTTCCTCATTGACCTGTTCCTTAATGACTAGAGGAAGGAAGAATGGGGGATATAGCCTCATCCCTATCCACCCAAGCTAATTCTTTATCAATGACTCTCTGTAGAGCTTAGCTTTTACGAGAGCATTTTTAAGTCTGATAGGGGAGTGAATCTCTTTTATTTTTAGGTCATTTGCTACTATGCGCCATCTTTCACCAATAGACTCCTGAACCTCCTTATGTGTGCTCTGAAGAGTAAGATCAAAGTGAACCACATCCTCCTGCTTCTTCTCAAGGAGAATTGGGATCAACTCCTCATCCATGGTGAGATTTTTATGGTCATAGATTATTCTTTCAGGGTGAGTCGCCTCTGCCCTGATCCATAATGGGGTTTGCCATTTTGTTGCAACATAAATGTGGTAGTCCTGAGCTTGTTCAATTTTGTGATTCATCCAGGAACATAATGCCCTTAATTGGAAATCGCCCATGTAAGGGTTTGGTGACCAGTTGGGCGAGCTAGGTACTACAAAATAGTGTAAGAAAAAATCACTGAGCTGGTCCTTCTCCAACCCTATGGCTTTGAGAGATGCATCCACAAATTCCTTGGTTGTTTCGATTTCTATTGGGAGTCCCTATGCCAACCTTTGGAGCTGGAATTTGCCCCACTTTTCTTGTAGGTAAACTGCATATATTGTTAAAGGTGGCCTATGCTCCAATAGTTTACTATATATTTTAGTGGTAGTAGCCAAAACATTCTTTAGTTGAACAATTTCCTGGTCCTTTTTGGCTAGTTTTCCTTGTGCCTCAGCCAACTTCTCTTTAAGTGCTTAATTTCTTTGTTCCACCAGTATTAGCTCCTTGCATGATGCATTTTCAGGATTTGTGTCTTTTTAGATGAAAACGGAGGTGATGTGGGCTGGCTTCCTGATTCAATTCTCAATGTTGCCAGTTCCTTTCTGAGCTTTTCTAATTCCGCCCGTGCTTCAGCGAGTTGGTTGACGACCCCAGGGTTTCCATTGTGCTTAGGAGGGTCCCCCTGGAGGTTGTCTTTCTCTTCTTGTTCATTCTGCTCTTCTTCTACCTCATGTTCTTCTTGTTCATCCTGCATTTCTTGCTCATCCTTCTCCTCTTCTGTAGTGGGATCCTCTTGATCTACCCAAAGATCATCGTCCTCATCTGACACATTTTGAACTATGGGACTGGGTTCCCTACTCTCTTCCTTGGTAATTCAGATTCTGGATGCTTGTGTGAATCTTTTACTTCTTCTCTTCGGCCCTTGATTATTGGCAGGAATCCCCGGGTTTGTTTTGGGGGAGTCATCTCATGAATGCTTTATTTTCACCAGGGTATCAACCACACTGTCTAGGTCAATTTTCCTCTTCGCCCTTGATGTAGAGGTGGTTTTTCTCACTGATCCTGGTGGCAGGGGTATGCCAGCTCTGGGTGTGCTCTTCATTCTTTGAACATCTTCAGCAGACACCAACATGAATTCTTCCCAAGAAAGCTCTGGTATCTGTGCTTTTAATTCCTCACAAACGATTAATTTGATCAGCCCATGATGGGTTAAGGCATCCTCCTTTCCTTTAATCACTTTCTTGCTCATTTTTGCTAGAGATTGGAGTAGGTAGTATGGAATACTAATGTTGTTGTTTGGTGGATGATGGGCCCTGTGCCTCAATAGTTCTAGAATTCGAAAATGAAAAATGGGGGCGTAGCTCAACCTACCAGTACATGTAATATATTTCTGGACAAGGGCAGCCATTTCATCCCACGGTGTAGGCATGGAGAGCCTTTTGACTCCATTTTTATCTTCGTCGTAGACCTCTCCTCTTTCAAAGAATGCTTTCTTTGCTTCATGGTTTGACTCCCTGTCGTTCCTACCCAATGCATACCCATTGGCAGACCAGTGTATTTGGAAATTGCTTCGTCATCCAACCTTATATGTAACCCCTTCACTCGGGTGACGAACCCTTCATCCTTGATATGTTTTAAATTTCTTTCAAATTCCATAGCCACCTCTGCATTGTATCCTCTCAATCCCAAGATGAAATGCATTCAATTCGCACTGTGAATGACTATTAAGATTCGTGGGTTTTGAAAAATAGCACTGTGTTCCTCTGGTTCACTTTTCTTGAACCCCTTTGTTATCTTAAAACCTCTTCTGTAATAAAAAAACCAAAATTTTTGAATTATGGCTTTTACCTCAACTGGTCGGGGTCGATTACAGGCTCGAGGACTGGATTGTTGGCAGGGTGAACACACTACTTCCGGTTCCTTGCATCTGGAGAGTTCTGAGAGGTTCGTATATGAAAAACTGGACCTTTGGAAGATTATACAGCCTTACTTAACTACCTTTCTGCACTTAACCTCATCATTGTTCATTGTACTTGCCGCTTTCTCCATTTCATTCCATAACCAAGCCCTTCATTTCGTTTCATGATTGCACTTTGCACTTCTACTCCGACTATTGGGAAGTATGGTTGTTTTATGCGGGTTCATCATTTGCTGATATGACAGGGGTGTGCAATCATGATTTTGTAATATGAACCTTTCCCTCGACTTTAGTGAAAAGCTGTCCTCAACTTAAAAAAAACCATTTTGGGGATAATGATTTGACCTTAAGAATATAATAAAGATGTTTAGAGATTACCTTGTTATGCCTTAGAATACCTGAGTTGATGAGTTGGTTTGATTTCTGTGTGTGCATGATTCTATAGTAGATTTGGTATGTTCCGTAGTAAATTTTGGCATGTCAATAGTTACGTGTGCTATCTACATTTCTCTTTGGCTCGTTTGAATTTGTTGTATCACCTTAATTTGAACTTCGTGCCATTTCTGATTTGACATTGTGATAATGCTGTGCATTGATTTTTGATCCCGTTCTGTGCTGGCTCGCTTGAATATGTGGCAGGTTCGTGTGATCATATGGCAGAGTTGATTGAACAATGTGCTTTGATGTATTCCTATAGTGGTAGATATCTTTTGTTGGCTCTCTTGAATACATGTTTGGCTCGCTTGATTGCTGTAATCGTTGATAATTTTTGGGCTTGCTTGATTTGTTGGCTGGCTCGCTTGCATATTGATGTTTCTTTTGCTTGATATTTCTCTTTGCAATTACTAATGCTGCATCTTCATCGGTATGTATGTAGCCCTATACTTTGGCCTGTTATTCGTTCAACAATATTTATTTTTCTTTCTTTCTTTTCCTTTTTATTTATATTTTTTTTTTGCTTCTTTTTTCTCATCTTTTTACATTTTTTTTTTTTAAATTTCATTTTTTCTCTTTTCTTTTTTCATCATTTTTTTCAATAATATTCCATATTCTCTATCAGCATCAGTTGTTGCTGGTAGAGTACTTGTGTAAACTCTTCCTTTGACTGTGGTTTCTTGTAAAGTTTTAGCCGATGTCCATTCACTATCATGGGAAACTGTTGTTCGTCTATTGTAATAATTTTGACTACTCCATTGTGATAGATATGCTCAATGATGTAAGGTCCTAGCCATCTATTTGTTAGTTTTCCTTTGAATGTGTGAATCCTGGAGTCATAAAGTAGTGCCCAGTCACCTTCCTTGAACTTTTTATCCCTTAGGTGTTTGTCATGCCACTTCTTTCTTTGCTACTGGATGATTTCAGTGTGGGCAAGTGCTTGCTGGCGTTGCTCATCCAGTTGATTCAATTGTAGCATGCGTTCTTGTTGAATTTATGATAGTTCCATATTCAAATCTGCTGCAATTCTTAATGTTTTTATTTCAAATTCAATTGGAAGCATGAATTTCTTTCCATATACTAGTTCATATGGTGTGAATCTTGTTGTTGTCTTCCATGTGGTATTATAGGCCCAAACTGCCTCACTTAGTCTGTCAGCCCAATCTCTTTTGTGGAGTTGGAATGTCTTTGTCAGAATTCCCTCTAATTCTCTGTTTGTGACCTCAGCTTGACCATTTGCTTGAGGGTGATAGGAGGAGGACTGTCTATTCTTGACTTTGTTTCTCTTAAGCAAGTCATCTATTAAATTTGGTGTAAATTGTGGGCCTTGATAAAAAACTAGTTCTCTTGGTACTCCAAACCTATGAAATATCTGCTCAGTGAATAATTTTGCTACATTGGTTTCATTGGCTGCAGTAAGTGTTGCTACCTCAGTCCACTTTGTGAGGTATTCAGTGCATACTAGGATGTATCTCTTCTGATTTGAATGTGGGTTGATTGGACCAACGAAATCAAATCCCCATTTTTTGAATTCCTCAAAGGAGATCTGTGGATGGAGTGGCATTTCTTCCTTTTGTGTTGGTTTTCCCATCCTTTGGCGGTCATCACAGTGTGAAACATATTCATAAGTATCCTTGTGGAGTGTTGGCCAATAGTATCTTGTTTGTAAAATCTTATAGGCTGTCCTCTTTGCAGCATAGTATCCTCCACATGGTTCATTGTGAGTGGCATGAATTATGTCATGCACTTCGTCTTCTCTGATGCACCTTCTGAGTATTTGATCAGGTCCTTGCTTGAAGAGCATGCCTTCTATCCATGTGTATGTTGCACTTTGCCTTATTACTTTTGTCTTTTCGTTATAACTGTAATGTTCTGGAAACTTTCGAGGCACTAAATAGTTTTCTATGTCAGCAAACCACGGGCTTCTTATGGATATGGAAAAAAGGTGCTCATCTGGAAAATTGTCATTGATTACTTCACTATCTTGTCCATGTGTCAGTTTGGATAGAAAGTCAGCCACTACATTGTGTTTACCTTGCTTGTCTAAAATCGTGATGTCAAACTGTTGGAGTAGTAGGAGCCATCTAATTACTCGAGCACTTGTGTTGGGTTTGTTTATTAGATATCTTATGGATGAATGGTCTGTATGAACAAAGACTTGGTATCCAGTGATATAGTGCCTGAATTTATTGATGGCATGTATGACAGCCAAATATTCCTTCTTTGTTACAGTATAGTTTAATTATGCCCTTGCTAAATTCTTACTGATGTAATATATTGCATAGGGCTTCTTCTCTTTTTCTTGTCCAAGGACATACCCGATTGCCTTGTCTGATGCATCAGAGTGGATGTGGAATGGAAGTGCCCAGTCTAGTCCTTGGAGTACTGGAGCTGTAATTGTTTTCTCCTTAATATTTTCAAATGTTTTCATGCAATTGTTTGTCCATATGAACTTAGTGTCTTTAGTGAGAAGTGAAAACATCGGGGCAGCAATTCTACTATAATTTTCAATAAATCTTCTGTAGTACCCTGTTTTCCCAAGGAAACTTCTCACATCCCTTTGTTTAATAGGTGGTGGCAGCATTTTGATTACTGAGACTTTTTCTTGATCAACCTCTATCCCCCTCTGTGATATATGATGTCCTAGAATGATGCCTTCTTCCATTAACATTCTGCATTTGTCATTGCTAAGGCATAGGCTCATCTCAATACATTTTTTTACTACCAATTCAAGATGGTTCAATGCTTGATCAAAGTTTTGGCCATAAGGTGTGAAGTCATCCATGAAGACTTCCATTTGATCATTTATGAAATCAGAGAATATACTTAGTATGGCCCTTTGGAATGTTGCTGAAGCATTACATAACCCAAAGGGTAGTACTCTGTATGCATAAGTACCCCAAGGCTATGTAAATGTTGTCTTATCTTGATCAGCTAGGTTTTATAAAATTTGGTTGTACCCACTAAAGCCATCTAAAAATGAAAAATACTTGTTTCCAGCTAATGTGTCCAGCACCTGATCTATAAATGGCAGTGGAAAGTGATATTTCTTGGTTGCTTTATTTAGCTCTCTGTAGTCCACACAAATTCTCCATTTTCCTCCTTTTTTGGGGACTATAACCAGTGGTGAGACCCATTCGCTGTCAGAGATGGGATATATGAACCCTGCATCTAATAAATTCTATATTTCTACTTTGACAATGTCCTTTAATGCTGGGTTCAATCTCCTCTATGGTTTCCTGATAGGGATAGAACCTTCTTTGACGTAAATATAATGTTTGCATATATCAGGATGTATTCCTTTCATGTCTGCATATGTCCATGCAAAAGCTTTATTTTGTTATGATAATACTTTCTTAATTTCTTTTCTTGCTCTAGCTTGAGATTGGAATTAATGTTGACTATCTTTCCAAGCATAATTTCCACTGTATTCGCTTTTTCTGATTGTTCTTCCAGATGTAGTACTTCTACCCACATTTTATTTAAGATTTGGTTTGAACTTTTGCCTTCTTGTTGCTGTTCTTTGGAAAAAAATATTTCAAGACCAGCATTTCCAGAATATGCATTCTGTATAAACCTATCTATATGGCCATCTTCATCTATTGCTTTCAGTGATAGTGCATCATCAATTGTTAGGACAAGTCGTAGGTTATGATTTGGTGTGTTGTTATAATCATCAGTCCAATTTTGATATTCTAAATCTGAAGATTTCCTTGCTGGTGGGTAGATCATGATTTTCTTCCTCGCATGTCCACTGGTGATAGTCATATTTCCTGATCGAAAACCTATGTAAGCGTCCAAAGTTGCTAACCAAGGTCTACCTAGTATGATTGGATAACCACTAAGTTTACTTTTGACTTCAATTACTATGAAATCAGCTGGGTATTCCCAGGATTCAATATTGATCATAATGTCTTCGAGCATCCCTTCGGGTTTCATAGTGGATGTGTCAGCTAGCTGGAGTACTATATTTGTTGGTCTGATCAACGATTGGCTTCCTAGGTATATAATGGTTCCTTAGTCATGACGTTGATAGCAGCTCCCAAATATATTAGGCTTTTATTTATTTGCTTGCTATTGATGGTGACGTTCACTACAGGACTACCTTGTCATGTCCCAAATTTGGAATTGGGTCACAATGGCATAATCACATTAGCCATATTCATTAGAGTTTGTAAAATTGATGTTAAGGGTCAAATAATTGCCAAGGAGGAAAATTACTAGTTTCCTAGGTTTGGGGTGGAAGCTTTGGGATTTGGAATAAGGGGGATAATAAATGATGTTTAGAAATTAGAAGGGTTCAAGTATTTAATAAATAGAGTGAATAAATAAGGGTTCAAGTATGATATGTCTTTTGATCATTTGTAGAATTTGCAATTGCATTTGTGAAGAGGGAGAGCTAGTGGATGACTAGTTTCTTGCCTTAGCCAATTTTGAGGGTGAAAGATTCCCATCCAAGTTGGTAATTGGAAAGGCCATTCAGACCTTTCATTTGTAGCTTTAATGGATTCTTTATTTGCAGGTGTAATCTACAGGGCAGCTCATGGTTTCTTCTATTGCAGCTCACTCCTTCAACCATTTCCAGTTTTGATGGCATATTCTTGATCCTTAAGGGAGGGCGTTTTTGGTGAGCTATTGTACTCTTTGGGGAAGCTTTTAATGCCCCATTTATTTTTTAATATGAATTAGATACTCTTTTATTCATCTCCAAAAAGTTTCAGGTCGAAATTCCAAGTAGAAATGTATAAATCTCATTTTTAATGGAAGAATAATGCCATTTCCCCACTACCTTGTTGTGAGCCAATGTATTGATGATGATTTCGAATGAATAGATGATTCTCTGATATATTTGTGATAAATATACTGACATGGATGTCTTATAAAAGTTTCATGTACTATACTTGAGCATTTGAAGCATTTTTACTCAGTTTAGTTGTATTGGGAGGTGAAATAGTGCCATTCCCCCCAAGGGTCGAATTGGGGATTTTTGCAGTTGAATGGGAGAGGGTGAGAACAGTTGTAATAATCCATTAATGGTGCATATGATACTTTAATAAAATAATTAACACATTACATACCTCTTTTCATAAATTTGAGTGGGTTTGGAGGCATTTGGGAAGCCATTTTCAATACTTACCCCATGGGGATTTGAACCCCAAATTACTAGTAAAATTGCATAATTGGTCCAGAATCTTAAGAGAGTTTGTAGAGGTATTTTGGTGGACATATTTAATACATAAACATCATATTCAAGTTCTAATATCATTCATACACCTTCCTTGAATATTTGAAGGCATTTGGAGTCAATTTGAGACCTAGAGACCAATACTAGTCAAAGGAAAATCACTAGTAAAGTTACCTACATTGATCAGAATTGAAAGAGGATGTGCAGAAGTATTTTAAAGGTCCAAAGGCATCCCTGAAACACATATTTATGTTCTAATATCATTAATATACCTTCTCAGAATATTTGGGATCATTTGGAGCAAATTTGGGACCTAGAGATCAAAACTAGTCAAAGGTCGAACTAGGGGAAAAAAGTGGAAAATTGCAGTTTTAATAAAATTCCTAATAAGGGACATTACATACTTGGATCAAGATACTTAGGGTCAATAATAATACCCAACATTAAATCAACCAATTGTCCTACTACATTTATTGTTGGTGGGTCACACTTCCTTCTCCCAGGTTTCTTTAGACAATTTTCTCTAATAAATTTGTTACAGATGGGCACATTCCTTATGGCTTGCAAAATCGGGATTTGGATCTTTAAGTGTTTTAAGTCATTTAAAATTGCATTTTCTTCTTCCTCTTTTGTACTTCGTATAAGTTTCTCTAGAAATGGAGGGTTTTTGTTTCGTGGGAGTGGTTGGGTTTCTTCCTCTGGAGGATTTGGTTAATCCGGATGCTGAACATAGGGTTCTATTGTTTGTTCTTGAGCTTCAGGTTGTGGGATATTTTGTGTTGTTGTATTTTGCAACGTTTTTCCGGATCTGAGGTTTATTTCATTTATTTCCATGGTGTCTACGACATAGGTAGGGAATTGTGTGATATCAACATTATAAGTCTGTTGCTGTTGTGGAGGTCTATTATTATTCGGGTTTGGGATGGGTTGGGTTGGAATTGGTGGGGATCTGGGGGGTGGTTGAGTCTGTGGGGGTGACATGATGAATGGCTGTTGCTGCTACAGTGAATCTCTCCAATTTGATGGATACGGATTTTGATTCCCATAATTCGTGGTGGATGAAGCAAAAGGTGGGGGATATGAAGGGTAATATGGTGGATAATAAGGTTGTTGATAGGCTAGTTGATAAGTTTGTTGATTTTGCAGATAAGTTTATTGATTTTGCTGCCATTGATTTGGATTTGGCTGTACTTTCCATGGAGTTGGTGCAGAGTTCCAATTTTGTTGGCCCTGATTATAGTAGGCTTGATTGCTAGGTTGATATGGTGTAACAAAATTATTCCTCCTTTGATTTATAAAACAGAGCTGTTCTATTGCTCCTTCAGCTGCGAGATCTTGAATAGAAGCCTTACATGAGGGTAAGAGGGGACATTTATCAGTGGAGTGGTCATCAGTGCAGAGACCACAAATTTCTATGGTGTTTAATGTTGAATATTGTAACTTCAAAGAATATTATATTTGTACTTTATTATTCCGGAGATGTTTCATCCCTCCGAGGTAACCCTATTATGTATCCGGAGATGTTTATTCCTCCGAGGGTTTGTATTAACTAGGGTTATTAGACCCACCATGTGGGGGTCGGCCCTGTGGTTATATTTTTGGGGTTATTAGACTTCTCCAGGAGAGGTCGGCCCCATTAGGTCTTTTAGTCAGTTGGGGGTCAGTATAAATAAGAGAGGTGAACTCCTCATTAGATCACTCACTCACTTGTGGAAGAGTGCGCACTTGTCTGGAAGATCTGCTAAGGAGACAAAGAAGGAAGGAGCACATCTTGTATTTTGGTTGATCATCTTATTGAGGAAAGCTTTGCTGGGTTTTCTACCCCATGAGGGTTTCCCAGGGTATATTCTGTGTCTATCTTGTGATTATGTTTCTTTCAGTGATCTTGCTTGTCTATTTGGTTTAAACTTAACATGGTATCAGAGCTAGACTGAATAGGACATCTTTCACAAGGTAAGAATACCTCTCTCTCTCTCCGGTGAAGTTAGGGTTTCAGCCCAAAGTTTATATTATTGGTTTCTGGTTGCATGGCTGGATAGCTCTTTTCAATACCTTTCTTTTGAGATATAGATCGAACTTTTTGGTTGGGTAGAACTCCGGTAAATCCAAACCCTAATTCTACCAAAAGTGCGATACGTCAGGTTCTGGTTTCAGAAAAAAGTTGGAATTTTTTGAATTCTGATTACATGGCTGGATAGCCCTTCTCAAGAGCATTCTTTTGAGCTATAGATCGAACTTTTTGGTTGGGTAGAACTCCGGGAAAGTCAAACCCTAATTCTACCAAAAGTGCGATAAAATTCTGTTCCAGATTCCGGAAAAGTGAAAAGTAACTTTCCAGGTAAGTCTACTCTGTCTCTTGGACTCCCCCAAGAGAAGATGGCTCCAAACACTAAGCTTGAAGACAAGCTAGAAGGTATAGAAAATTTTCGGGCATGGAAATACAGAATTGGTCTCATTCTTGAGGAGAATGATCTTGCTCATTATATCAAGGAGGAAGTTGCAGAACCAGAAGAAGATGAAGCCAAAGAAAAACACAGGAAGGATTTGATTAGGGCAAAGAGAATCATAGCTGATTCTATTAAAGACCACTTGATTCCCCAAGTGGCCTCCAAGAAGACTCCAAAGGAAATGTATGATGCCCTAGGAAGAATGTATGAAGGAAAGAACATCAATAGGAAGATGAATCTAAGAACTCAGTTGAAGAGTACCAAGATGCACAAAGGAGAATCCATTCAAGACTACTTCTCAAGAGTCTCTCTAATCAAGGAGCAACTAGATGCCATTGGTGATACTCTTGATGATGATGAACTTGTGATGACAGCTCTAAATGGTCTCACTAGACCTTGGGAGTCATTCATTCAAATTATGTGTGCCAGAAAAGAAAGTATGAAGTTTAATGTAGTTTGGGAGGATTGTGTACAAGACGAGGCTAGGGTTGCAAATCAAGAAGCCTTGCTCAAAGAGGATGACCAAGCCTTGGCCACCCACACCAAAAGAAGAAGGAATCAATCCTACACTAAAAGGGGTAGTCACAAGGAGTCTCATCCTCCACACAGATTTCAAAATAAAAGAGGAACTACTCAAAGAAGAGATTACTCTTCTTTCCAGTGCTATTCTTGTCACAAAATAGGACACATTGCTAGACATTGCCCTCTACAGAAGAAAAAGGGTACTTACTACAAAAGACACCAAGCACATCTTGCAGAAGATGATAGTGAAGAAGAAGAAGTAGAGGAAGAAAGGTCTCACAATAAAAGGCCTAGAGATGAAGAGGAAGAAGAAGAAAGGACCTTCTTCAAAAGAAGGTCAAGAAGAAATACAGAAGAAGATGCAGAAGAATATGTTCTCTTCTCCGCACTCTCTAGATCTATAACCCCTGGAGAAGGTACATGGCTTATTGACATTGGTGCTTCAAAGCACATGACAGGTCAGAAAAAGACTCTCTCAAATCTTGAAGAAAATACTTCTCCCCAAAAGGTATCTCTAGGAGATGACTATCAATATCCCATTAAGGGAATTGGTGAAGCAAACTACAAACTCGATTCTGGAACCCGCATGAAGATGAAGGAAGTTTTGTATGTTCCAGGTTTGAAGAAGAATTTACTTTCAATCTCAGCATTAGACAAGAAAGGCTATAGAGTTGCATTCATTGATGGACAAGTGTTAATGTGGTCCAAAGGCAAGTCTATTAAGGATGCAATTGTTATTGGTGAAGAGGAAGGAGGTTTGTATAAACTTAAGGGTCATCCAGAAGTGGCCTTTGTTCATGAAACCTCTAGTCCCAGTGAGCTATGGCATAGAAGACTAGCTCACATTAACTACAAAGCCTTACCCTATGTAAGCAAGGTGGTCATAGGACTACCAGATTTGAAGGTTGATCATGATGGCTCATGTAAAGGATGTAAGAAAGGGAAGAATATCAAGAACCCCTTTCCAAAGAGTGAAACAAAGACTAAGGGTATCTTGGAGTTAATACACTCAGATGTATGTGGTCCAATGCCCACCACCTCCTTGAGTGGATTTGAATTCTATCTCTCTTTCATTGATGATCATTCAAGGAAAACCTGGATATACTTTCTAAAAGGTAAGAATGAAGTTTTTGGAAAGTTCAAAGAGTTCAAGGCTCTAATAGAAAATATCTCAGAAAAGAAAATCAAGATTCTCAGAACAGATAATGGTGGAGAATATACTTCAAAAGAGTTTGAAGAATTTTGTAAAGAAGTTGGAATCAAGAGAGAACTAACCACTCCCTACAATCCCCAACAAAATGGGGTTGCAGAAAGGAAAAATAGAACCATCATGGAAGCTGTGAAGACAATGATACATGACCAGGATCTTCCCATGTATCTATGGGCTGAAGCAGCCAAGACAGCAGTATATGTTCAAAACAGATTATCTCATAGTGCTCTTGATTTCAAAACTCCAGAAGAAGTGTTTACTGGAAAGAAGCCCGAGGTAAGCCATCTTAAAATATTTGGGTGTCCTGTGTACATCCACATTCCAAAAGAAAAGAGAACCAAGTTGGATCCTTCTGGTAAGAAAGGAATATTTGTTGGTTACTGTGAATCATCCAAAGCTTTCAGGATTTACATACCAGGCTTTCATCATATCGAAATCAGTAGAGATGTAACTTTTGATGAAGAAGCAGCTCTCAAGAAATCAAGAAAATGCCAACTTGAAGAAATCTATGAAGAAGATTCTTCTTCTAGAAACTCAGAGGCTGTTCACATCCCTGAAGACATTCCACCAGAGGATCATGACATGTTGGAACCACAAGAACCTCCTATCTCAGATTTATCAAAGAAAAGAAGGCCAGCATGGGCTAGAGATATTATCCAAGGGGCTGAAAAATATGGTGCTCCTAAAGGCTCCATTAGAGAAAGAAAGAAACCAAAGCTAGTGTCCAACTATATGGCCTTGATGTGTGATCTTGTGGATCAACTACCTACTAGCTATGAAGAAGCAGCTCAAAAGAAAGAATGGGTAGAAGCAATGACAGAAGAATATCAGTCGATAATGAAAAATGATGTTTGGGATATAGTCCCCAAACCAAAAGATAAAAGTGTGGTTTCTTCCAAATGGATTTTCAAGATAAAACATGCTGCAGACGGTAGCATTGAGAAATACAAGGCAAGGTTTGTAGCCAGAGGATTCTCACAAAAGGAGGGAATTGACTATGAAGAAACATTTGCACCTGTTGCTAGGTATACTTCAATTAGAACTATCATGGCACTTGCATCCATGATGAAATGAAAATTTCATCAAATGGATGTTAAGACAGCTTTTCTGAATGGTGTAATTGAAGAAGAAGTATACATAGAACAACCTCAAGGTTTTGAGGTCAAAGACGGAAGGACCCATGTATGCAAACTGAAAAAGGCATTATATGGATTGAAGCAAGCTCCCAGGGCTTGGTACGGAAGGATTGACAATTTCTTAACAAGCATGGGCTTTACCAAAAGTAAAGCTGACCCCAATCTTTATCTTAAAGTGATGGATGATGAACCTGTTATATTGCTGTTATATGTAGATGATCTATTCCTAACCGGAAATGAGAATCAAATTATTGAAAGCAAGAAGAAGATTTCTTCAGAATTCGAAATGAAAGATCTCGGATTAATGCACTACCTCTTAGGTCTAGAAGTGTGGCAAGAGCCAAAAAGGAATCTTTCTAAATCAAGGTAAGTATACTGTGGAGATTCTCAAAAGATTTGATATGTTGGAGTGTAAAGCCATGGCCACTCCCATGGACTCCAACCTGAAACTATTAGTTAATGATTCATCTGAACTAGTGGACATAACCCTATATAGACAAATCATTGGATCATTGATGTATTTGACAAATACTAGGCCGGATATATGCTTTGGTGTAAATACCCTAAGTCAGTATCTAGTAGAACCTAGAAAGGTTCACCTTATAGCTGCAAAGCATATAATGAGGTACCTAAAAGGTACAGTGGACTTTGGCTTATACTATCTTGGAGGTAATGAACTCAAGTTACATGGTTACTCAGATTCCGATTGGGCAGGTAGTGTCTCAGACAGAAAAGCACCTCAGGCGGATGTTATGGTCTTGGATCTGCCATGATCTCCTGGTTCAGCAAGAAACAATCTAGTGTGGCCCTCAGTACTGCTGAAGCAGAATATATAGCTGCTTGCTCTGCCAGCTGTGAAGTAGTGTGGCTTCGGAAACTCTTATCTGGAATTTTTTGACTTAGAAATGGATCCCACTGTGATTATGTGTGATAATCAAAGCTGCATTAAGATGACTGAAAATCCTGTGTTCCATGATAAGTCAAAACACATTGAGATCCGTTACTTCTATATACGAGACATGGTGCAGAGAGGATCCATCAAGCTTGAGTACATAAGCATTGAGGATCAGATTGCCGATATCCTGACTAAACCTTTGTCTCGAGTAAAGTTTGAACACTTCCGAGACATGCTTGGTATAGTCCAGAAGGACCCTCCTCGAAAGGGGGAGTAGTATAGTATTTGATAACAATTTTGTTTTGTTGCACTTAGCTACTTACAATTATTTATATTTAGAACTCTTATATATCTTTTATTTTTTTATGGATAAATGTTTTGATGCTAGATGTATTAGTGAGAATACACACTAGATGTATAAATGTTTTGATGCTAGATGTATTAGTGAGAATACATACTAGATGTATAAATGTTTTGATGCTAGATGTATTAGTGAGAATACATACTAGATGTATACATGTTTTGATGATTAGATGTATTAGTGAGAATACATGCTCTTGGATATTTGTACCTGTATAGTTGAGAATACAGTTGAGGGGATTGGATCATCCCTGGACTTTCAGTCCTAAAAGAGAGTCGTAGACGTGAGGTCTCCGAAAATGAAGTCCTTAGTGGACAGTTGAGGGGATTGGATCATCCCTGGACTTTCAGTCCTAAAGAGAGCCGTAGACGTGAGGTCTCCGAAAATGAAGTCCTTAGTGGACAGTTGAGGGGATTGGATCATCCCTGGACTTTCAGTCCTAAAAGAGAGCCGTAGACGTGAGGTCTTTGAAAATGAAGTCCTTAGTGGACAGTTGAGGGGATTGGATCATCCCTGGACTTTCAGTCCTAAAGAGAGCCGTAGACGTGAGGTCTCCGAAAATGAAGTCCTTAGTGGACAGTTGAGGGGATTGGATCATCCCTAGACTTTCAGTCCTAAAGAGAGCCATAGACGTGAGGTCTCTGAGAATGAAGTCCTTAGTGGACAGTTGAGGGGATTGGATCATCCCTGGACTTTCAGTCCTAAAGAGAGCCGTAGACGTAAGGTCTCCGAGAAGTGGGGATTGTATCATCCCCGGACCTTGGTCCCTGAATTGATCCGTAGACGTATGGTCTTCAAGAATAAAGTGATGGGGATTGCATCATCCCGGAACCACTAGTTCAAAATGTACGTGATGGGGATTGTATCATCCCCGGACCTTGGTCCCTGAATTGATCCGTAGACGTATGGTCTTTGAGAATAAAGTGATGGGGATTGCATCATCCCGGAACCACTAGTTCAAAATGTACGTGATGGGGATTGTATCATCCCCGGACTTTGGTCCCTGAATTGATCCGAAGACGAATGGTCTCCGAGAAAGTGATTTTTTTTTATGATGATGTGGTTACTTGTATCGGTAGGATACTTGTATTGATGACGTGGTTACTTATATAGATAGGATACTTGTATTGATGACGTGGTTACTTGTATCGATAGGATACTTGTATTGATGACGTGGTTACTTGTATCGGTAGACGTGTGGTCTCCGAGAAGTGGGGATTGTATCATCCCCGGACTTTGGTCCCTGAATTGATCCGTAGACGAATGGTCTCCGAGAAAGTGATTTTTTTTATGATGATGTGGTTACTTGTATCGGTAGGATACTTGTATTGATGACATGGTTACTTATATAGATAGGATACTTGTATTGATGACGTGGTTACTTGTATCGATAGGATACTTGTATTGATGACGTGGTTACTTGTATCGGTAGGATACTTGTATTAATGATGTGGTTACTTGTATCGGTAGGATACTTGTATTGATGATGTGGTTACTTGTATCGGTAGGATACTTGTATTGATGATGTGGTTACCTGTATCGGTAGGATACTTGTATTGATGATGTGGTTACTTGTATCGGTAGGATACTTGTATTAATGATGTGGTTACCTGTATCGGTAGGATACTCGTATTGTTGATATGATCACTTGTATTGGCATGAATACTCGATACTGCTGATCGTGTGATGACGATGCTGCTGATCATGTAATGACGATACTGCTGATCGTGTGATGACGATGCTGATGATCGTGTGATGACGATACTGCTGATCGTGTGATGACGATGCTGCTGATCATGTAATGACGATACTGCTGATCGTGTAATGACGATGCTGATGATCGTGTGATGACGATGCTGCTGATCGTGTGATGACGATGCTAATGATCGTGTGATGACGATGCTGTTGATCATGTGATGATGATGCTGCTGATCGTGTGATTACGATGATCGTAATATTGATGTTGATGTTGACATTGATGTACCAGTAACTGTTTGAGTTACTGATGAAGACAAATTGAAGAAAGCTTCCGATGATTTATAGATGTATCATGTATAGTGACTCCTTGCTCCTGCAGATGCTGTTATAATATCCTTCTCGTTAAGGGGGAGTGTTGAATATTGTAACTTCAAAGAATATTATATTTGTACTTTATTATTCCGGAGATGTTTCATCCCTCCGAGGTAACCCTATTATGTATCCGGAGATGTTTATTCCTCCGAGGGTTTGTATTAACTAGGGTTATTAGACCCACCATGTGGGGGTCGGCCCTGTGGTTATATTTTTGGGGTTATTAGACTTCTCCAGGAGAGGTCGGCCCCATTAGGTCTTTTAGTCAGTTGGGGTTCAGTATAAATAAGAGAGGTGAACTCCTCATTAGATCACTCACTCACTTGTGGAAGAGTGCGCACTTGTCTGGGAGATCTGCTAAGGAGACAAAGAAGGAAGGAGCACATCTTGTATGTTGGTTGATCATCTTATTGAGGAAAGCTTTGCTGGGTTTTCTACCCCATGAGGGTTTCCCAGGTTATATTCTGTGTCTATCTTGTGATTATGTTTCTTTCAGTGATCTTGCTTGTCTATTTGGTTTAAACTTAACATTTAAGGTGCACTACCCCTTCTCATGCTTCTTTCTACAATGAGGACAAAATACTGCCAAGGCTTGGTTAATTTCATCCTGCTTCTTTTTTATCTAAAGTGCATCAAGTTGCATGGCCAGAGACTGTAAGATGTTGGTATTCATATCACCTAACAGGTTTCCTACATCATATTTTGTAAGATTGGGTCTTGAAGATGATGAGGATCCTATGGGTAGATGTGTATCTCTTGTCCCATTCTTGCTTTTCCTAGACCTAGAATGGTTCTTGAAGATCTGGAGTATCTGGTCAGACGTCTTCTGAAATATGTCTCCATCTCCTAAGAGGTTTAAGATCTCAAAATTCTCTTCTTTGATCCCTCTAAGAAGGACAAGTTTCAACGATTCAGAGTCTAGGGTGCAATGGTTAGCTCGTTTGTAGCTGAGCTGAAAACGCTAGACATAGTATTCTAAGGATTCACGGTCTCCCTGCATCCTAAATATTTCATCCCTTGTATCCTTTGCTTTGCAGTAGTCCCTATATTTTTCTAGGAATGCTTGTTTCATCTGATCCCAACTAAAAATACTATTTCCCTCTAAAGTCATGAACCACCTAAGTGATAAATCTTTCAGTGTGGAGGGAAAAAGTCTCAGCTTTTGGGCATCCATAGTGTAATCAAAGGATTTGAAAACTACCTCAAATTCAAACAGGAATGTGTCGGGATACTTTGAAGTCAATCCATGGAAGTTTGGAAAATTGTTAGGGTTGATATTCCTAATCCTAGCATCTCTAAGAGGTATGATAATGGGGAAGGTGAACAACTCCCTAAGTTCCTCTTCTTCGCTTGCCATAGTGGTGTTGGAGTTGGAACTAGTAGAGAAGTTGTCTCTGTTTGGATCGTATGTGGAGTCACTTTCGTTTTCAGAGTTCAGAAATTCAAACTAAGAATGGTTAGAACTGTTGTTACCATTGTTGCTCATGGGACGCTTAGGCAGAAAGCATCCAAACCTATCCCTTTGCTGACAAGGCATTCATTGGTAAAAATCTTTATGTTTTGTTTTTATATCTGATTTTTCTATTTATTTTTGTGTTGTTTTTGAAGATGTCTCCTAAAATATTTAGCACCTCCCCGGCAATGGTGCCAAAAAGTGGTGGCCTCTCAGAATGGATGCCTAATGAGGGCAGCTAGACTAAGAGCCTACTTTAATTATCAACCCGGGGGACGTACAAACTTCAGAGGTGCAGGCACTATATGTGCTCTCTAAGTACAAGGCTACATTTACCACTCTATGGGGCACTTTTGCTCATGAGAGAATGCCCTTTGACCTAATAAATGCTAGAGCTACTTTCCAAAGAGCCACAAATTGAACATTTAAGGTTCATCCCAAATTTTTCTCAGGTAACCAAGCATATAACAAAGATGCTAAACAAAGGATGTTTATATCCTATGGGATGATGAGGCCAAATGTTCCTTTATAGAAATAAAGAGGGCTTTGGGAGAAGCTCTAGCCCTAATCAGCCCTGACTGTGGTAAATATTTCATGATATTCCCATTTTCTTTTGAGCATACCATAGTTTTTGTTTTGTTGCAGAATAACAAGGATGGGCATGAACAACATATTACATTCTTCAACAAAGCCCTCAAGGATGCAGGACTTAAGTATACTATTATGGAAAAATAGGCTCATGTTAAGACGTTGGTTCGCATTCTTGTACGAACCGTAAAAGCCAATGTACGAGATTGAATCAGCTTTCCCTCGCTTTATGGGCTTATTGTACGAGTGTTCGCACTGCCACAGGTTCTCGAGCTTTTTGTTTTGTATACGGTACTTAGGTCATTTTACCATAAATGTTTTGTGGTTTATCATCTGGATCTTAATAGCAGGGCATGTCTTGGGCGTGGGATTCTTTAGTCTCAACTTTATAATTTATAAGGAGATAATTATAAGGTAATAAAAGATTATATCTATACTTGCTGAATAACTGTGCATCGAAAAGAGTATAGATATAATTAGTTGTTAGAATAATGATAGGGTTTGATGTAGTTAGAGGTTTTATAGGTTGTTGTTATAGCTTCTACTATCTAGGGCTTGGAAAAAAAGATGATGTCCTTGAGAACTTGACGAATAAGGGTCTCTGTTGTTTGTGTTATGTCCTACCTTTCTATCTCCTCTACTTACGTAAAGAGACATTCTATTTCCTAATTATACTTCCCTAGCTACAAATACAAAAAATAATAACTCATAATACAAATATAATAACTACTAAACCCCGCTCCGGAGGAGAAACATACCAACGTTGAGAAAGACTAACCCCACTCTGGAGGAGCAACATTGGGGTCTGGGGTCCAGTATCTAGGGTCTGGGGCACCCCCAGTAATTCCTACCTTGCACCTTTCTTAGGAGAAATATCATGAAGTTCATTGTCCTACTCATCTACTATTAAAAATATATACATTGTTCGTATAGTGCATCGTATAATCCACATTATTGTGAGATTCCCGGTGTGTATAAATAATTTATATAGTAAGGATCTCTAATAAGAGGACTCTTAATACCTTTGCATACATAGGAGCTATATTGAATTAAAAACACCAACATATATAGTGTTACCGAGTCCTTCATGTTCATAGAAAACTCGTCTTACTATATATGGACATTATCCTTTTACTATATAAAGGAATCTCTTATTTCTTTCATACATCAAATATACTTATACATAATAATTATAATTCCTAAGCCATTGAGGAGAAACAAAGGGGTCTGGGTCTCTTTACTTGAGAATCTGGGTCAGGATATCTTATCCAGGCTTTGGGCTTCAAATGTCAGGTGAGAGGGAGAAAAGGCGACATGTATAATCCAGTAGGGAGGGGAGGCAATTCCGAATGGGATATTGTCGTCGAATAGTAGCCATGGGTATATCGGTTGTTTCAGGTTGTAAGAAACAAAGGGGAGGGGCGAATCCCAGCCTTCTCCTTCTCAGTGGAGGAAATCGTCAAATAAATTCCTGGTCCTATGGATCACTCCTTGCCCTGGGGGGATCACATTCAATCTAGGAGAGTAGTAATAAAAAGAGTTAGCAGAGGTATAGTATAGTGTTTATATATATATATATATGTAATTATGGAAAAAGTAAACTTTTATAGGTATTTTAAACATACCCTTCGGGACTTTTTTACTTATTCCTCACGGGATTCCTCACGGGGGCGCGTTTTAGGAGGTTATCGCTTGCTTGACCAAAGAGAGGGTAAGGGCGGAGCCGCTCGACCAAAGGAAGAGGGTTTTCAAATTGACCGGAACAACCCCACAGGGCATGGCATAGCTGGTCATCTATTGCTTGAAGGGAAGGGGAAGGCATGCATGGCTCAGCAGGGCTTCTTATGTCTTGAAGTATCCCTTTAAGCTGGACCACGAGTAGGGGAATTCTTGCTTGATCGGACGAGGGGAGGGTCAACTTCGATTCGAATAAACCATCGGGCGGGTCGTGGGGACAATACCCATCATTTCTTGGGGTGGGGAGATTGGGAGGCAAGGAAAGTAGCTGGGATTATTGCAGAATGAACGAAGTGGAAGGAGACTAGCCCTACCTCGAACAAGGCTACGCCCCTTTACTTTGGGATTCTGGCGAAAGTCCAAGGCGCAGGAAATTAGGAAATGAATCGAGTTTACTATTTTAAAATGCAAGTTATTTAACCCTTATGGAGAAAGAATATGCCTCCGACCCCCTTGCTCTCCCTTTGGTCAAGCAAGTCTTCCGTCCAAACATAATTGTTCCTTATAAAATTAGTGTTTGGAAACATTTTTGGGTTTGACCTGACCAACCCACCTGCTTCATCAACAACCTCTATTCCATACCTCATTTAACCTACTTAGTTAGTTATGCCCCAACCTCTTGCTTCAGGTCAGGCAGGAAGGAATCCAGTATAAGCACTATCGTTCCTCTTGTAGGGATGGGCTTAAACCCCAAATACCTTTTATTAATTAAGACTGCAATAGGAACTTTATATGCCCCTACTCTATGATTTTAGTACTACTTATTCCTCTACCACCTTTACTATTTACTTTCCATAGGCTCACTTACCTTAACTTTGAGAGTAACGGGATTGCTTGGGTGGGAACTTGAAACATTAACCTTTGTTTGGTCAAACTACTTAATTACTTTCAGCGGCACATTAACAACCTATTGTGGCATCTTAACAACCCTTGATAGACCGAACGACGGCTCACAGACCTTAAACTTAGTACAGTATAAATTGCACGGGCGGGCTTACTAAACACTTGCCTTGGGGTAACACTATTGCTATTGTTCGGGCCGGGATGAACCCCCACCAGATACGATTTATTAATTAAGACAACAAGCATTCCTACGACCTTTAGATGCTAGAAGGATTCATGTTAGTGTGCTACCAACCACCTGTTATACCAGACTTTACTTACCTCTTCACCTTAGTTTATCAAGGGAGTGCTTCCTTCCCAATTCCGAGAAGTTAGTCAGTGGTACCACTATTTACCTTTCAGGGAGACGTGTTTACAGCAGATACCATTCATTAATTTAGACATAGCTAGAACGAATCCTATTTACCTTTCTTTCATTTTAGGACCTGCTACCAACCCACCTTACCCATCTATATACACCCCACCTTTTACCTATCACCTATCCAACCAGTAATCCTTAGTGGATACGACAGGCAGACACTTTATTCTATTTTCGGACCAGCCTTAACCCCCAGATATAATTGATTAATTCTTACAACATTTTTATTTATATTGTATAATTAGTTAGCTATTCCTATGCTTTTATTAGAGTAGCAATCGGAGTTGCTTTCGCACTCCCACTGTTTATTCACATTGGTTTTACTTTTGATCTCCATTCACCAACTTTGTGGTCACTTGTTGGACACTAATAAAATTATCTTATTTTAGATTCTCCTTCAACATTACTTGCAACTTTTGATGTGTGTGCTTCTCTTTTGAGCTGAACTATATCTCCTCCTCTAGGTATGCGAAGCTATCCCAACTTGTATATAAGTACATCCTATATAAATATATTACTTCATCTTTTTCATTATTTTTGTGACCCAATGTTTGCTGATATAATGCTTAAAAATCTGTCATGTGCATATTTCTTGTGTACTCTTCTTGTGAAAATGGATCAACTTCCATGATTGCACATAATGTTTTTTTTATAGAATTGGTGACATAAAATCCGCCTCTATATTTGTGACTCCCTTCTTGTATTTGATCACATGATTAAATTGTGACAAGAAACCCATCCACTTATATTGTATTGCTTGTTGGATATTTATTTGTGCATGAAAATATTATAGAGGTTGGTGATCAGTATGAATCACTGTTTATTTTCTTTTTATGTAATGCTTCCTTTTCTCAACCACCTGCACCAATGCCCAAATTCCATAGTCATAAATACAATAAAACAAAGTAAAAACTTATAACATTTTGGAATTATAACATACTGGTTTGCCTCTTGCTTCAACATGGATTCAATAGCATAGTGTGATCCCTCAAATTAAACTTAAGATGGTTGTCTCAAGTTTCAAAGTGCCAATATCGATGCAGAGTTTATTTTGTGCTTCAACTTCTCAAAAGCATTCGTTTGTGCTCCTTCCCAATTGAAAGCATGTTTTTCTGAGGTTAAGGCATGGAATGGGGCTACCATTTTCGATAAATAAGCGATAAACTCATTCATTTTTTGGGGATTCCCAAATAAAGCTTCTCAACTCACGCACATCCTTTCATGTAGGCCAATTTAAGATTTCCACTATTTTGATTGGATTAATCTTGAGTTCACCTCCTCCCTCTACATAATCCAAATACCCTAGGTTTCTTTGGCAAATCCACATTTATTCCAATTCACTAAAAGATTATTTCAATTTTTAGTTTAAAGCACTCGTTTAAAATGTAGCATATGCTCATCCAAAATTGAACTAAACACAAGAATGTCATCCAAATACACTATGAAAAAAGAAAGTGCATAAGACATCATTAATTACCCTCATAGTACCCGATGCATTGGACAACCCAAATGTTAGCATCAACCATTCATAGAGTCCTTGCCTTGTCTTGAATGCAGTTTTCCACACTTCTTCCTCTTTCATTATGACTTGGTGATAACCTGATTTGAGATCCAACTTGGGGAAATAGTCTTTGTCGAAGTTGGGTGTTTGTATCAATGTTTTTAAAGAGTTTCCTAAAGAGGATTAAACAAACTGTAAAAAGGATTGTTTAATATATGGAGGAGAAATTCCTATGCTAAGAAATTCAGATACTGAAAGCAGGAAATCTATGTCTAAGAAATTAAATGCAGGAAACAGTAAGCATATCTTTAAGAATTAACTTATTGAAAGCAGTAAAAATTATACTATTGAATTGAATGCTGAAAACATAACAGATCTATTCTAGAGTAATGAAAGCTTGATCTTTAACCTAAGGAGTAATTACTGTAAATTGAATGCATAAAACTCAAAGTCTGATCTAACATAATATAATGCTAAGACTAAGTTCGGAATACCATTATCTAATGCTAAGACTAAGTTCGGAATACCATTATCTAATGTTGCAATTTTTAATCAAAACGTTAAGAAGTGAATATCATCATGTAACCAAAAATACTGAAAATAATCAATCTCCATAAGTAGTTATAATAATGAAATGAACACCTGGGCTTTAAGATCTGGATCGCTGCTTTAGAAGTAAATGCAAGTACATAGGAAAATAGGTGTTAAATTATGCCTTGGCAGAATGCTGCTATAGGACTACAAACATAGCGTTACCAAACTAAAGAATGCATTATAATGAACTACGGAAACAAAAAGGTTCAACTACTACAGAAATCAAATCGTGCGATTTAAATGCTATTTAAAATACTCTCATCTGCAATATAAATTCAACCAATGCAAAACAGATAATGAGAAATACCTGAATAGTAAGATTTCCTGACTTACGTGTTGGAAAGGCCCTGTCCTGTAAGATCCCCTCCTATCATACTAGCATGATAGAGAGGATCGTGATGCTAAAACCGGGAATCTAGCCCCATAACCATTAATTAAAAATTTATTGATAAAAAGACATATACATGTGCATGTTTTAGAAACACAACGGAATAAAAAAAATCATGTTTAATATCTAACATACATTCAAACATTTATGTGACAATCATAAAATAAAGACATTGCAGAATTAACACAAGAGAATACTTATCTTAAACAAAGTATTCCCAAGCAACCACTGTGCATCTGCAACGTTCCACCCAACCATAGGCCAGTTGTGCTTACCAACCTTTTGATAAAACTGCCACCCCTGAGTTGGGAATGATTACTACAAGGAACCAGAGAACAACAGACTCACACATAGCCAAGCATACACCAAAATGAGCCAAGCCAATCTACAATTGGGTTTATCAGGCTGCTAGGAAATGGAAAGGAAGAATTGCTAAGCTAGTGTGCTCAACCACAGAGCTATGGATACCTCTACAAGATCTATTTAGCTTGGCACCCACAATGCCTACACACCCCACTCAAGGAAGTATTCCCTTCACTAATTCACAGTCCCTCAGGCCATACCTTCCAATTCTAGAGTGTCCCAGGTGTGCATAGAAGAGTAGCCAACCCTCTTGATCTTCTTGAGAGGTTATTTTCCCCACTAGGTTTATCAAGCCAATTCTGTCCACTACCATTCCAAAAATCTTGCTCACAGATTCAAACCAAAATAGGGATGCACATAACAGCAAAAGTATAAGTGCTGGGCATGAAGAAACATTTTTACAGTGGGATGCCCAAAGATGGGGTTTTCATTAGCTTCAGAAAAACGTGGGAAACCCAAAAACGAAATTGGAAGATGGGGAATAACCCTGAGAAGCCAACTCCGTTTTCAGAAAAACGTCCATAGACATTCTGGGGCAAAAACGGCCACCATAACAGTCCCAAATCGTGGTCCTCCTTCCCTAGCCATTGTGTAACACAAAAACGAGCTCCTAGCCATGGAAGAAGGCAGGAAAATGATAAAAACGTGATGAGGAAAGACCCAGTAGTTCAGACTACGTGAGAGAGGAAAGACTGTGTGTGTAGAATGGCCTTGGGCACCATTTCATGGGTGTTTTATTGCCCAAGAAGCAAAAATACGAATTCCCAGGTTGATGGCTTGCCCATGCACGAAATTGGCTGCCATACCTCTTCATTCCCAAGGCATTAACTGCCCCAACCAACTCTTGGAAGAATTAAATGATTGGGTGCATAACCCAAAATGGGTAGTTGGTGGTTTATGGGTTTTCTCATTGACACATGGATTAACACCATTGGCTCAAGGGTTTGAATAATTTCCCTCCCTATTCCTTGTAGAATCATGCCCCCATCTCTTTGTTGCATTGCATAGCTAGTTGTGGGTATTTTTCATTAAAATTTGTATTTATATGATGTCTTAATTTACATTGTGCCTATCTAGCACAAGAACCATAGGCATCTATTTTTAATTGCCGATAAATAAAACACTAAATCAATGGTGGGGCCTTGGCCTTGAGCTCCTCACCATGATCAAATAACAATATTTACATCATTTACGGTTTAATACAAAGGGGGTCAAAATGGGGACATTACATCTCCAACCCGTACTTAGGAGTGAAGAGAACTTATAAACGCTGAATTGTAAGTAACATCAAGTCTTTATTTAAAATAGGAACTTCATAGTTTAAAACCATGTCTGTAACACAACTGTCTCGGTGGTATAAAACGTAAAACAATAATTCTCCAAAATAGTAGCAGGGGCCTCCCGCTACCCGAGAGGTCCATATTTATATAATTCTAATGCTTAACCTAAGTAAATGTCTAAATGCCGATTCTCTTTGAACATGAGTTCATTCTCTACATATCAGGAAAAAGGCACTGAGTTTGGTGATGTTCTTTTAGTTCTTCACTTGATTCGCATGTTGTCCTTTAGTGCACCTACACCTGCTCATTCAAACTCATTTTTCATGCAATTAGCTCATAACAACGCTTTCAAAACATAACAGAAATAATATTTTAAACACTTCATTAAATAATTAAGGTAAATCATTTTCCCACTAATGAGTGTATTTCTTCAACCTTTCTTGTGCTTTACTAGTGGGAAAAGAAACTATCAGATACCTGAAATGGCGACTCATCAATTCCCATGCTCGATTAAATTCATGAGCCAATTTCTCAGCTGCCTTCTTACGACGGAAATAAATATCAACATGGAAGTCCACTTAGGTAGTTTCTTACCATTTATGGCTCATGGGTTCTCAAGATGACACTTGAAAACAAAGGAATTGATCTCACAACCCCTCAACTCTCCTTAGTGGATACACACAACCCCCTCATTTTTGTTGCTTCCATAGCCAGCTCTTGGAAATTTTATTTGTATTATAAATATTTACACGTTGTTACATTTTTCCATGGCTGACTAGCACATGTCTACAATATATAAAATACTTTCCTTTATAAGCCTAACATTCACTAGTGGGGCCTTGGCCTTGTGATCCATGCTATGAATCATACACCGCATATTTACAATATTTACATATCAATCCATTAATTCCAAGGCTCGGAATGGGAGTATTACAACAACCTCCCCCTATTAGACTCGCTATATTGAGGGCCCCTCCAACCAATCCTTGGTCTGTAGATCCTACTGACCTCAAAGACTAAACCCTATTCTCTACATAGTGGATTATCTCCAAACTAAAATCTTCCAAGGGTTTAGAAATGGAGGAAATAGTTCCCAATACTGGGGGAGAAACCAATGTCAAGCGCCATTGGAAATAATATGAAAACTCATTTATTTTTGTACAATCTTCATTGCCATATAATCCACCAAATGAGTTGGCTCTCAACTATTCATTGAGAGTGAAATCCAAATCAAGATCTGAGGTGATAATATGTGTAGGATCCACTTATGTGATGCATATAAGAACCTTTGTATCCTCTAAGAAAATAGGTCCATGATCTGCCACATACCCCTCAATACTTCTACGGCTTGGGACCGTTCTTCGAAGGGCATTAAAAATGTCATATTGCCGCTTGTTATTGACAGGTAGACCCCCCAAATTGTTTAAACCCAAGGTTTCATAAATAGTATTGTTAGACCCCAGATCCACCAAGTCTTGCTTCCTAGCCACTAATGATGTTCCCCTATCATGATGTCCACCCATTGTAGTCGCAAAAATGTCCGGTTTTGCAAGGGTATACTCACTCTACTCCAAAAGTTGGACTTCTCCATCCTCCTCTATGTCTAGGGTTTTTGCAAAAACCCTAGTTTTTGCTTCCAAACCAATGACCTTTAGTTTTCAATGTGTTTGATATATATATATATTATTTTTAAAAAAGGTATTTTTTTTGTTTGATTAGTGGGAAGATATGAAGATCAATTCTGCATCAATATTGTACAAAAAGTTATTTAACATGGTAGATAGATTCAAACCTATTTCATACACTTGAAAATAGATTTTGTCATCTTCATTTATATTTGAATGGTTAATTTTAAAAACTTACTTATTTTTACATTGGCCTATAGCAACAATGTCATTATAATTTTAACTCAATCATGTGCTATAATTAACACACGACACCATCTTACATCATTGTATAATTAACAAGGTTCTGAATACTAATATTTTACTCCCCTATCCCATAATGTACATAGAGAGGATTATATGTGGTAGCTAAGGAGGTACCCAAGAAGATAATCCTATGTATTGAGGCCATCTTTAGTAAATAAGGTCCATGAAGTAGATATTGTGTGAACATAATTAATTGTAAGAAGGATTACTAGAAGGTTTTTCCTACTAGAAAGTTCCTTCTCTAAAGAGTACATATAAGGTTCCATCTAATAGAAAGTTCTCTAGAAAGTACAAAGGAGGTTTGATAGAAATTATATAAATAAGTAGAAGCAAGGTAATGAGATGTCTTGTGAAGTATTAATGAACTATTTTCTAGTAAGCATGGCATGTAGAGTGTTTGCTTCCGCAAGGTATAATTAATGGTATTACCCTACCTTAAGGGTGGTTTCCATACTATTGTGTTCATTATATTGTGGATGTATTTGTGTTTATTTATGAAGTTTAAGGGTTCTATCTTGTTTGTGATTCAATTTCTAGTTTAAGGAAGACAACATAGCCATTGATAATGGCTACGAGTAGAAAACCATCATATCCACACTTCACGATGAATTTCAATTTTAGACTTATTTTGTTGTGTTCTATCCAAATCCCCTTACCATACTTTGTCAACTTAATCATACTTTATATGTATTTAACTATGGTGCATTATCAAAAAACCACAATTTGATCCCTGCAAATTTATACCAAGTAAAGATCAATGTATTCCAACATAATCTAGATAGTAAGGTAAGTATAAATGGGGCCAAAAAGGGTTGGATCCATTGGTAAGGAATGAAGAGTTTCTCACCAATGATCAAGGTTCAATTCAGGCTAGGAGGGCCTCCAACCTATAAGGTTTCCACAACCCCTATTGGAGGTAGTGGTCAAATTGGTCCCATGACGTAAGCACACAGAAGTGGATCAAATTAGACCCTCTTACCATCCTTAAGACCATACACTAATCATTAAGACTATGGACATAATTTGGGACCAAAAGGGTTGGATCCACATTTGAGGAATGATGAGTTCTCATTGGTGTCCAAGCTTCAATTCCCATGAGGCATATGACCCCTAAGGTTACCATGGGAGAATTTGAGGTAGCGGTCAAACATGTGGTTTCACCAAAGGAATTATATTAAATGATCTCACGAACTGCACACACATTAGTCACTATCAAAACCCACACTTTTTTCATCCTTAAGACCAGAAAGTAAATGTCATGGCTACAACCATAATTTGGGCCCAAATGGGTTCAATCCACTAATGAGGATTGAGTATCTTCTCATCAATGTCCTGGGTTCAATGCCTATGATGGTGTCTATCCCTTAAGGTTTCCATGGGGGCACTTGGAAGTAGTGGTAAAATGTGTGGTTACACCAAAGGGATTATATTAAATAATATCATGACCTATGTATACATAAGTGGATCAAATCCAACCCTCTTATCATCCTTACCCCTAGATAATAATCTTTATGGCCATGACCATAATATTAATAAAGTAATATAAAGTGATGGTTCTCCCTCCTACTAAGTGTGGCTAGGGTTCCTATCCCTAGCTTCTTCCATGCCCACCTGTTGGAATGGGGTTAGAGCGCAGGAAGTGTGGAACCCTAAGCGATGAAAGGGTCATCGACAAAGGAAAAGGACCATTCGCGAAGGATAAGGAGCCGATGGAAGTGAAAATTTTGTTCCAAGCTAGTTAGAATGGGCCATTAGGACCATTTGTAACGGTCAAGTGCGCCTATAAATAGAAATAAGATTGTAAGCTTTATATATAGTTGAATAGAGGCTTAGTGTGAGAGGTAGATCTAGGGAGAAGAACCTTTTGTGTGACTGTAAGCCGAAGGGCAGTTTCCTGAGTATGAAATATGAGATGATATGTTCGTATCTGTTGTATTTATGTCTTTTGGATCGATCTATGGAGAATTTATCTGGGTTTGGTTCTGTATAATTTGCGTATTTTCTGTTTATTGCAATATGATGTTTTCTTGAGATCGCATTAGATATGTTATGTATCTCAAATTCCTCAAACATGCTTTGTTGATTTGTTTAATTCGTTAAGTAGGAGATGATAATGCAATTAAGAATTACTAGGGTGATAATGTGATGTCTTAATGCGAATGCAAATCTCTAGTTTTGTCAATTGAGAGTGGAACAACGCATGTCTTCTCCCAACTGCAGAAACTTGGTTCCTATAGCCCCCCTTAGACATCTCGGGTAAGACTTCACTCGCTCTATGAGTGTTGCTAGAAAGGGTAAAACCTTTATGGGTCGATGCTTAAAGGTGTCTGGTCGGTCTTTGTTGACAGTAGTGCGGAGTGAACCCCTGCCAACAGAACTGCGTCAACACCACCTAAGATAGGATTGGAGATGATGAAAGAAGATCAATCACTTAATGCAAATTTGAGCCAACATTGAGGAGCTCAACTCTCTACCTAATTGAATAATTCATGGAGATGGAGCATGCAAATTTTTCCCTCTAGATTTTACCTTCCAGGAACTAAAAGGAGGTCCCAATCTAGGCACATCTAAGTGAACCCATAATCCTTGTTATTCTTAATGGTGTTGGCCTCTAAATATGTTGTTGAGGCTTCATCACCTAAGATTTCTTGAATAATCCAAAGTTTTGGCCCATGGTGGGGACTAGAAAAAGATCCAATTCTTGGGGTGGGCATTCTCAGACCTTTATAGTTTAGAAGGAGTGGGTAGCACTCATGATCACGTTCCATTCTCCTCAAATTCAACCTGGTGGATTGTTAGTCAAATCAAGCATTGGTTTACAAGTTTAATGGACTTTGTCCCTCAATAGATGCACTCATGGAGTGGATTAAAGAAACACATAACATTGATCCCAAGGTTAGATTTGTTAAAGGGGGTTTTTTGTTGCTCTTTTTTTCTAGAAAAGATGAGAAGCAAGGGATTTTAAACTAAGGGCCTTAGTTCTAGGGAATAATAGCCAATTCCTTCCCATTGGATGCCCAATTTTTACCCAAGGATGACATCAATCTATTCAACCCCTAAATGGGTACGATTCCCAAAATCGCCTGTGACCTTTTGGGAGGATAAGGTACTTGCCAAGATTGGGAATCTCATAACTGAGTTCTTTTCTATGTCTATAGAAAAGACGAAGAAGCCTATTGTTTTCTTCTGCTCAAATCTACATAAAAATAAATATAAGGAAATGGATTCTCAATCAGATTATATTAGAATGGGATGGATCCCAATGGACCCAATCATAAGTATTATATAAGAGAGATTCTTTCTAATGCAAAATTTATAGAGACTTAGTCCACATAATATATTCCTAACCATTGAACATTGAAGTAGTGAGTAAAGTAGGGGAAAAGATCCAAACAAGCGAGGTAATATAGGCCTCCTTGAACAATTCCTAGCTCGCTAAAAGGAAATGAAGAAGTTGGTGAAATACAAGATGACATGAGATCACTTCACCTAGCAACATTGCTATTGAATTATCCCCCCATTATGAAAACAAATCCCTAACCCATTGAAGGCTCAAATTCTAGGATCCATAAAGAGATATGGACACTAGAAGACAAAGCTACATTAGCATCCACACTAATAACACTTCTAAATATTGGGGAAGGGGCATTGGAGCCTCCCTAAGGGACAATAGCGGGGAAGTTAGACCAAATATAGAGTAAGTTTTTTGACACTTCCCTGCATTTCACAAAATATTTTTGAGGCACTTCCCCACAATTCAGAACTTGTACTTAGTGTAAAATATTTATTGACAATGATTATGGTGTCTAACCCAATGCAAACATCAAGTGAAGAGTCAAATAAAGGCATCTAGCCTAGATAATTGACCTCGAGAACTCCTGCATAAAACTCAAAGCACTCAACCACACGAGTTAATCAGTTACATTGATATTTGACTTATATTATCTCATATTGCATTTATATTTATACTTGATATGAAACATGGATGTGTCTGCATGATGTTGAGATTCTCTGTGTAGGCTAAACTATTTTTGCATATGTTCTTTTGTGGTTTAGGTTTTGTGAATATGATGATGAGATGAATTTGTTATAATGATGATAAATATGAGATAAAACAATTATATACCTTGAGTATCCAAGGGAATTTTTATGCACAAAACATGATGCTACTAACTGGGATTTCCAAGTTATGACAAGAATAACCATGCATATGATGAAATCGAGTAGAAGTTAATTATAATATTCGAGTGTCAATGCATGAAGGTGTGTCACATTTTTTTATTGAAATGTGATGATGAAAATTCAATATTTTACATATTTTTTAAATCCTCAAAACTCACATATTCCTTAATAATTTTGCTGTGATGTAAAAAGTTAAATTGTAAAGAATTTGTCACATTTTTTTAATTGAAATGTGATGATGAAAATTCAATATTTTACATATTTTCTAACTCCTCAAAACTCACATATTCCTTGATCATTTTCTTGTGATGTAAAAAGTCAAATTGTAGAGAATTTGTCATATTTTTAATGGTATTTTTAAAAAAAAATTGTAATGCCTTTTATTATGCCTAGTTTGTTTTATCTATATATACATATATTGTGAATTTCTAAAAGTTAACTAATGATTTTTTTTTCAGAACAATTATTTTGTTAAATGTAAAATTAAAAAAAAAAGATTATATGAACATAATCTACAATATAGTTTATTCCAAATATATATTTTTAATTTTTTGAAAAAATGTATTTTCTATTATTTTAAAAAGTTAATTAGTTAAGAACATTTTTTTTTGGGAAGGAAAATCTTATTAGAAAATCCAATGGATACTTTACCACATTCATGAATATCATCCCTAGTATGATTCTAGTACACCTTTCCAAGTAAACCTCTTTGAAATGTTGATATTTTTTAATACAAATAAGTGTAGTCTATATCTTAAATTTTAAGCAGAATACAAGTTCATTATAATGCACTACTTCTTTTTCTAATTTTCATATATTAAGAGAGAAAATTCTTCTCATCTTCTATTTTTTTTTCAAAACAAAAAATTACAATTTATATTAAAAACAATAAACCACATTTTACATAACCTCACGCTAATACATCTTCACAATTTATAACTATCACAAAAAACATCTTTACCACTCGGCCAAAAAACCGCAAAAAAGATATCCACATCCTACTTTGTATAAGATACTAATTCTAAAAAAAATACACCCCAAAAAATTAATATAACTATGAATAATATATTATGGAGTTTCCAAGTATTCCCATCGTTTCTTATATGCACTTTACCAAATTTAAGTGTCATCTTTATATCTCTTCGATCTATATCTTTCTCTAACTCAATTAAACTCTTAATGTACACTTATTTTAAACTCTCCTTCTTTTACATATCTTCTCTTCCAAGTGTCTTTGATTAAAATATTAGTGTGCACTTATTTTAAACTCTCCCTCCTTTTACATATCTTCCCTCCCAAGTCTCTTTGATTAAGTGTGAATGTTAATATTAAATTAAATTAATAAAATCCACATCAATGGGGGCGAAGTTATTCTTGGGTTGGCCATTAGTTCATCTCAATGACCTGTTCTCCACTCAAAGCTTAGTTACCTCAATTATGCTATGGTGTTTCTCTATAACATTTAATGATGCACTCTTGTTGAAAAAGTTATGTATTTATGCTAATGTATAACACAACTATTTTCACCTAATTATGTTATAATTGTCTAATGTTCCTCTGTAATATTCAATTATATATCTTGTTAAAGAAATTGTGCATTTTATACCCATCATAACTTATTGTAATTATAGCATAACACTGAACCCATCATAAACTCACCTTAAAGGTATCATTTATAGAATGGAGGTAATTGACAACTATATGTTACCTTTTAAGTTTTTATTGTTATTATAAAAATAATTACTTCATGAAATATCATTATTTTTATATAAAAAGTAATTGAAATATTATTATAATTCTTCTTTACATAACATAATTATAATTTCATAATTAATTATTATATTTTGTGTAATCTAAGCATTAAAATTAATATGAGATATATAAACGTGTACCAGTTTTTTTATTATGGATTAAGAAATTCCACCACGCAATGATTAAATTATTATTTTATTGTTTATTATAACATGATTATGTTTAGATAATTAATTACATTTTGTATTCCATTCACTTGTAATATAGGCAATAATACCATATTAGTATGAGAAATATAATTTTATATTAATATGAAATGTTTTGGATTAAAAGATTAAAAAAATAATTTAAAGAAGGATATGATAGATAGTTGAAGACTTTGTTATTTGGTGTTAAGGTATTATTTCAAAGTAAAACTATTAATAGAGGTTCAAGTATTATTTATTTTTTACCATTTAAGTTTATAATCTTGTTAATTAATGAATGGGGTGGTAGGTGTGGGGGGATTTTTTTAGATTTTGATGGAGATACAATCGAGATTTACAAATGGGGCATGGGACTGATCACTAACAATCAAGATGAAAACTACACTCTTTTTATGAGCCTTGAGATTATAGTCTCTCTAGGTATTCGAAATGTAACCATACTGGGAGATTAATTGATTGTCATCTTCCAGGCTAGGTCGAAAGTTTGCAATCCAGAGAATATTAGAGGGAGGATGCAGACTCAAATTGTGGATGATAAATTATCTGATTAGGATAATTACATGAATCGTGGAAGATTGGTTAAAAACAGGGGGCACTAGCACAACCGATGGCTCCCCTAGGAATTAATTTGAATATCATTTCGAAATATTTCCAAATCGAATTACATGTGTGCCAGCTACCGAAGTAATCCCATCCTCGGTATGGGAGCTATCTTGCATTTACACTCTCGCATGAGTGACTCCTCTTGACGGTTCTCTTCCTATGTGGTAAGTATGGCTCCGTTCTTTTTTTATAGGGCGTCTCCTAGATTCTGCCTATTCACTATGGGATATTGTTGTAGGTCAACAACTAGTTTGTGGTATATACAAATTCTGGGGTGGTTGCGTGAGGAAATATGGAGATTGGGTGGGGGGATGAGTTTCATCTCCCACAAACGAGCTTGCAGTTCATTCCGTCGAGCAGTTTGTTACAAAATTCTATAAGAGAGTTGGGCTTGGAGGTTCTTATGGTGCACCCTTTTTCCTTGCTGATGAAAACATTGGAAGGAGTAGTAATGGAGGAGTTTGGATGGGGCGTGAGTCTGGGTTAAGTCAAATCCTTTATCATGGACCTGAAAGTCATCTTGCGAAGGGTTACTTCATAGCTTGAAGGGGTTGTGTAGACTATTGAGCAAGTGACTATTCATGTTTCTCATTTGGATGCATGGTTTGACGACTTTGAAGGGAAAGTGTGGGTTCATGGTGCACAGTTGGAAAGGATCGCCATTCATCATGACATGCTAATGGGGGAACAATCGAGGGACACTTGGTATGTAGGTTATAAGGCCATGGACGAAGATTCTATGGAACAACAAACCAATGTAGCGATGAACATTTCTAGCTCCCATGAATAAGAAGTTGATACTAGGGATTTCCAAGAAATCCAAAGTGGACATAGATCCCTTGAAATTTTTTTTTTTTATGCTTTACTTCTATGTTTTTTTGTTGGATTCAATACGTTAAAGATTACAAATTTTATGCTGTTAGCATATATGATAAAATAGTCTATGCATATCTGGTGGTCTGTAGACTTTAGTGCACTGTTTCACTGCCATTAGAAAGTATTGTTTTTTGGACAAATCTAAGTAACTTCTAGGCTAGTTTTATCAACTGTTTAATATCAATTTTTTACTCATTTTCATTAAAATAAAAGCTTGTTAATTAATCAAATGTAAGTTTTGTTGTTTTATGTTATTGTATAAATGTTTTTTTGTAAGTAAGATGGAAATCCTTTTATTAACTAGAATAATACATATAGTACAAAACTGGTGTTTCATTGGCCTGCTGCCTGGGAAACCATGCTAACCAATAGAGTCTAATTTACATGATTTCTATTCAAAGCAAATGGAATGACATCAGTCCTTCCCATGAGGGAAGCTAGGAAACAACATAGTTTTAAAAGAAAATATTTATAACATAGAACCGTATCAAAGGTAGCAGGACCTACCTTGAAAAGGGAAACCAAGTTCGCAGAGAGATAAAAAGACTAGCAGTGTCAAAACCATATCAAACATAAAATTGAACCAAATATAAAAGACAACTAAATAAGGAATACCATAGTTATGTTGGACCCGTCTTGTCTGAGGAAATCACAATGTGATCAACCCACTGGATCTCGCCATCTTCCTCAGCCATCCGATGCCAGGTGTTGGTCACCTCAACTAAGTTGTCCAACTTCTTTGAATATGGACCAAGTTGTCCCTTATCCGACTGAAAAAATGGAGGGTCTCGTTTTGAAAGAATTATTTCTCCATTAAAAATCTAGCAAGAATGTTTTTCATGGTCTAATAAGGGCTAATGACACCCTTCCCTTCCTACTCCTACTCTTGTTCCTCATCCGCTAAAGCCTCCATGTATTCTATAGATTTCTCAATGTGGAAGGGGACATTTTTGTTGAACGAATTCCATGGATCCTCCTTGGTTTCCCGTTGTGGGAAAATTTGCACAAAGGTGTGTAGCACTTCCCACATTGGGAGTGTTGATGTATATGTAACTTCGGAATGTATTTCATATATATTTATTGTACCCTTATAAGAGATGTGTTATTCCTCTATAAGGAAGTGTCGTCATGTGTATTGACAAGTGTCGCAAGAGTGTGAACTTGCCGATGGGTTATTAGACCACCATGTGTGGGGTCGGCCCTATTTTATGTAATATGTAATTGATGTACCTAACTAGACAAGTCGGCCCCATAAGGATATTGGTAAAACAAGTTAAGTATAAACAGAGATCGGGAGATCTCTATTTGGATCATTCGGAAACTCACACTTCTCTCACTCAGAAAGTGGCGCACTAGTGAGGAGGAGGATCATCTGCTACTAGGAGACTATCTCTGTGTATTTTGGTTGTACTTTGGTTGAGCCATTTCTCTCTCTATCTCTGAGGAAGTTGTGGGGTTTTTCACCTTAGAGTTTTCCCCACGGAAACTCTGTGTCTCTTGTCTCTCATGTTTTTGATTCTTGTGATGATTGACATGCTTGTTATGATTGATATGCATTGATATACTGTACATGTTATTCTCTCAGTAAGATCCTAGAGTATTGTGAATTAATGCTCAAAATTTAACATGGTATCAGAGCTAACCTGAGAAGAAGACATTGTGCAGTGACGAAAACTAGGGTTTCTTGTTTATTGGGTTTCTCTCCACATATTTTGGAAAACCAGTATAGTAGATTGACTCTACTCATCAAGGAGAATATATCTGTCCAATCAGAATTCAATTCTGAGCATTTTTAGATTTGGCCCTAAACATTAGGGTTTCCACAAAAATAGGAATTTCTGGAATCTGAAGACATAGCTGGAAGCTCCTTGCAAAAATCGAAGTTTAGAGCATTGGATCGATATTTTTGGCTGGGTAGATCTCCGGGAAACTCAAACCCTAATTCAGGGTCCTCCTAATTGAACCCGGGAAGACAAAAAGGCATTTCTGAAGGGTAAAGCTTTGCAGATCTCAAATTTTGAATACACCAAGCTGATCATCTCATCAAGGCGCATCTTTCTATCCTTTTAGAAAGTTGAAATTCACATTTTGAATTTTTAGGGTTTTTCCGACAAACCCTAATCCAGGACCAGATCCAGTTTTCAGGAAAATAAGTGGTAAGACCTAAATATTTTCTATTTCCATTTGAAGTACTCTTTAAAGATGTCTCACCACACTAAGCTTGAGGATAAGCTTGAAGGGGATGATAACTTCCGAGCCTGGAAGTATAGGATTGGGTTAATCCTGGAAGAGAATGAGTTGGACTCATATATAAAAGAAGACATCCCTATCCCAGAGGATGAAGAAGCTAAGGTATTGCATAAGAAGAACTTGGTCAAGGCGAAGAGAATCATTGCCGATTCTATCAAAGACCATCTCATACCTCATGTGTCTTCTCTAAAGACACCCAAGGAGATGTTTGACTCTCTGACCAAGTTATTTGAAGGGAAGAACATAAATCGGAAGATGACACTACGAAATCAATTGAAAGGGGTCAAGATGTTGAATGGAGAAACCATTCAATCTTACTTCTCCAAGGTCTCTCAGATCAAGGAACAACTTGAAGTTGTGGATGAAGTAGTGGATAATGGTGAAGTTGTTATGACCACTCTGAATGGCCTTCCTAGGTCATGGGACTCCTTTATTCAAGGAATTTGTGCAAGAAAGAAATTGATCTCTTTCAGTAAACTATGGGAGGAATGCTCTCAAGAAGAAGCTAGGCTTGTAGCTCGTGAATAAAAGATGGGATATGAAGATCAAGCTCTTGCAACCCACACCAAAAGAAGCAAGCCGAAGAAGGAGCATTCTCACTACAAGAGATCCTATCACAACCAAAAAAAGAATAAGAAGGATATAATATGTCTCATATGCAATGAGAAGGGTCACTTTGCTTCAGAATGTCCCAAGAACAAAAGGGATAACATCAACTCCAGTAAGAAGAAGAAGGGAAACAAAAGAAAGTTCCATGCTCATGCTGATGAAGATGATGAACCTCCAAAGAAGAAGGCTAGGGCAGAAAGTGATGATGACTCATCAAGTGAAGAAGAGTATGTTCTAATCTCTGCTCTCACAGGTACTATCTCTCATGGTTGTAATGATTGGTTAATTGACAGTGGGGCTTCCAAACACATGATTGGGTTTAAAGAATCTTTTGTAAATCTATCTGAACATGAATCACCCCATAAAGTGAAACTTGGGGATGATTATCAATACCCTATCAAAGGAAGTGGTGAAGCCTCCTACAACCTAGATTCTGGAAAATATTTGAAGATGAAAGAAGTCCTTTATGTACCTAGGCTCAAGAAGAACCTACTCTCCCTCTCTGCATTGGATGCAAAAGGTATGAGGGTTGCATTTGTAGATGGCCAAGTTCTGATGTGGCCAAAGGGTAAAACTATTGATGATGCAGTGGTGATTGGAGAGCAAGAGGGAGGATTGTATAAATTGAAGGGCCAACCTGAACATCCCATGGTACATGATTCCATGGATCCAAGTGAACTTTGGCACAGAAGACTTGCACATATGCACTACAGGGCATTATCAATTGCAAGTAAGGTTGTAGAAGGTCTTCCTGAAATCAAGACCAAGCATGAAGGTGTTTGCAAAGAATGTGCAAAAGGAAAGAACATTAAGAAGGCATTTCCAAGCAGTGAAAGCAAGGCAAAAGGTATCTTGGAAATCATCGACTCAGATGTATGTGGTCCTATGTCATCCATTTCTCTGAGTGGGTATGTTTACTATGTCTCTTTCATTGATGATTTCTCCAGGAAAACTTGGGTCTACTTCTTGAAGAACAAAGATGAGGTGTTTGATAAGTTCAAGGAATTCAAAACCTTGATGGAGAATCAAACTAATAAGAAAATCAAAACATTCAGATCTGAGAATGGTGGAGAATTCACCTCAGGTGACTTCAAGAAGCTTTGCAGTGATTTAGGGATTAAGAGGGAGTTGACCGCTCCTTACAATCCACAACTGAATGGAGTTGAAGAAAGGAAGAACAGAACAATCATGGAAGCAGCAAGGGCGATGCAGCATGACCAGGATCTACCTATGCACCTATGGGCAGAAGCAGCTAGAACAACTGTATATGTATAGAACAAAACACCCCACAAGATATTGGACAACAAGACACCAGAAGAGGTCTTCTCTGGTAAGAAACCTGAAGTCAGCCATCTCAGAATATTTGGTTGTCCAGTATACATTCATGTCCCAAAGAAAAAGAGGACCAAACTAGATCCTTCAGGAAAGAAGGGTATCTTTGTGGGTTACCGTGAAAGCTCGAAGGCTTATAGAATATACTTTACAGGGTTCAAGAAGATTGATGTCAGTAGGGATGTGACATTGGATGAAAACTCAGCATTTGTCAAATCAAGAAAGACACATGTTGAAGATTATGAAGAACCTAAGGAAAATAGATTTCAAGACACTACCATGACTGAAGCTATTCCAAATGTTGATCGTGAAATTGAAGATCCTCAATAAACTATAGATCCACCACGTGAGGAAAACTCTCACAAGAAGAAACCTACATGGGCTAGAGAGCTCATTCAAGATGCAGAGAGATTTGGCATTCCAGAAGAAGAACATAGAGCAAAGAAGAGAACTATATCTCATACCAGCTATGTTGCTTTACTCTGTGATATCATGAACAAAGAACCTTCCAGTTATGAAGAAGTAGCGGAAAAGAAAGAATGGAAGGATGCCATGGTTGAGGAATACCAATCAATAATGAAAAATGATGTTTGGGATGTTGTCCCAAGACCTAAAGAGAAGTCTATTGTGACTTCCAAATGGATCTACAAAATCAAGCATGCTACAGATGGCAGCATAGAAAAATACAAGGCAAGATTTGTAGCTCATGGCTTTTCTCAGAAAGAGGGAGTAGACTATGAAGAAAATTTTGCTCTTGTAGCCAGGTACACTTCCATCAGATAAGTACTTGCCTTGGCTGCAGCGATGAAGTGGAAGATACACCAGATGGATGTCAAGATTGCCTTCTTGAATGGTGTAGTTGAAGAGGAAGTGTGTGTGGAGCAGCCACTCGGTTTTGAAACACATGACAGGGAGTCATATGTGTGCAGATTGAAGAAAGCCTTGTATGGCTTGAAGCAAGTTCCCAAAACTTGGTATGGTAGGATGGACAGTTTTCTATCTAGTTTGGGCTTTACCAAGAGTAAAGCGGATTCCAACCTTTACTACAAGGTTGAGGAAGGGAATCCTGTGACTCTACTCCTGTATGTGGATGACTTATTTGTAACAGGAGATGATAGATTAATTGCAGATACAAAGAGGAAGCTTGCTGCTGAGTTCGATATGAAGGACCTGGAGATGATGCACTATTTCCTAGGTATGGAGGTGTGGCAGAGTACAACTGGGATCTTCCTTGGACAAGGGAAGTATACTGTAGATATCCTGAAGAGGTTCGGGATGATGGATTGCAAGTCCATGGCCACACCTATGGCATCGAATCTGAATCTTCTATGTGATGCTTCATCTGAGCCGGTTGATGTCTCTATGTATCGTCAGATGATTGGGTCCTTGATGTACCTGACGAACACGAGACTAGATATTTGGTTTGCGGTGAACACATTGAGCCAGTTCCTCACGGATCCGAGGAGTGTTCACCTGGTTGCTGTAAAGCATATTCTGAGGTACCTGAAGGGTACAGTTGATTATCCGCTCAGGTATGAAGCGAATCAAAAGTTTAACCTGCAAGGTTATGTTGATTCAGATTGGGTAGGCAGTGCTGCAGATAGGAAGAGCACATCTGGGTGCTGCTTCAGTATGGGATCAGGTGTGATCTATTGGTTTAGCAGGAAGCAGTCCTGTGTAGCACTAAGTACAGCCGAGGTAGAGTATGTTGCAGCTTGTTCGGCTAGTTGTGAGGTAGTATGGCTTCGAAAGCTACTGTCTGAGTTATTTGATCTCCCGTTGGATGCTATTGGTATCTTCTGTGATAACCAGAGCTGTGTGAAGCTGTCCGAGAACCCAGTGTTTCACGACAGGTCGAAACACATAGAGATCAAATATCACTATATCATGGATATGGTGCAGAGAGGAGCAGTGAAGCTCCTGTATGTTGCGACGGACGAGCAGATTGCAGATGTGTTGACAAAGCCACTAGCCAGAGTGAAGTTCGAGTACTTCAGAGAGAGGCTCGATGTTCTTATGATCGACGACACTTCGAGGAATAAGTGATGGAGACATTTGCTGAAGACATTCCAAGCATGTTGGAAAAAGGATCCTTCACATGGATGTGGATGTAAGCACTGGATGATGAGCATTAGGATGGTGCTCCAGTTACTGCTCTGTATATGCATCAGGATGATGTTGGATATGATCAGTTGGATCATTTATATGTATATGTATGTACGAATCAGGATGATACTGGATATGATCAGTTGAATCATTTATATGTATATGTATGTATGCATCAGGTTGATGCTGGATATGATCAGTTGGATCATTTATATGTATTTTGTATATGCATCATGTTGGATGCCTGGACCATGTATCTGTATATGTATCAGGTAGAACATGTATGTTGATATATATTAGTTAGATGCATTGTGTATCTATGTATGTATCAGGTGGATACACTATATGATCAGGTGGATCATGTATGATGATATGTATAAAGTAGATACTTGGTATGCATCAGGTGGATGCAGTGTATGATCAGGATGATCATAGATGATGAGCTTTAGGATGTTGCTTCAGATGACATGCAGCAGGATGTTGCAGTGATGATGATCAGCATGATCATGTATGCATCAGGATGATGTATGGTGAGTATCAGGTTGATACTCTATGGCCATGGATCAGGTTGTGCAGATGAGCATATAATTTGGCCCTGGGAGATTTGCAGGTAGTCCTTCGAGGTTTTTCCTATGGCATGTAATCTGGACCTGGGATATCTGGAAAATTCTCTTTCGAGGTTTTGCTTTGGGAGGACATATAATTTGGCCCTGGGAGATCTACAGATAGTCTTGCAAGGTTTTTCCTATGGCATATAATTTGGCCCTGGGATATCTGGCAGATGCTCTTTCGAGGTTTTGTTCTATGGCATATAATTCGGCCCTGGGAGATCTGATAGGTTGAGCTGTGTGCTCGTAATAAGTCCTGGGATGCTCTTGCAAGTTTTTGCCATGACCACATGTAATTTGTCCCTGGGAGATCCTATAGGTAGAGCTGTGTGCTCGTAACAACATGGGATGCTCTTGCAAGGTTTTGTGGTGAGGTCACATATAATATGGCCATGGGAGATCCTATAGGTAGATCTGTGTGCTCGTAACAGCCTGGGATGCTCTTGCAAGGTTTTGTGACGCACGTAATAAGTCCTGAGGATTCCATAGTATGGCCAGTGATGATGAAGACCTGCAGATGGTGGGCCTACATCCAGTATGAAAAAGGACTAGCTCTGTAGAACTTCCTATGACGAGTAGATGCAAAGATTGTTTGAGATAGCAACAGTAGTGATGATGATGATGATGATTCGAGGACGATGCATTGATGGCAATGATCCAGAGTAGAAGACTTGTGCTAGTAGATCTTTGTCGAGAAATACCTTCCTAGTTAAGAGGGAGTGTTGATGTACGTGTAACTTCGGAATGTATTTCATCTATGTATTTCATATATATTTATTGTACCCTTATAAGAGATGTTTTATTCCTCTATAAAGAAGTGTCATCACGTGTATTGACAAGTATCGCAAGTGTGTGAACTTGCCGATGGGTTATTAGACCACCATGTGTCGGGTCGGCCCTATTTTATGTAATATGTAATTGATGTACCTAACTAGACAAGCTGGCCCCATAAGGATATTGGGCAAACAGGCTAAGTATAAATAGAGATCGGGATATCTCTATTTGGATCATTCGGAAACTCACACTTCTCTCACTCATAAAGTGGCGCACTAGTGAGGAGGAGGATCATCTGCTACTAGGAGACTATCTCTGTGTATTTTGGTTGTACTTTGGTTGAGCCATTGCTCTCTCTATCTCTGAGGAAGTTGTGGGGTTTTTCACCTTAGGGTTTTCCCCACGGAAACTCTGTGTCTCTTGTCTCTCATGTTTTTGATTCTTGTGATGATTGACATGCTTGTTATGATTGATATGCATTGATATACTATACATGTTATTCTCTCTGTAAGATAATAGAGTATTGTGAATTAATGCTAAAATTTATAGGGAGAAAGCCTTTGAGGTTGTCAACAAGGCCCAATATTGTGTTACTAAAAGCAAATGCAAGTGACTCCAAATTGATCCTGCAAGGTTCTTGTTAGCAAAACAAAACAAAATTAAACAAAAACTTGAAACTAAATTGAAACAAAGTAAAGGAAGTGAGAATATGAAAACCACAACAAGAAGCAAATGCTAGAACCAATTTAGATTGCCCAATGGTCAAGCTTGTTACATGTAGTGTCACCTAGGAGGTGTGAGATTCAAGGGAAGCCAAAAATATCCGTTAGGGAGGTCCTTTTTGTCCACACTAAATGATAAATAACTTGAAAGAACAAATGGGAGAATCACTTTCCCCTTGGAGGAAGGTGGCAAGGAAGGTTGAGGAATGCTAGTAGGCGTGGGAATATGTGGAAGAAGCTCCCACACAATTCCAACAGCATAACCTTGATCTAAATTTGTCTTGTTAGATGCATGCTCGTGGCTTCCTTTTATAGGCCAAGAGGTGGCCAAGAAACATCTAGATTCAATTATGAACCCTATCACCTCATGAAGTAGCTCCAAGGTACACAAAGAGGGCTATTCAATGCTTGAAGAGCCATATTCAAATTTCAGTTGGTGAGGAGCATTCATGAGCCTTCACTGAGTGGTTGATGGTTGATATCCCATTTTTTTTATAGTTACATGGATATCGAAGTAAAATCTGTGCTAGGATAGCATGGGCATAGAACTGATAATACGCACAATAGCGCATGCTAACATGGATGTAACTGCGTTGCCTCTTCTTTTGACTATTTTTTGGCATTTTGGACTCATGTTGTTTGCTGGATCTGATGAGGATGTCTTCGGTGGAATGCATACTATATGCTGATGTTAACTTATTGCAAGATTAGCCAAAATGTCGCATATGTGCAGAATTTAGGCATTAAGAGAGTCCCCCTAATGTATGAGCTTCGAAGGGTACTGTAGAGCCAATAATGCATCATCAATTCTTTTGTTTTCTCTCATGTTCTTGGAAATTATTAAGTGAGTGTGGACAAAAGGTTCTCTTGGGGAAATATTGCTAGTGATGACCGGTGAAGTTGTAACAAGGAATAATGTTTTATACAAATGAGGCGGGTATACCCATGCTCGTGAAAATATGTCAAGATGAATACAATGAGAGGAGACCGAGGGGTCAACTCATAATATTGTTGGTACATGGATGAATTTGGATTCAATCCATGTGAGAGTAAATGAACCTGGAAATGATATGACAAGTGCCGAAGAAGTGGATCTGCTGATGACCATGATAATCCCATGGGGGTGGGGGACCCGAATACTGGTGGAGTTTCTAGATAGAGAACTTCACTATACTGCTGCTCCCATGACTTGTAAATGTGAGCACTGCAACTTTCGAAACGTACGACTCTTTGCGATGTGATAGATGTGTTGACATCGAGCATAAGAGAGACCACTAAGTTAGGGAGCACTGATGACACTCCCTAACTAGTTCAAGGCGATCCCTTATATTGATTGAAAGGGACCCCAAGGTACAATGCAACTACTGCAACTCTCAGAATATGGGGATTTGATGTTGATGAGAGATGAAGTACATGATAAGATGAGGGTATTATCCTAAGAACTAAGATCATTTTTGTAATATCCCGATTTTGACCCTATTGCATTAAAATTGTAAATAATGTAAATATCGTTATTTAATCATGGTGAGGAGCTCAAGGCCAAGGCCCCGCCATCGATTTAATGTTTTATGTATCGGCAATTAAAAGATAGATGCCTATGGTTCTTGTGCTGGACATGCACAATGTAAATTAAGACATCATGTAAATACAAATTTTAATGAAATACCCAACAAAGAGACGGGGGCATGATTTTTATAAGGAATAGGGAGGGAAATTATTCAAACCCTTGAGCCAATAGTGTTAAGCCAAATTTCATGAGAAAACCCATAAACCACCAACTACCCATTTTGACTTATGCACCCAATCATTTAATTCTTCCAAGAGTTGGTTGAGGCAGTTAATGCCTTGGGAATGGAAAGGTATGGCAGCAAATTTTGTGTATGGGCAAGCCATCAACCTGGGAATTCGTATTTTTGCTTCTTGGGCAAGAAAACTATCATGAACCCGATTTTCATAAAATTTTAAAATCCTTCCAAAAGGTCTATTCATTCATAAATGCTACATGGAAGTATAAATTTCTAGCATTTTTAAATTACTATTTAAAAATAAAAATGACATTTAAACATCTCACAATTATTTAAATGCCTATATAATTACAACACACAAAATATTGTAGTGTTTGGATTTTGTGGTCATCAATCCATACATGTCGTAATGACGTGTAATGACGTAACTCTATATTGGATGATGTATCTTTACCTATTTGTGCAACCCCATTTTACCTTTTAAACATTATAAAATAATAGAGCATCATATTAGAATTTAATTATTTTCTTGACAACATACGTCTACATAACCAAATAATTCCTTGACATCATGCGACATTTTAGCTGGATAGCATGACCATGATTATACTTTCACTGAACTGTTGTCCATATTTAGCTGTCATTCTCAATCTCATAAAGAAACTAATGACGCAAAATAAAGGTACATTAGGAGTTATCAATTGCTGAAACATTCACTTGCGTAAAGAAAGTCAACTTAGACAGAATAGATGAAAAGCACATGTACATCTTTTATCAATTATTCGAACCAGGAGAACATCATAAATGATAACAACATTAACATAATCATCAAGTGAACATATGGGCATTATCATAAACATTTAAGAAAGAATTTAAGTAATCATACACATAGACACAAAGAGGAACGCCATAAGAAAACATAAGGAGACCAAGAGTACGTGGTTCACCCGTACATGGGCTAGTCCACAAAAGTGTGTGCATCTTTTATTAATAGAGAAAAAGTGGTACGATCACAAGAGCAACTTAATTGCCGCGACAAGACTCATTCTCTTTCCAACACGCCTCTACCTCATAGATCTTTTCCTGAATCAACTGTATAAAACTTAATGAACTAACATATAGATACATATTAC